>CM041777.1:131788900-132210016 GCA_023374045.1 Limonium bicolor | reverse complement strand
AGTAACCGTTAAATTACATGGTAAATAACATCATAAAGGTGAAAGAATGTGAGAAAAAAAAATTAGCCTACTTATGAACCTGAGATTGAAGTAGAACACCTTCGTATTAAGAGATAACCATTTTACAGCATGGTATGACAACCGCCAAACACCGAAATTAGAGAACTCCTAGCGTGTTCACACCAGGAAGGAATCGAATATAAGATAAGATGTTAGAATAAATGAGTAAGGAGTTGCACCATCAATGGGCAACGGAGTAAAGGCCAACTACCATGGTAGTAGTGGTCATGAGTACAATATTTATATGAGGGGATTAAGTCATGGTGCACGGTAAAGCGACCGTTATGTATGAGTCGTCAAATATTGACACTGAGGCAATTAGATTTATGAGTTAAGACCAGTATAAGTAAGGAAATAAGATGGTAGACGAACTGTGCATTGATGCCAGTAGTCTAGACCTGGTTAGGTAAGATTTCACAGGAAGCACACTACCCATTCCTTAAGGAACTGGAAGTGCATTCCTAGTAAAACAAATATGAGAAACAGGATAAGAGGCTCTATGGAAAGAGACCTCAGTCACTAAGAGACCGAATCAGTACGGGATATAGAAAGAACTAGAGCATACCATACTTAAGAACACAGTAAATAAATTTCCCTTGATTAAGTTCAAGAAGAACAATAAAGGTTATCATGGAACGATGAAGGGGAGATCGACAACAGAATACTTCATAATTAGCAATAGCTAAACGTGTGACGAACACTATAAGTTTACTAAAACGAGATGTGGGACGACTGCACCCCACAGGGGCTTGCAGGCCTAACACGCTCATTTATGAGTTAGTTGGGTAAGTAGTAATGTACCAGTAAGGTACCCCATGCATGTAGACGAGTGGTGTAAGGAACACGGGAAGTAGTCGACTCCGTACCACGGACAATGACGCAAGATCAGGCAAGAGCAGCTACTACCGCAAACAGCCGAAGAGAAGAATTCAGTTGAACAAACAACACAAAGGAATCAGAGAACATATAATTAAGGACTATGAAGTGCGAAGAGCATGGATTGTTAAGCACAGACATTGGACATGTCTTAAAGTGTTAAGGATAAGACTGTAAAGCGCAATAAGCACTAAACAGTAGTTTCAGATTAACAATCATCCTCATACCAAAGGTCAGATGGAAAGAACAATTTAGACACTTGAGAAAACACTAAGAATACAAACACTAGATCTCCAGGAAGACTGGATAGACGAGCTACAACTCATCAAGGCCGTCTATATATAAAGATAACACGTGACCATTGAGGGACCTTTGGTGCTAAACATAAGCACGCAGGAGGAAGATATACAATACTATAAAAAGGATAAGCGAGGCAGTTAAGCCTAAGACTATCAGAGTTGTGCAGCGGAAGCTAGCAAATCAGTACCTTTGAGGTTAGACAACTAAGTTAAGAATAGGGTATAAGTACCGTTAAGAATCCTCGATACAGAGACTAAGCCATTACCATAGTTATGACCCTATGATCGAATTATAAGTGAGATAGATGACATGGAAGCTAGAATGCTTGGTAAGAATTAGACATCTTGAACTTATGTTCAAGGATGATATAATGTTGATTACGTGGGCGTAATCCATTTTAAGGGGGGTAGAGCGGAAACCGCTTAGCGTATGTTACATAAACTACGGTGTGCATAGCACAAAAGAATTTGAGAATATGTTTTACATAAACATTTTGAGATAAATCATGGCTATTGCACACAGAAGATGTGAATACCATACATATTAAGTACCTATCTTGTTAACTCCGGTGTGAGTACAAGTTAAGAGAATTAAGGAAGAGGATTAAGGAGACTTAAGAAATAAGGATATATGAGGTATGAGTCGATATGAGACTATGTGTGAGATAAGAATAAGATAACACTATGGGATATTATTCGATATGAGTACGAGGAAGAAGATAGTAATGCTATGAGATATAAGATGGTGAGAATTGTTATGAGATGGTTATAGAACTTAGTAGGAATTTAAGTCTTGAGGTAATTACTAAGAGATGAATCGGGAATGTTTGATGGACTGAGACCACACTTTGGAGATGTATTGATTATGATTAGAAGAACTAAAAAGATAGAAAATTGGACTTGAGTGAATTATTTGGATGTTTGAAAATGACGTGGGAGGTGGAACTTGATTTTCTAGGGATCAAGGGAAACCGAACACAAATTGGGGTGGAAGGATAGTTCAACACTGATGCTGATCACATCAGGGTTGGATGATTCCTGAAACTCCCTACCAGTGGTCACAATTAAATCACCCTAAGGATAGAGGCATTAGGATAAAATGGAATTGGAGTTGATTGTATTTTTAATTAGAGGAATTATTCCTCACATGACCTCGTAAAAAGGACTACCTTTTTACTGAGTCTCGCCCATGAAGTCGAGGACGCACGAGCCTTTGTCTTCGGACCGGTGACATGGGGAGAGCAGAGTGTTTTGTATTCTGGCCCATGGTGACGAGGACGAACGAGCCATTGTCTATGGACCGGTGACATGGGAGAATACGTTGGAAAATTATGTGATTGTTTTAATCATCAAAAGGAACAAAGGGAATTTTGAGTGTTGTACATGCTTAAGCATGTGTTGTGATATTTAAGTATAAGAATATGGCGGATCTAATGATCCAATGAGTTTAAGTATACATAAGTGTGATCTATCTGATCTATGGAATGAGGTAAGACATGTATTCTAATAAGGTAAGATGCATGGGAACTTTGGGGACAAAGTTCTTTTAAGGGGGTAGATTAAAATACCCAAACCTAAGTATGCTAAGTAAACATCAAATTATGATGTGTAAGGCTAAAATATGCCTTAGGAAGATTGGTAGACAATTTAAACCAAGGAAAACACAAGAAAACGCCTTAAGGGCAATTTAGGCAAAAATGTGCTTAAGCTTGGAGTGACTTTGATTAGCACCCAAATACCATTATAAGACTTTAGTAATATGCTAATGGACATTTTAAATCAATTACCAAAGGAAATCAAGCTCAAAAACAAGCTTAAACACAAAATGTGCTGTAAGACTCCTTAAAGCACCTTTTGAGAACTGTCTTAGAAATGGGTTTTGAGTGGCTAAGTGCCTATGATTACATCTTAATCAACATGTGTACTAATTAGTATCACAATAGGAAGTCTAAATCAATGGGAAACCAAAATTTCACAAATTGTGCTCTAATTTATTAATAGTGCCAAATAGTGCCTAGTTTAGTCTTTGGTCAACTTAGTTAGTTAATTGGTCAACAAAGGCCAAAATACCCTATTTATAAGAGGGCCGGTTTCTAAGGGATGAGTCACCATAGACTTCATCAAATAAGAAAGGAAAGGAAGAGGAAATGAGAGAAAGTTACTATTTACTTTTAAAAGTAAAATATCTTACCTTTAGCTTACCTTTTCTCCTCCTCTTCATTCATTCTCTTCTTCCACGGTTTCTTCTTCTCTCTCCTGCTCCAAAACCGAGAGGGCTGCCTCCATGGGTGCTCCATCTTCAAATGCTCACCAAACCTTCATTTTAGCTCCAAATCCAAAAATAAGCATAGATATTCTTAGTTAGACCAAGACCTACCTTCTATCTTTTCAAATCCTTAAAAGCTCAAGTTGGAGCCATGAAAAAACTCCATTGATGGAGGAAAATCAAGTTTGAAGAGCTCATTTGGTTCTCATTCATTCAAGGTAATGAAAATGTAAGAAAAACCATGTTTCCCCACTTCTTCTACATGGCCGAAATTACTACTCATGGGGCTTTGTTTTATGCCTTGTTCTAGCTTGTTTTATTCACCAAGGACTAGTGGAGGTCCTATTTCATTCAATGCCCAAGTCTACCTGAGACTTCAAAGGTAATCATCCACTTTTATACCTTAGAAACATTTTAACCTAGGTTTTCATTCCTCAAGGTTAGTGTATTGTTTAGCACTCATGAGAGCCAATGTATATTGATTAGAACATTGGCAAGGGAAATTTAAATGGTGGCCGAGATTTCCAAGGGAAGAAGCCTAAGGAGAAAGTTGAGAGAAACTTGAGAAAAACAAGGTAAATTGCTTACCTAATGGTGGTTTAAGTTTTAAGGGATGGTATTTAGATAAGTACCAATGTATCTTTAAGCTACATTAGGTAATGGGTTATATAACCTAGGAAAAGGAATTTAAACAAGCTTGTGAACTTGTGACTAAGGAGCCAATGGGAATGAGTTAGTAATATAAGTTTAAGATGGATTTTAAGAGCATTATAACTACTATGAGATTGATGGGTGTATTTGCAGGTTGAAAGCTTTATATGTGGGAAATTCAGTGTTTAAGTTTAAGTTATTTAAGGGCCTAAGAGCCATGTCATTTAAGAGCCTTAGTGCTATGTAATTTAAGATTATTGCAATATATTGAGTTTGTTGTGAATGAGTTGGTTTGGGTGATAAAATATGATGAGAAAGAACTTGATGTGTGTGAGATGGTTGAATGAGGAAAACAATGCATTTGGGCATGATAGTACACTAGAGAAGCTATGGCGAAATTTGAGTAGAAAACAAAGTGTTTAAGTGGTAGTGGTGAGTTAAGATGCCCTAGGATTCACTTGGGATCATTAAAAGGAATTTGAGTGGAAATGAGTTAACTAAGGAGTTCTTGAGGATGAGAATGACCTAGAGTTGTCTAGGAAGAATTAGAGGATTGGTGGGTGTATTGAACACACCAAAGTCATGGTAAGAGGAATGGTAAGACGTGTGCAAAATCTGGAGGAGAAGGTGTATAATGCTTTAAGGTGATTTAGGTATGAACTAGGGAATATATCAATGAAAGTTTGGGAAGCTTGTGTAAGTAGTGATGATGCTAGTAGTGGAACAATAAGGTTTAGTTTAGATGGTAATGAGTGGACTTAGGTGATGGGAGTGAAGATTGAAGGAGAATGTTGTCGATTGTCGAGGAAATCGACTAGGAATGTATAAGAGAGTAAGATCACGAGAATGGTGAGTAAATTGAGTAAAAGGGATGTAGGTGTCTAAGGAGGGTGTAGGAAGGTCAAGGTAAAGAAGAACAAGGTTAAGGTGCTAAGAGGATGGGAAGAAATGTTTAGGTATGTCCAAGAGTTTAGGAATGATGAGTAATAAATGGAAAGAGAGGAATTGGTGCATGGATATGCAAGGTGACTTAAGGAAGTTTTGGTAAATGAGCTGAAGATGGAAAAGATGATGTCTATGAAGTGCTCAAACTGTTAAGGAGGGAACACTTGGGTTGGTTGAAGTTTTGGTAAGGTTACAAGTTGGAAATGTAAGGAAATAAGTCCTAAGTGTTAGGAGTTTTAAAAGGATTGAGTGAATGTTTAAGAAGATCTTTGGAAATTGTTTGGAGAGTTTGTTGGAAGTTCTAAGGTGAGTTTAGGTGCCTAAGTGGTATTAGGACACATGGGGGAACTTGTGGAGAAGTTGGAGTCAAATGGGAATTTAGAAACAAGGTTCTGGGCCGACCGACCTTAGGGACCGGACCTGCAAGTCGGTCGAGCTCAGTTTACACTACCGGAAAGAGTTTAGGAATCGACCGAACTTGGGGACCGGACTTACAAGTTCGGTCGGGCTTGTATTTTGTGTACGAGTTGAGTCTCTGGAATGGACCGACCTTGGGACCGGACTTACAAGGTCGGTCATGCCTAGAATTTTGTACGGGAATTGGTCTCTGAAATCGACCGAACAACTTGGGACCGACCTTGGCAAGGTCGGTCAGGTAAATTTTCCACGGGAAAAAACTCTCGGGAATGGACCGACCTTGGGGACTGACTTGCAAGGTCGGGCGGGGTAAAATTTTCAAACGGTAATAAGTTCTGGAATGGACCGACCTTGGGTAAGGTCGGTCGACCCTTAAGTTGTCAAAAAAAAAATAACCCTAAGGAAGTTTAGTGGTAGTAATGGTACCCCATTAAGAGGGCATTGATGATTAGAGGTATAAAGATCAAGGGGATTAAGTTAAGTATAAATTTAAAAGTTTAAGGTTAAGTTATAAGAATAAGTTGAAAACTAAGAGGTCTTAGGTGGGGAAACATTATGGGTTGAGTAAGTTAATTAAGTTGAATTAAGTTAAGTGATTAACAACTTAAAACTGAATCAATGTTTTAGGACTTGAAATTTTGGACTCCGGAGGAGAGTAAGCAACCAAACGACCAACGGTGAACGGTACAGTTCTTCTTGTGACCTGCTTGCTAACGAGGTGTCCCTCGACTTGTGTGCTATTTGTTTTTGTGTGCTCACTAAACAAGATAAAGTTTGCAACCGGAACATTGTGTTTATTGTATTGTTGTGTGATGTTTGGAAACTAACACAACTTACCGTGAGAACCTACTAACTAACGTTTAGTAAGGAATGTGTGAGACTAAGGAACACTCCCTAATATTAGTTTGTTAATAACCGAAAGAGGTTAAACAAACAAACGTCGCATTGAGACTACTACTAACTTTAACTTTGGGGGGAGTGAGGAATCCGGAATGGTACCGGCACATGTGTATTGGGGGAGGTCGGTATCGTTATCAGATACCGACTTCCAAATATGACTTGTCTTTAGACTCGTCGCCTAGAGTCGACATATAGACTCGACCTCCTCGGACTTGTTTTAGGAGGGAGGCATACTAAGATGGCGTGGGGGGATCTAGCCTACATCCCCAACAATTTAAGAATGTTGTCAGTAAGTGTCCTGCTGCTGGCTAGGGTTAACCAAGCCCTACGAAAATAACAACGAACTAAGGGTTAACCAGTTCCCAATGAGAGAACGGTTGGCATATATAAGATAAGGTTGAGATAAGTTGCAACCATTCCTTTTTAAAGGATGGTTTGTATTATAAGACTGAGATAAGCTACTTCCATTCCTTTTTAAAGGATGGTTGTTTTCTAAGACTAAGATAAGACTAAGATTGAGGTAAGATAAGGATGGACTAAGATTAAGAGGAAACATAACTTAAGGAGTGAGATAATTGACTAACTAATTAAGGGAATGCATTTCAGTCGTTCATTGTGTTTGAACTTTGATTGTTCATAATTGGTTTGTTGTTTATTGCACCTTCTATTATGTTGTGCATCTAATCAACCTCCATGCTATCGACAATTAGTCGTCGTAGCCACGTTAGCTTGGGGGCCATGAGAGGATCGTACCAGCATTCGTGCTGACCCCCTTTGGGGGCTATTTTTACTACACATGTGAACGTCAGGAGGCGGCCGTCACGAGAGTAAGATGGGGTACAGGCGTTACGGGTTAAGTGTGGCCTACGAGTTGTGCATGTACACTTGTATGGCATTTTGAGTTAGTAAGATGTATAGGATGTGAGGGGATCGTAAGAAGGATATGTATTTGGTTAAGATTGGTATGTACTAATGTTCGGTATATTCTGTAGTCAGACCGTGGCAAGGTCCTGGAATGTATTTGAATCCGCTACAGAGTTTGTATATATGGTGATAAGTTTGTGATAACCACAATTGGATCAAGATGGGGTGTTACAACTATTTTCAATAAAATTATATTATTAATTATATATATACACACTAATATACAAAATATATATTACGTATGCATTAGTAAATAGAATGTTTTTTTACCTTTTTCAAATACTGTACATTCAAAGGAGAATTCCTTTGCCCGACACTGCACATACCTTCTCTAAAACCACTGAAATTAATTAAAACAAGCATTTAAGTGACAAGTAATAAAAAAAGTTTAAAATTTTATTTGTGAAATGAAAATATGCACTATTTACTTACTTTGTCAGCTGAGCATAAATGGTGATGTTCCTAATTCCTTTAATAGGGTCAATCACTATACAGCGTGATGAGTAAGTACAAACCACTAACAACAACCAATCATTGCTACAAGTGCAAACAACAACAAATCAACTTCAGCTTCGAAATATATATGAGTGAATATAAAACAATAAAGACAAACGCATAAGGTGGTCAAGCACACTTACATCTGATGATATGGTATGAGCACAAATTGGCTTTTCCTGGTAACCGCCACAATTATGGCATTGTGCACATGGCTCTAACACAAAACACCGTCTCTCGTAGCTTCATCGGCAGACACGATTTATGGACATAGGAAGGTGATTGTATTTGCCATTTTGTTTGACGCCAGCCTCGATAGTAAGGGCCTTTGATGACAAAGGCATTAAATTAAAATTATACATAAAACTTAGTATTATCTTTGAGAGAGAAAAAATGTGATACTTACAAGCAGTACATTGAATCACCGGGATATTCAGCATATCACCAAGCAACAGCTCCTTGACATCTCTAATACTGATCAGCAACTCCTAGGATTGTTCGTTGTGGAACACATTCGCTGGAACCTTAAGGATGAACTGAATGAAATCATCACCCTTCCCGAGTATCATGTTATATAAGACCTGCTGACGCTTTTGCAGTGTATTCACCAAATTTTAGGGAAGAATGAAATCTTTTCGAAGTGGACTAATGTAGTGATCATCCTGCTGACCCGATGGTCCCTTTCCTTTCGACGCACGGACTTACTTACCTTTGTCAGCAATAGGAACAAGTGCCTAAGAAATGACAAGTTAGTATACGTTAGGAAACTATTCCCAAAACAGCAGTTATATATGGAATGTTAATTAGTAAACAAATTTAAGTTCTTTTGCTTACCGTACTATCAAATAAATCCACCAGATTGCAAGGCCACGGTACTTGTGAGCCACGTGCTTCAATGACAGTGCTCCAACCATTCCACTCCATCGGTAGTGGAATGGTATCACAGCCTTGACAGACACTGTCTACGAACACACGGACGTACCAGGGCGGAACTCGCTTAAAATGACATAGTGACGCCGAATCAGTCTGTAGAATTGTGCCTAATGCAACCATAAAGGTGCCATGTTCATTGATCTGCAGAAGACGACACTTTTTGGTTTCCTAATAAACGAACAAAAACAATTAGATTCATATATATATATACATTGCAACATGCATACTTTTGATTAATTGAAAAAATAAATAACGACAAACCATTGAAATTCACACATACCTGAAGCTTGGCATATAGGAATGGATCAGAAGGTGCAGGTACAGTGTAAGAATGAGAAACCTGAGACGGTACAGGGGTACTGGAAGCAGGTGCAGGGGTGGAAGCAGGTGCAGGGGTGGAAACGGGTGTAGGGGCATACACTGATGAGCTGGAAGATTGATGCCCCTGACTCAGCTGTTGCATCAATCTTGCTTCCATTTGTTGCAACTGCTGCTGCAAATCAGATTGGAATTGTTGTGACAACTTCCTTTCGATGTCCCTCATTTCTTCTCTCTCCCCATCCGCTGGGAGCGCGGAAAAACATCTCGCTGACGCACTGCGGATCCAAATCCTCGAACTCTCTCAGGGTAATCCTTAGTGCCAAGCGTTTTGTTCAACGGATCATCCTGACTATGAGGCTGGCCAAGAAAAGAATCAGCACCCTCTGCAGTCTTGTACACGCAAAAAAAAATGTAAATTATGAAATAGATCAAATAAATAAAACATACTATTAAATATTACTCAGGACACTCACAATTTTTGCAGCTAAGTCTGCAGTCTCCTTCCGCGGATAATACATTTCGCTGTCCTTCTCTAATTGGCGGCCAAGCATGTATGCTTGTGCCCGATTCACCTCATCCGGACTCTGA
The DNA here is from genome assembly GCA_023374045.1 of Limonium bicolor. Classification (NCBI taxonomy): domain Eukaryota; kingdom Viridiplantae; phylum Streptophyta; class Magnoliopsida; order Caryophyllales; family Plumbaginaceae; genus Limonium; species Limonium bicolor. Next base: position 132,200,341 of record CM041777.1, on the reverse strand, counting down.
ATCGGCTCAATTGTGCCGTCGTCACACACATGCTTCAATAACCCCTTTTCAATCCAGCTTGGTATACGCCCTGCGTACCCAGCTCGGCCCATGTAGTGTGGATTCTAATCTTTCAAGCGATTTTGTCGGGCTTTTTCCTGAACTGCCTGTGGAAAGAACTAATACAATTCATTTTAACTTTATCCTTTTATATTAACAACATAAACTTAAAAGTTAATCTATGAAAACAATTACGTACCCTGAACTCAGGGGGTGATATGTGCTTCATAGAATTCCTTCCAATCCTCCTCAGTGATCATGCCAGCGTACAGCTCATAGGGAGGCACCTGCTTCGGGTTGTTCGTATTTATCCAACCAGCCACCAGCCTATTTTTGAACGCTCGCATACGCAAAGCAAGCAGTGACAACACTTTATGATATGCTTCATCCAGGATCTGGTACTTCTTCTTCAAGCTCCTCCACATGATCTCCTTTATTTCCGGATCTTGGTTCCTCCAGTTTTTATTGATACAACAATGGGTCTTAACCAATCGACCCATGGCGCTGGCAAACTTCTACTTTTTCTCGCCGTGGGTCTAAGATACCTGTAATATGTATAGTATATATGTTAGTCATATGTATGAAATATATATAGTACTACATATAAATGTATAAATATCAGTATATATGTGAAAAAATAAAACAAAATAACATATAGGTGTAACATATACCTATCCCACACCAGGTCAATCATCCCACTCTCCTTCTTCTCATTTAGACCACGTGACGGTCCTCGTGTCTTTCGTGGAGGGCCCTGAGAGGTCGTAGGAGGGTCCTGAGAGGTCGTAGGCTGATCAGTGGCACGACAATCTGTGTACGCTCCGTTAACTGCATCTCTGCATCTATCTCCATCTCCATATCCTCATCACATTGTAGGAGCATCTCATGATCGTTGGCATCCATAATATCTGCACAATATCATTACATAAATATATAGTCAGTGTCATATATAGAGTCATATATAGTCATTTAATATATAGCTATTCAGAGAAACACTATATGAACAATTAAGAAGTAATTAGAGAAAAATTATAAACTAACCTAGTAGTCTGCTTAGTCCTGATGTGAATATTGCTATACTTCAATCAACCAGCCCGTATGAGGTGTGACAATGAAAGTTACTACCAATGCCTGCAGAAGATAGTTTGTACACAAGAATAATTACATTTCGAATCCAATAATTCAATACTTTGACAAAATTTTCTGGAAAATCCGATAGAATCCCCCCTAAAAATATAGGTTTTCACCATAATAGAGCATGTACAAGAGGCAACAGTTTGGTTTGCAAAATTAATCCCAAATACACTTAATCCTAATAAACACATTAATCTCAAACAGAGCATGTATCTTCCTGAACGACAGTTTGGTTTTGCAAAATTTCACTATAACTACGTGGCTATATTAATTGTATGCCCAAACACTTATATTTTTCGCCTAATAACATATTAATCTCAAGTCCATTTGGACACATTCAGCAAGTATATACTACCAAAAATCAGCTCGCGACAGTTTAATCCGGTTTGCAAAATTAATTAATCCCAAACATGCGCTTAATCCTAATAATTAAACACATTAATCGTTCAGTTTGGTTAGCAAAATTACCTCCAGCGGAATCAAGAATATAGGCGATAGAGCATGGATCGATATTACGCCAGTTGGGTTGTAAAACTAATTACTACAAATGATATATGTATGTACTGAGGCGACGGGCATGTATGTTCCTGTTCGATAGCAGGTTGCAAAATTAATAATAGTGAAAGAGCAGAAATATATATATGTGCCTGTACATGTTCGCATATTTGATGAATTACCGAAACAGAGGCGATCAACAGCTAGGCATGTATTTGGGTCGATCGATGATCATCAGGGCAATATATCGGGAGAAATCAACGCGTAGCAGGCGCGAGAGACGGCGGCGGCGGAAAGCGGTGGCGGGGGCACGGACGGCGACGCGGTAGTGGCGGCAACGGCAGTGGCGGCGATGGCGCAGTAGCTAGCGGAAGGTGTACTGGCCGGGGTACCGTATGTGAGCTCAGTCGAGAGAGAGGTAGCTAGCTCTTGAGGGTTACGCGTGGGAGAGATTAAATTTTTGTGAATTAATTCAGGCAACATAATAAACGCTTCACTTCAAAAGCGTTTTTTATGCTGAGAGACAAAAAAACATAAAAAACGCTTCTAAACGGAAGCGTTCTTTATGCTGAGCGTTCCAGAGACATAAAAAACGTTTTATACGAGAAGCGTTCTTTATATGTTTCATATAAAGAACGCTTATTTTCCAAGCGTTTTTTTTTTGTCTTTGGGCGCGATACAATAAAGAACGCTTCCTAAGTGAAGCGTTCTTTAAAATGTCCGGCTTAAACCATAAATACAACGCCTTACATTATAATCGTTCTATAAAATGCTAAAAAAAACGATTTACAAATATAACCGTTTTAAAAACAGCGTTGTTTATTCTTTTTTTCCAGCAGTGCTAAGTGTGATCCCCTCGGTTACCAGGTAATTCGCTAGGTACATTGACGAATAAACATAGATCGAAGATGAATAAGAGGATAATTCGTTAGGAAAGGAATTGAACTTTTTCATTTGGCGCCATCTGTGGGAATCGAATAGCTCAAGATCTAGCAACCACGAATCCACCACAGGGAGTAACGGTTTCTTATTAAAGTCGAGTACAATAAGATCTAAAATCAGAATTCATGTTTTTGCAGGTTTAGGTATGAAATGGCTCCAAGAACGAAAAAATCTCCACAGGTGAATGCTGAAGCCATTGTTCCAATTACTGCTCCAGATGCCATCTCCAAGAAAGATCTGGAAGACATGCTGAAGAATTTGACTAGAACTATAGATGAAAAGATCGTGGAAGGGGAATGAGGTCCTGCAATAGGAGCTGATGTAGAGAGACGAAGACTATCAAAAGAAATGGGATGAAATGACTAAAGCAATTGAATTCTTGAGAATCAAGATTATAAAGGAAGCAACGGAGGAAAGAGAGAAGTGTGGAGGGAGGCTAGATTGCGATAGAGGAAGAAGATAAAAAGGACGACTCGATCGACATGAACCTCTATCCATTTTCTGAGAAGATCAGGAGAGCTAAACTTCCTCCTCACTTTGTCGCTCCAGTTGTCGAGAAATACGATGGCATAGGGGATCCTGCTCAACATTTTAAGACATTCATGTTTACTACAAACACACAGGGAATTAGTTCCCTCGCCCTATGTAATCTGTGTCCAGGGACGCTTTCCAAGAGAGCAAAAAGTTGGATCTTCACCAGGCTCAACCTTCAAGCAATTGACAGAGGAATTTCAACAATACTTCACCGCCAGCAAGAAGGTGAAAAGGGAGATGATAGAGCTCATGGATATAAAGCAGAAAAAAGGAGAAACCGTGAAGGAGTACACGAGCGCTTCCATAAGCAAGGGCCCAAGATTGACGAAATCGATGAAAAAATCCTAATCAAAGCCTTTGGCAATGGACTGGCCCAGCCTTGACTCGCTGGCAAGATAGCAACCAAAGCACCAAAGACACATGGAAAATTGGCTGAAATGATCCATGACTTCTTGAAATTAGAGATAACCGAGAACAAGGCCAAAAAAGTGATAAGCAGTTTACGAACCCTGTCACAAGCAAAAAGAAGGGAAGCCGGGCTGGCATTGTCATGACCAGGAGTTCATCCAGCGGGGGATCAAGGTACAAGCCATATTACAAGGCCTCAGCGACCACTTCTTCCCAGGGACTGCAGTATCAGAATGCAAGGGTCTTCCCTGTGATCCATATCGACCTAGGGAAGTACACGGCTGCTGTGAAGGAAGGACTCCTCTCTCCCCCTAAGAAGCCTCAACCAGGAGAGGTTCTAGTAGCATTCTGTGAGTACCACGGGCACCGGAATCACAGAACCATCAACTGTGCTAGCCTTGCTAAGGAACTCAGAATCATAGAGGAAAACAAAAGAAAAGTAAGCAGTCGGTCGGACAAGAGAGACAGTCCAGTAGTCAATACTCCCGGGCCCGACAAGGAGAAGAAACACACCCAGAGCTAGACCATAGTAAATCCTTCGGGATGATCATAGGTCTGTAAAAAAAAGCGGGGAGTAGGATTTTCCTTGTGATTAAAAAATCATGGAACATCTTAACTTGAAATAAAGAAGAAACATCATTTGATTTTATTCTATCATCATTTACTTTACCTTATTATGTCTTTCATTCCCCCATATCCAAAAAATTTCTAAAATATGAACTTGAAAAATCTAATAAAAGCTCTACCTAAGAAAATTTACAGGCCTCTTTTCAGAACTAGGACCATTAACCCCGAATGAAAGGAAAAGGCACATCCACGAAGTACACCAGGAACCTCCCGAGAGGAAGGTAGCCAAACAAGAAAAACTTCCTCAAATTTACTTTACTGAAGAAGATGAAGACAGAGTCCTATATCCTCTCAATGACCTGCTCGTCATCAGAGCGCAAGTAAATGATCACATAATGGAAGAGATCCTGGTTGACAGTGGAGCTAGAGCCAACGTAATCTCAGCAGAATCGGTGAGGAAACTTGAAATACCTGAAAGCACAATCAAGCACTGCTCTGTAGTATTGGGAGGGTTCGTAGGACAAATCCCCTTTAAATCTTCAGGAAATGTTGATTTCATTGTCACCTTAGGCCGAGGAGATGAAAGACAGACTAAAAAGTTGTCAGCCTTCATCATGCCCGGTCTCTCCAAGTACACTTGTACTTAGGCCGGCCAAGGATCAATGCTTTTAGAGCCATATGCAGTACTCACCATTTAAAAATGAAATACTTGACCAGGTTGGGTAAGCTAGTGACTGTAAGAGGAAGTTAAAAGATGGCTTGAATCAACGAAGTCCGTATCATGGAAAGCCTACCGGAAAAAGAAATAGTCAAAACTGTCGGATCGAACAAGGAGTTTAGAGAAAAATTACCTCTCCCTCCTGGACCGGGCGGAAAGACAGATAGCTATGAAGCCCCTAGTGACCTCCCAAATGAGGTACATTTAAAAACTGATCCTTATAAATTCTTTAAAATTGGAAATGCATTTAACTGTGGACAACAGACCCATCTAATGAGGTTCTTGGAAAAAAGAAGGGCAACGTTCGCCTGGAGCACAGAGGAAATTCCTGGGTTAGGCCCAAATGTTATCCAGCATAATCTGCAGGTAGATCTCAAGCACCGGACAATCAAACAAAGAAGAAGAGTAATAAGAGAAGAAAGGGAATTAGCTGCCTGTACAGAAGTCCAAAAACTGTTTAAAGTCGGATTCATCTGAGAAGTATCATACCCGAAATGGCTAGCTAATGTGGTCATGGTCAAGAAATCGAATGGAGAATAGAGAATGTGCATAGATTTCACAGACTTGAATAAAACATGCTCGAAGGATTTCTACCCACTTCCATCAATAGACTGATTAGTTGTCTCAACTGCTCAAAGCTCCGTGTTAAGTTTTTTGGATGCATTTTTAGGATATAATCAAATAAAAATGAATGTAAAAAGATTCAGAGAAAACTTTGTTCATTACTTCAGCAAGAACATTCTGTTATAAAGTAATGCCCTTCGGCCTAAAGAATCAGGGGCAACCTTTCAAAGAATGATTGACAAGGTATTCAGGGAACAACTCTCGTGCAACATAGAAGCTTATGTTGACGATATAGTTATGAGGAGAACCTCAAAGAAGTAGCATATGAAAGACTTGGAAGAAACATTCAACACGCTAGATAAATATCAAATCAAGTTGAACCCCAGAAAAATGTGTGTTTGGAGTTACAAAGGGAAAATTCCTCAGTTTTATAATTGGGCAGCAAGGGATTGAAGTAGACCTGGGAAAGAGTCAAGTTATCCTCAATCTCTCACCACCAAAAACATCAAAGATGTACTGACTCCTAATGGAAGGCTCACAACTATGAGCAGATTCTGCTCAAAGCTACAAGAAAAGACGATCCCGTTCTTCAACATCTTAAGAAAGAACAGTAAATTCCAATGGGGACAAGAATGCGTCGAAGCCTTAAAGAAAATCAAAGAAATGCTTTGGGAACTGCCCAAGTTGGGTGTCCTAGTGTCTGGTCAAGATCTCTACCTCTATTTATCCAATTCCGACTGGGTTGTGGCAGTAGTAGTTCTGATATGGAAGAGAGGAGAAGAAGGAAATTCCAGTTTACTGATAAGTCTGAAATATAGAGCCTTTTAAGGGTTTAATTTGCTGATATTCATATTGGTTTGGCTAATATTTCTCACTTATCATGTGTTTTTCCAATGATTTATGTTTAGATAAGAATTGATGTATTTATGTATGAAATGCAGGTAAAAGTCATAGAATTGCATTCTTCACTTCACAAGCTTCACAACGCAACAAACGGGAGAGCAAAACGGAGTCCAAACAAAGAATATACGCCCGAAACAAGTTTCACTCGTCAGGATACTGACATGTCCGAACTTATGTCCGAACTTTGATGTTCGGACAGAGGTCGAAACTTCCTGAAAATTTGTCCTAACATGCGTCCGAACTTTCAAGTTCGGACGCCGCATACAGAATTCGAAAATACGCAGTTTTAAGAGTTAAAAATGCCTATTTTTGTTATTACAACACACACTCTCACGCTGATAAACGAGGTTCTCTCCATTCATCCACACCAATTGCATCAGTTCACCTTCATTCACATTCATCAAGCTTATCACCATCGTTTCTGGAGGAGCATCGTCAGAAGGGAGTGAGGCCATCATCATCAACCTTACACCTGCATTCATCGATCTGGATAGTCGTTCAACAGAAGGGTTTTTTCTTCCTTTAGATGATTTCTATGTTGATTGTATTTATCTGTTCTTTGCAATGTCTGGCTAGTAGGGATTTAACTCTGGGGTAGGGTTTGTTCAAGATGGATTCAATGTAGTTAAAGATTCTGCAATTTGATTATGAGGTTGTAATGGATTGTTTCCAGGTTAATGATTATCAATATCCTTCTCTATTAATTTCACGAGTTATAGAGTTGTTTTGCGAAACCTGTTTTGATCAGATAAGGTGATTGACAGGAAGTTCAAATTAATCTGGAGATTTGTAGGAAGATTAGTCGGATAGATAATTTCCTGCAAATGCTAATAATTCTTTGCACGTATTCCGCCTATATGTGTTTTACCAGCTTCTAGATTAGAGTTGACATGTTCTGGTAGGTGAGCTCTTCAATGAACTAGGATTTAGCATTGAAGAGAGTAAAAAAAAAGAATTGGCCTGTCCGTTTCTCATAATTAAACTGTAGGTTTGGCTAGATTTATCCAGTAAAGAACAACCCGAACCCGGAGTACCATTCATTTTACTGAACTCATCAAGTTACTTTCATTAATCGTTCATTTAGTTTTTGATTTGCATTTACTAAATTCAGTTACAAAAACAATTCACAACCCCCTAAACTTCTAGTTTTCTTAGGATTAGGCTTATTTCTTCAAGTCCCGTGGATTGATACCTGGTTGCTTCTGTTAGCTATACTATTGCGACGGGATTTTGCAACCCGACAGGCTTTTCATTTATTAATTTCTAGGTTTTTCAATTTAGTTTTAGTAGAACATTTACCTGTTTGCAAAATGAAGTGGAGACCTTTCCCTGAAAATATGCTAGCTGTACTTAATGCCACACTAGTTTTTTATTGTTCTCATGCTACGAAGGATAAACTTCTTTTAGTGCCAGTAAATGTTGAATTTTTGGGTGACAATTTTTGTGGATGTTTTGAAATCGAGCCTGATGACAACCTCAAGAATCTTTTTGCTTAAAGTTGTTCGTATGTATGTTTTCTTCAAATTTGAAATACCCCAAACCTTCATATGTTGGTTAAATGTTAAACTATGGTATTCAAAGGCTAAAAAGTGCCTTAACAACATCAGTGAACAATTAAACCAAGCAAAATACAAGGAAACACCTTAAGGTCAATTTAAGCAAATAATTGCTCTAGACTTGGTTAACCTTGTATAAAACCTAAAGGTCATTTCTAGACCTTGGAAATATGTTAATGAACATATTAAATCAATTATTGAAGAAAACCAAGCTTGAAAACAAGTTAAAACACAAAATGTGCTTTAAGGAGTCTTAAAGCACATTTTTGGAAAATTGTCTTGTAAATGAGTTTTGAATGGCTAGGTGTCCATCATTACTCTTAAATAAATATGTGTACTAATTTGTAACACATTTGGAGGTCTAGGTCAATGGGAAATCAAAAATTTCACATCTAGGTGCCTTGTTTTAGTGAATAGTAACTAAAATAAGCTAGTTTGTAACATATGTTACTATAAGTAATTAAATTGACAAATGAAGACTAAAATACCCCTAAGTTAAGATGGGGGCCGGTTTTTATCAAGGTGAGTCACCAACATGTAAAAGGAAATCAAATAATGAAGGGTAGGAAGGTAAAAGAAGAAAGTTACCTTTTATAATGGAAATATCTTGTAAAAGCAAGACTTATCCTCATCTTCTCCTTTCCTTCTTCATTTCCCACGTAGCAAACCTCTCTTCTATCTTCTTCTTGCTCTCCATCGGTTATGCTACAGCAGCTTCACCATTTCTCAACTTCCATGGTTGGTATCTCCTAGCTCCATGGTCCAAATTCAGTTTCGAGACCACCGTTCTTCTAGTTGGAGCAAGCTCTACACTCCTACCTTTTCAAGACTTCAAAAGCTCCATTTCGGTGCCATGGAGATTCACCATTGAAGGAGCTTGACCACATCTTTTTACACCTTGTTGTTCTCCTTTGCTTCAAGGTAAGGAAACTCAAAGAAAATGAAGTTTCCCTCATGTTTTGGTGCTGTCCGAAAATTCACCATTAATGGTGTCTTCTCTTGTTCTTCCATAGCTTCATTTCAACCTTTCATGGACTAGGTGGAGTCCTCTCTTGGTGTATATTCAACTCTCTTCAAGATCTAAGGTAAAACAACTACCCTTATGTGTTAAGACAATATGTATAACCTAGGGTTTGTAAGTAAGTTTAAGCATGAAGCTTGAATGCTCATTGGTTGTGCTTGTGTGTTGGTTAGAACATTGGCAAGTAACCAAGTGTTTTGCCGATTTCCAAACAAGGAAGAACAAGAATGTTCAAGTAAAATCTGGAAGGAAAGAGGTAAACAAACTATCTCAATGTGATTTAAATGCCAATGGTAAATGAGCTAGTGAAATGCTCTCAAGGAGTTTATTAAGGGCATATGTATTGTTGGGTGTATTTGCAGGTCAAAGGCAATATATACTTGTGGAAATTCAGTGTTTAAGGTTTAAGCAATTAAGGGCCTAAGTGCCAAGCAATTTAAGTTAAGCACTATTGGTGTTGTGGTGTTCTTGATGGATTTAGGTGATCTTGAATGTTTAAGGGTGAAACTATGAGTTTTGGAATGATGATATGCTAAGAGAACCTATGGCGAAAATTTGTAAAATGAATAAGGAGTCTTAAGTGTTTAAGTGAACTTTGGTGAACTAGGAAATGTAAGGAATGGGTAAATGTTTTGCTAAGGAAGAAAACATGCATTAAGGTGTCCTAAGGTGCTACAAGGACTTAGGCATTATCTTGGAAGTTTTAGAAATCTAATGGGTGTTCTTAGGATGTGTTCAAGTCTTGGAGAAATTGGTTTAAGGTTTAGGTAATGTTGGTGAATATATAAGGAAATTGAGTAACAAGTTGAACATGAAACTAGGGATGTTTAAGATGATATTTTGGCATTAGAATATACCTAAGATCATTTGGTAAGTTTATACAATTAATGGAGGTGGAGAACTAAGGTAACAACCATTGAAAGATGACATTTTAACAATTCTGTAGGTTTGGTCCGGGACTTAGGTTATGGTTCAAGTCCAGGACCATATACCAAAAACAGGTCGAGGGTGGAGTACTAGCTTGGTCCGGGACTTGGGGTGAGTACAAGGTCCCGGACCACAATATGAAATACGCCGAAGAATGTTTGTAAGTGTTGGTCCGGGACTTAGGGTAAGGACCAAGTCCCGGACCACTCTAAAATTGTTGTTTAAGGTTGGAAAATGGTGTCTAATGATGGGGATTGATGGGTAATGATGTTGTAAGGTTATTAAGGACATGTTTGGTGAGTTATAATGACAATTTGGTGGGTGGGAAGTTGGAATAAAATGTGAGAGTAAATCAAGTTAAAAATGTTAAGTCATTTAACTAGTTAACGGGGGGTAACTACGGTCACTCGACGTTACACAAACATGTTACCCCAATGTTAATGAAGGTAACCTTAATGTACCAGTTGTTCGAGAATTGTTCGAGGAACGTAAGAGGACATGGTAAAGTGGACTCCGGTGACAGGTATGGTTTTCTTGCAACCTGTGTCCTACCGGATTACACCGGCTTGAATGCCAATGTGTTTTTCTGAGTGTTTGCCACCTTGTAAGATAAAACATGGAATGAGTTTATAGTAATTCATTTATGTGGCGCAATTGGTCCCGATACCGTTTAACCTCAATAAGTGTTAAACCTTAGCTAACTAAATCTAGGGACACATGAGTTATCGGTATACGGATTTAACGACCCAAACCTTGGGAACGTTCTAACCACGGCTATGCGTGAGTTAGTTGTGTATGGTTATTGTTTGCAAGTGTGTGAACCTCCCTTGCGTGTTTAACTCGGTTGATACCGTATGGTGTGTGGATGTGATAGGTTCCATAAAGGAGCTCTAATTACTTAATTATAAGGTTTTGTGTACTAATGGGGGGTGAGGAGACCGGTCATGTTCCGGCCACGCGTGTGATGGACGGGAGTCGATGTCATACCCGGTTCGACTCTCTTGGTGTATGTTTGGTTGTTTACTCATTGGGTTTCCAACCTTCCCTTTAGCTTAACCAAAGCTATATTACTGACTCACGTCGGTTTACTGGGGCATACAATGGTGGTTCGGTGTGCTTGGATGACTATATCCGACACACCTTGGGGTTTAAGTTAACCGTTCCATATAACAGGACGGTAACAAGGTATGTAACGAGCTTATCATGAGTTTGATAATATTCTCTAGGCTCTACAGTAAACTAATTATGGTAGGGACGGTTCCTAAGAGGACCGTACCCATTATGTTATGTGTTGTGTGTTGTACTGCAATCGCTATAGCGATGCGGTGCTATAGGTTGTAAATTATGGAATATGTGGTCATGGATATGAAACATAGTTTAAATAAAAGGTGTCTAAGAATAACCCGATTAATGGGTAAGTGTCGTCTATTAAGGAAGTATCTCCGTTTAGAGGAGAGCCACTTTAAGGTTAAAGGTAATAATGGATGGTTGTTATGTGTGGATGTGTGGATGTGTTGGTATTGTTGAGCCCTATAGTTGGGAGTATGCAATGTGTTGTGTGTTTATGGTTTACATGCGTGATTTAAATATAATCAACTGCATGCTAAGACGACAATTAGTTGTGCGTGGCCCGGTAGCATGCGGGCTGCGGGATTACCATACCAGCAAAGGTGCTGAGCCCCTTGGGGGCCACCCTTTTCTTCCTTTTCTATTTCAGGTACAAGGAGCTGGAAGCCGTTCGAGAGTAGGACGGGTGTGTTGTTTATACATGGGTAGCTTTTTAATGGGTGTATGTATTATAGGTGTAGTAAGACCGAATTTGTTATCGGCATTGGTTAATGAATACTCGGTACGGTGGGGGATGTATGTGTAAAATAGTTGTTGGAAATGGAATAAGGATTGTATTATGTAGTTGCTCGGGAATCTAGTCCATCAGACCGATACAATGTGTATGTGTTAGCCTTGTTAGCCACGTAGGTGGTTAACGGCGTGTAACACCAATAGATTAAGTGTTGTGTTGGTTTATGTTTTCCGCTGCAGATGGTTATAAAGTGTGTTGTTGTGGTTGGGGTGTTACAAAAAGTGGTATCAGAGCGAAGTGTCGCTCTGATGACTGAATTACCGAGCTTAGGAAGTACCGAGTTAGGATTTCAGTACATTTGGGTTAAGGGTTGAGTGATAGCGTGAGTGATACGCTAGTTAGGAACTTCCAGTGAATACTGGAAACCTACTATATCCATCCCGCCCTCCACAACCCCTATTTTATGACTTGGGAAAGAACGCCAGAGAGATGAAAGTCCTCTCATACCGGGAAATCCGATCTGGCTGTTATTAAGTACCTCTGTGAGAACGGAGGACTGTCATACGGTAGGTCCCGAAAGGGAAATCCCGGAGACGGTTTCCATCTAAACAATGTTAACCGTATTTCATAGCGAAGAATGGAGAATCTTGTGTATGGGAGAATGAAATTTCCGGCAACCTGGGTCGACATGCCGAGCAGTCGAAAACTACCAGCTTGCAACAGGCAAGAAGTGAAATAATGAAACCCGAGACGAGAGTCTACGGGATAGCAAATGTTAGATAATGGCACCAGTGGTATACCAACCGACAAAGGAACTACAACGTAGCACCCAAACAAGAGACAAGTCTCAGTAACCACGATAAATGCGTGGAATGGGCTACGAGGAGGATACATAATAAGTAAAAAGGGGTCTCCCAGAATGGGAAACACCCTAGTTAATGATTATTAGAGGAGGACAATGAGAAGTTGTGCAGGAGATTAGTTACCAATTAGAGTATCCAAGTAAGAGCCCATAAGGCCACTGAATACAATGAAGACAAAAACAGTACCGCAGCAGGTACATGTTGAACCGACAGCCAGTTAACAGGGCGCACTTGCCGTGGCAAGTGCAGCTATAACAGTTGTTCGAAGAAAAAATTTGACAACTACAAACTACTTAGTAAAGTACCCAGAAATTTAAATGTGATCATCGTAACCGTGGAAGGGCTTAACAGCCTAACCTTTGTAAATGAGAATATACCAGTCAGCAAGAAGCTAGACTTGGTTAAGACAAGAAGGTGTTGTGAAACCAGGAGAAAATTTTCTTTCAAACTCAGATTTAATTTCAAACTCGTTTCTTTCAAAAACCAATTCTCTTTTAAACCAATACTTCTTTCTAACCTTCTTTCAAACCAGTTTACTTTCGAATAACCGGACGGAAACCGGTGAACCCGAGGGTAGCAACCCGACGGTATGGATGGAGTTCAGAATAGTACAACGGTGGATAAACCTTCCCTTGAATGAGTTCGGGAAGCACGGAAGTATATTGTCATAAGACAATACAAGGGAGTTGACAACAGAATACTTCACCTAGGCGTGTAACGGACACTACGAGTGTACCAACTGTGTTGTGGGACGACCGCACTCCGATAGGAGCATGTGGGCCTGACAGACCTACTTATGGGTTAGTCGGGTAAGTAGTAATGTATCAGTATGATACCCCATATATGTATACGAGAAGAGTCCGAAACACGGGAAGTAGTCGACTCCATACTACGGTCAGCAGTAAAAGTCAAATGAGAGCAATGGATTACCACGAATGGTTGAAGTAAAGGAACCCAGTTAAGAAGACTAAAGGAATTAGTCAATTCGTCCAAGAGAATGTGTAGGGTTAGGAAGTGTGAAGAGCACGGATGGTTATGTAAAGACATCACATATGTCTTAGGAAGCTGAAGGAATGAGACATGGTAGCTGGAACGAATATCCAGCTAAGATCATAAGAAGGCGAAGTTTACTGAAAACACCCATGAGTGCAAGCCAAATGTAATGGCATACCTTAGCAACACCCAGGAGGAATCCTTGAGGGGTGTTTGGATAAACATTATTGGATGGAGCAATGTAACAGAAACGTAGGAAGGTAACCCACTTAACAGTAGGACCCTAAGTTGCCAAAGAGACAACTTGGAAGGAATCGAGATGTGACGACCTTGTTAAACCATGTAATGTCGTGCAGAAAAGTATATGTGTGGAAACTAATATGACAGTGAATACCATGTAAGTTAGTGTTGTGCAAGGAAAAAGAACACGGTACGCAGAAAGCGACATTAAGTTAGTGTTGATTAAGTGATGGTATGACAAATAAGCGGAGTGATGTGTTAAACCCAGTACAGATACAATGGGAAGTGATAGCAAATAAACTGGACAGTAAGCCAGTAGCCAGTATTATGAGATAAGAATCTCAGTGGAACACAGTGTGAATTCCTATTGCAATTGCATGAGAGATTTACTGCCAAGAGTTTACGCCTCTGCACTCTGTATGACTGAGTGTTTTGGTATTGCGTTTGCACAGTAATGATCGAGTGGGATAGCTAGGATTTGGAAGATGATAATGGTGGAAGGCGGACAAGAGAATTATAACACTATAAGACTGAAGCGTATGAAATGCAAGGTCATATCAATGAAATGATACAGGTGCAGAATTAAATGTGGAAGTAGGACTGGCGATAAGTGACTACAGTAGCACTAAATATCAAAGATCGGTATGAAATGTACCTCAGGTGTAGGGAAATAACTGAGAGAGCACTACACATTAGGTAGTAACTCAACCTCAACCGACAGTAAGTCGAAAGGAATTGAGGCAATCATTGTGAAATACATAGCAGTATACACAGTAAACTACTGTGGAGGTGAATAGGAAGTTCGAAACTCACCGAAATCGCGCACGGTAAGGGATACCACGCGTTGGTTGAGAAACCATGGTTACCAAGATAAAGGTAAAGAATTGGAGGTGTACATACAGTGTGAATAACGAATGGACAGGCCAGAGTCGAAACCGGTTAGGAGTTAAGAAAACTCCAATGAGAATTCTTGGTAAAGGAACTAAACCGCTAATATGGTCAAGATCCTTTAACAGACCGCGTGGTAGTTAAAACACTTCACGACGGCAGAACATTTTAAGCCAATGTTCAATGATTGATTACGTGGGCGTAATCCCTTTTAAGGGGGGTAGAGCGCAAAGCCGCTTAGTGTGTTTTACCGTACAAGTGTACGTGAACTATGTTGTGCATAGCACAAAAATAATTTGTTATGATGGTTGGCATGGTTAATAATTGGTTGTGATGGTTGGTTTGGTTAAATGGTGGTATTTGCGCACAGAAGATGCGAAATACCGTTGTGGTAGGTGAGACTACCTTGTTAATGGTTGTGGGTTAGTACAAGTGTTAAGGAGTAAATAAACCCCTGGGGGAACTAAAACCCCAATGGTGTGTGTTGCATAATACCAAATGTGACACGATGTATTGTATTTTGATTAAAAATATGTATATATATATACAGTGTGTGCTTTATGAAGGGTATGAAACTGACATGGAACCTAGTAAGAATTAGATTCCCTAGGTAACTTGATTAAAAGAAAATGGATATAATTGATGGACTGAGTTCTATCCCTTGGAGATGTGATGTATGATTAGAATGATTGAAAAGATAGAAAAGGGAAATGTGTGTATTATTTGATTCTTGAAAATGAAGTGGGAGGTGGAACTTGATTTGCATGTGATCAAGGGAAGCCGAACACAAATTGGCGTGGAAGGATAGTTCAACACTGATGCTGATCACATCAGGGTTGGATGACTCTTGAAGCTCCCTATAAGTGGTCACAAGTAACACCACTAAGAAAGGATGCAAAGAGCATAAGTTGGACTTGGAGTTGTATTGAACTTTCAAAAGGGTTTTCAATTGGTATTTCCAGAACAGTGGATTGATATTTTGAATAAAGGATTCTCTTGTTTACTTAACCTGGTAAAGAATATTTTTTTGTAGTACTTGCTCACGAGCTGAGGACGTATGAGCCTTTGTCTTCGGACCGGTGACATGAGAAGTACATATGTTAAAACTTAAGTGAATGTTTTGATCTCCCAAAGGAACGGGGACCAGAAGGTGTCCATCGCGACCGGGTTCTGCGGGGATCACAGTGTATATGTACTCAACATGGGACTCGAGCCCATAAAGAGATGGAAAAGGTATTTCTGGTTGTTATACATGCTAAGGCATGTTGTGTGGTGCGAGTAATAAATATTACTTTGACCTTGAGTCTTAATAGGGTTGAGTTCTGAAATGATTATGTTACCTGGGCCTATGAGTCCAAAGGTGGTTATGTATGTTACCCAGACCTGAGAGTCTAAGGGTTGTTATGTGAGTACATTACTGTTAAGGTACCCGGACCATTGAGTCCGAGGTAATCATGTGAGAATGATATGTTATGGATGGATGTGTATATGTACCCGGACCGTCAAGTCCGAGGTTGTGGTGTAAGGTGTGTTGGTAATGGAAGTTTATCTTGAAAGTAATTCCCGTATTCTAATCAAATGATGTGTTGGGAAATGTGAACTTCGAGGACGAAGTTCTTTTAAGGGGGGTAGATTGAAATACCCCAAACCTTCATATGTTGGTTAAATGTTAAACTATGGTATTCAAAGGCTAAAAAGTGCCTTAACAACATCAGTGAACAATTAAACCAAGCAAAATACAAGGAAACACCTTAAGGTCAATTTAAGCAAATAATTGCTCTAGACTTGGTTAACCTTGTATAAAACCTAAAGGTCATTTCTAGACCTTGGAAATATGTTAATGAACATATTAAATCAATTATTGAAGAAAACCAAGCTTGAAAACAAGTTAAAACACAAAATGTGCTTTAAGGAGTCTTAAAGCACATTTTTGGAAAATTGTCTTGTAAATGAGTTTTGAATGGCTAGGTGTCCATCATTACTCTTAAATAAATATGTGTACTAATTTGTAACACATTTGGAGGTCTAGGTCAATGGGAAATCAAAAATTTCACATCTATGTGCCTTGTTTTAGTGAATAGTAACTAAAATAAGCTAGTAGTTTGTAACATATGTTACTATAAGTAATTAAATTGACAAATGAAGACTAAAATACCCCTAAGTTAAGATGGGGGCCGGTTTTTATCAAGGTGAGTCACCAACATGTAAAAGGAAATCAAATAATGAAGGGTAGGAAGGTAAAAGAAGAAAGTTACCTTTTATAATGGAAATATCTTGTAAAAGCAAGACTTATCCTCATCTTCTCCTTTCCTTCTTCATTTCCCACGTAGCAAACCTCTCTTCTATCTTCTTCTTGCTCTCCATCGGTTATGCTACAGCAGCTTCACCATTTCTCAACTTCCATGGTTGGTATCTCCTAGCTCCATGGTCCAAATTCAGTTTCGAGACCACCGTTCTTCTAGTTGGAGCAAGCTCTACACTCCTACCTTTTCAAGACTTCAAAAGCTCCATTTCGGTGCCATGGAGATTCACCATTGAAGGAGCTTGACCACATCTTTTTACACCTTGTTGTTCTCCTTTGCTTCAAGGTAAGGAAACTCAAAGAAAATGAAGTTTCCTCATGTTTGGTGCTGTCCGAAAATTCACCATTAATGGTGTCTTCTCTTGTTCTTCCATAGCTTCATTTCAACCTTTCATGGACTAGGTGGAGTCCTCTCTTGGTGTATATTCAAACTCTCTTCAAGATCTAAGGTAAAACAACTACCCTTATGTGTTAAGAAATATGTATAACCTAGGGTTTGTAAGTAAGTTTAAGCATGAAGCTTGAATGCTCATTGGTTGTGCTTGTGTTGTTGGTTAGAACATTGGCAAGTAACCAAGTGTTCTTGCCGATTTCCAAACAAGGAGAACAAGAATGTTCAAGTAAAAATCTGGAAGGAAAGAGGTAAACAAACTATCTCAATGTGATTTAAATGCCAATGGTAAATGAGCTAGTGAAATGCTCTCAAGGAGTTTTATAAGGGCATATGTATTGTTGGGTGTATTTGCAGGTCAAAGGCAATATATACTTGTGGAAATTCAGTGTTTAAGGTTTAAGCAATTTAAGGGCCTAAGTGCCAAGCAATTTAAGTTAAGAACTATATGGTGTTGTGGTGTTCTTGATGGATTTAGGTGATCTTGAATGTTTAAGGGTGAAACTATGAGTTTTGGAATGATGATATGCTAAGAGAACCTATGGCGAAAATTTGTAAAATGAATAAGGAGTCTTAAGTGTTCAAGTGAACTTTGGTGAACTAGGAAATGTAGGGATGGGTAAATGTTTTGCTAAGGGAAGAAAACATGCATTAAGGTGTTCTAAGGTGCTACAAGGACTTAGGCATTATCTTGGAAGTTTTAGAAATCTAATGGGTGTTCTTAGGATGTGTTCAAGTCTTGGAGAAATTGGTTTAAGGTTTAGGTAATGTTGGTGAATATATAAGGAAATTGAGTAACAAGTTGAACATGAAACTAGGGATGTTTAAGATGATATTTTGGCATTAGAATATACCTAAGATCATTTGGTAAGTTTATACAATTAATGGAGGTGGAGAACTAAGGTAACAACCATTGAAAGATGACATTTTAACAATTCTGTAGGTTTGGTCCGGGACTTAGGTTATGGTTCAAGTCCAGGACCATATACCAAAAACAGGTCGAGGGTGGAGTACTAGCTTGGTCCGGGAGTTGGGGTGAGTACAAGGTCCCGGACCACAATATGAAATACGCCGAAGAATGTTTGTAAGTGTTGGTCCGGGACTTAGGGTAAGGACCAAGTCCCGGACCACTCTAAAATTGTTGTTTAAGGTTGGAAAATGGTGTCTAATGATGGGGATTGATGGGTAATGATGTTGTAAGGTTATTAAGGACATGTTTGGTGAGTTATAATGACAATTTGGTGGGTGGGAAGTTGGAATAAAATGTGAGAGTAAATCAAGTTAAAAATGTTAAGTCATTTAACTAGTTAACGGGGGTAACTACGGTCACTCGACGTTACACAAACATGTTACCCCAATGTTAATGAAGGTAACCTTAATGTACCAGTTGTTCGAGAATTGTTCGAGGAACGTAAGAGACATGGTAAAGTGGACTCCGGTGACAGGTATGGTTTTCTTGCAACCTGTGTCCTACCGGATTACACCGGCTTGAATGCCAATGTGTTTTTCTGAGTGTTTGCCACCTTGTAAGATAAAACATGGAATGAGTTTATAGTAATTCATTTATGTGGCGCAATTGGTCCCGATACCGTTTAACCTCAATAAGTGTTAAACCTTAGCTAACTAAATCTAGGGACACATGAGTTATCGGTATACGGATTTAACGACCCAAACCTTGGGAACGTTCTAACCACGGCTATGCGTGAGTTAGTTGTGTATGGTTATTGTTTGCAAGTGTGTGAACCTCCCTTGCGTGTTTAACTCGGTTGATACCGTATGGTGTGTGGATGTGATAGGTTCCATAAAGGAGCTCTAATTACTTAATTATAAGGTTTTGTGTACTAATGGGGGGTGAGGAGACCGGTCATGTTCCGGCCACGCGTGTGATGGACGGGAGTCGATGTCATACCCGGTTCGACTCTCTGGTGTATGTTTGGTTGTTTACTCATTGGGTTTCCAACCTTCCCTTTAGCTTAACCAAAGCTATATTACTGACTCACGTCGGTTTACTGGGGCATACAATGGTGGTTCGGTGTGCTTGGATGACTATATCCGACACACCTTGGGGTTTAAGTTAACCGTTCCATATAACAGGACGGTAACAAGGTATGTAACGAGCTTATCATGAGTTTGATAATATTCTCTAGGCTCTACAGTAAACTAATTATGGTAGGGACGGTTCCTAAGAGGACCGTACCCGTTATGTTATGTGTTGTGTTGTACTGCAATCGCTATAGCGATGCGGTGCTATAGGTTGTAAATTATGGAATATGTGGTCATGGATATGAAACATAGTTTAAATAAAAGGTGTCTAAGAATAACCCGATTAATGGGTAAGTGTCGTCTATTAAGGAAGTATCTCCGTTTAGAGGAGAGCCACTTTAAGGTTAAAGGTAATAATGGATGGTTGTTATGTGTGATGTGTGGATGTGTTGGTATTGTTGAGCCCTATAGTTGGGAGTATGCAATGTGTTGTGTGTTTATGGTTTACATGCGTGATTTAAATATAATCAACTGCATGCTAAGACGACAATTAGTTGTGCGTGGCCCGGTAGCATGCGGGCTGCGGGATTACCATACCAGCAAAGGTGCTGAGCCCCTTGGGGGCCACCCTTTTCTTCCTTTTCTATTTCAGGTACAAGGAGCTGGAAGCCGTTCGAGAGTAGGACGGGTGGTTGTTTATACATGGGTAGCTTTTTAATGGGTGTATGTATTATAGGTGTAGTAAGACCGAATTTGTTATCGGCATTGGTTAATGAATACTCGGTACGGTGGGGGATGTATGTGTAAAATAGTTGTTGGAAATGGAATAAGGATTGTATTATGTAGTTGCTCGGGAATCTAGTCCATCAGACCGATACAATGTGTATGTGTTAGCCTTGTTAGCCACGTAGGTGGTTAACGGCGTGTAACACCAATAGATTAAGTGTTGTGTTGGTTTATGTTTTCCGCTGCAGATGGTTATAAAGTGTGTTGTTGTGGTTGGGGTGTTACAAAATTAGTTCTATTTTCATTGAAATCTGGTGGTTAACTGATTGCTCAAATTAAACTAATTTGGCTTGGTGACTGGGATGATATGAAAGTTTGGTATGAAGGATAAGGCAAGGTACTCCTCTGATCATGAATTTTCTGAAAAAACAGCCTCGTTTATCCGGTTATAAGTCGTTGGGGTGCTTCATCACCCATCACCTAAGGTCTCGGGATCTAGGATAGAAGGCTCAACACGTTACATGGATAAAGAGAAAAGTCTGGGGAACAAAAACAATTGTGCAGAAAATAAGATAAATAATAATGCAAAGATAGGAAAGCCCTTAAAAGCTGAATGCTTATTGCAATTTCCTATTTTGATCATGAGTGCGTGGTGTTGAAAGGTATTGCGGAATATGGTATTACTTCACACCCCTTGTCATCCAAAGATTGAGGAATGAAATTGGTGGAAGATCCTGAGCTATTCTATGTTTAGTTTTTGCAATCTAACTTCTCCATGCTTTTATAAATTTTCTTTTTCACTGTTTGCGAAAACTTACAACTGAGAGTAGGATTTTCTTTTGATCGCCATTTTGCTTGATTTCCTTCTGCACTTGTTTGATCCTGAGGTTTGATACTACGACCATGGAGTGAGTTTTGTTCTTTATTTGCTTGAGGACAAACAAAGCTAAGTGTGAGGAAGTTTGATAAGTCTGAAATATAGAGCCTTTTAAGGGTTTAATTTGCTGATTATTCATATTGGTTTGGCTAATATTTCTCACTTATCATGTGTTTTTCCAATGATTATGTTTAGATAAGAATTGATGTATTTTATGTATGAAATGCAGGTAAAAGTCATAGAATTGCATTCTTCACTTCACAAGCTCGCAACGCAACAAACGGGGAGCAAAACGGAGTCCAAACGAAGAATATACGCCCGAAACAAGTTTCACTCGTCAGGATACTGACATGTCCGAACTTATGTCCGAACTTTGATGTTCGTACAGAGGTCGAAACTTCCTGAAAATTTGTCCTAACATGCGTCCGAACTTTCAAGTTCGGACGTTGCGTACAGAATTCGAAAATATGCAGTTTTAAGAGTTAAAAATGCCTATTTTTGTTATAAAAAGTCACCGAGGGTTGGGAGAACAGAGGTATTCACACCAGATGCCTCAGAGAGGCTCTCACATCACGCCTCCCTCGCTCCATCACCATCATCATCGATCATCACCATCACCACCATCATCTTCAACCTCTAGCCCGGCGAACTCCAGATCTGGACAGCGGAGCGAATTTAGAAGTTTTCTATTCCAGATGATTTCTCAATCTCTTTCTTTGTCTGTTTTGTGAATATGTTTGGCTAGTAGGGATAACTCTCTGGGGAAGGTTGTTCGCAATGGATACAAGATAGTTAGAATTTCTGTAATTTGGTTATGAGATTGTATCGGATTGTTTCTAGGTTAATGCTAATCATTCATCTTCTCTATTAAATTTGCGCATTTATAGAGTTGTTTTGCGAATCCTGTTGATCAGATAAGGTGATTAACAGGAAGTTCAAATTAATCTGGAGATTTGTAGGAAGATTAGTCGGATAGATAATTTTCCTGCAAATGCTAATAATTCTTTGCACGTATTCCGCCTATATGTGTTTTGCCAGCTTCTAGATTAGAGTTGACATGTTCTGATAGGTGAGCTCTTCAATGAACTAGGATTTAGCATTGAAGAGAGTAAAAAAAAAAGAATTGGCCTGTCCGTTTCTCATAATTAAACTGTAGGTTTGGCTAGATTTATCCAGTAAAGAACAACCGAACCCGGAGTACCATTCATTTTACTGAACTCATCAAGTTACTTTCATTAATTGTTCATTTAGTTTTTGATTTGCATTTACTAAATTCAGTTAAAAAAAAAAATTCACAACCCCCTAAACTTCTAGTTTTCTTAGGATTAGGCTATTTCTTCAAGTCTCGTGGATTGATACCTGGTTGTTCTGTTAGCTATACTATTGCGACCGGGATTTTTGCAACCCGACAGGCTTTTCATTTTATTAATTTCTAGGTTTTTCAATTTAGTTTTAGTAGAACATTTTACCTATTTGCAAATGGCGCCGTTGCCGGGGACTTGACTTTGTCTAGTCCTTAGCCTTGGTTGTCGATTGTTTTTATTTATTTGGTTCATTTTAGTTTTACTTTTAGTTCATTTTTTTTTATTCTTTTTTTATTTAGTTTCGTTTGTCTATTTATTTTGTTTTTATTTTATTTTATTTAATTTTGTTTGGTTAATTTGTTTTACTTTGAGTTCATTTTATTTAGTTAGTTATTTAGTTTATCGTTTTTATATTTTATTTCTTTTTTTATTTAGTTATAATTTTAATTTGGTGATTCTTATTTGGTTATTTATTTTATTTTATTTTGTCTTGTTTTGTTTATTTGTTTTCTTAATTTTATTTAGTTTTATTTAGTTTATTTTTATGGTTCGTTATTGTGTTTCTAGTTATCTGGTTCTTTTTTTATTTCTTTTTTACTATTACTTATTTTATTTTATTCTTAGTTTATTTTGTTTTTCGTTATTTAAATATTATTTTTATTTTATGTTATTTTATTTGACTCTATTTATATTCTATTGTTAGTTTATTTTGTTTTAGCTATTTCGTCATTTTTTTAGTTTACTTCTTGTTTATTTTAGTTCCAATTTGAATTGTGTGGATGTTCAATTGTTTTTATTTTATTTTATTTTGGCCTTTTAGTTTACTTTGTTTTTAATTTTCTAACTACTTTTGATAATGGCACAATGGAGCCTCAATGGTGGTCATTATTCTGTTGGTGCTAGTTCTTCCCAGGCTTCGAATTCCATGTTGGAGCAGATGGCTACTGACCAGGCACGATTGAAAACCACATTGAGCAGTATGGTGAAGATGCTAGAGCAGCTAACTATAGGACATACACCTATTCAGACAATGGAGCAGGTGTCTTCTGGTTCTAATGACCTTTATCACTCGCAGTGTGAGGGTAATCACGAGTTCAAAGATTGCCCCAAAATTGAAGAGATGAGGCGGATTGAGGAGCAATTCGAACAGGAATCATTTTATTCACAGGATATTTATTGCTCGTATTGTGGGGGACCTCATGAGATCGATGATTGTCTCGAATTTCAAGAGCAATTGTGGTTAGAGGATCAACCAGACTACCTACAGAAAATCACTCTTCAGCAGCAGGCTTCAATCTTGAACAATGTAGTGGAGCAACCTATTGAATTCTCAAGTTGCCCTCCCTCTCCACCCTTGGTTCTAGACAAAGAAGATGTCCACATCCTAGATTTTGTAAGGGAGGAGCCACCACTGCCCTGCCATCATCAAAGTTTCTTTGAGCCTCACCCACAGAAGGAGGATGTTTACATCCTTCAATTTGGGGAAGAACAACAATCAACACCTGGTCTTCTACTTGAGACCCATTACCGTCAATACTTCCTCAAACGTCAGGTTTCGTGGAGTACTTATTTTCCTATTTTATATGTTGAGGAAACATTTTGCTTTGATCCAGGTGGTTTATTACTAATTGTAGTCTACTTCTTATTCCCGTTGACACCATTGTCAACTTTTATTTTTGATCCGGGATAACGAAGCGAGAGTCTAGCCAAAGACTATAAAGACGGGCAGCTAACTGGGAGGCAACCCGGTGGTCAAGTTTATTTTTATTGGTTTTTTCTAGTTTTATTTTGTTTCCAGGTTTATTTTAGTTTAATTTCAGTTAGAAGTGACGGTGGTGCCCGTGCTACTAATGCAACGCTTCTAGCGTTATTTGGTTTTACAAAGTGTGTGTAGGTGCAATTGTTTTTGGTATTCCTAACTCTCCAAGGCTGGACACTTGTTTGGACGCAAGTGTGAGGAACGCTTCTACCCCACTGTTCAAGCTTAAGTGTGAGGAAGGGAACCTTCCTCAATCTAAAGATATCAGGGGAGTTTTAGTTTCTCAATCTTTATTGCTTATGTTTAGCCTTTTATGCTTTTAATGTTTAATATATGCGGAGTGTTGAATGGATCCTTCGTGAGTCTGGCATATTTTGAAAGGTCTTTTCTTGATTTTATTTTGTGAACAATGAGGACATTGCTCCTCTTAAGTGTGAGGAAGTGGAGACCTTTCCCTGAAAATATGCTAGCTGTACTTAATGCCACACTAGTTTTTTATTGTTCTCATGCTACGAAGGATAAACTTCTTTTAGTGCCAGTAAATGTTGAATTTTTGGGTGACAATTTTTGTGGATGTTTTTGAAATCGAGCCTGATGACAACCTCAAGAATCTTTTTGCTTAAAGTTGTTCGTATGTATTGTTTTCTTCAAATTAGTTCTATTTTCATTGAAATCTGGTGGATTAACTGATTGCTCAAATTAAACTAATTTGGCTTGGTGACTGGGAATGATATGAAAGTTTGGTATGAAGGATAAGGCAAGGTACTCCTCTGATCATGAATTTTCTGAACCAAAACAGGCCTCGTTTATCCGGTTATTAAGTCGTTGGGGTGCTTCATCACCCATCTACCTAAGGTCTCGGGATCTAGGATAGAAGGCCCAACACCGTTACATGGATAAAGAGAAAAGTCTGGGGAACAAAAACAATTGTGCGGAAAATAAGATAAATAATAATGCAAAGATAGGAAAGCCCTTAAAAGCTGAATGCTTATTGCAATTTTCCTATTTTGATCATGAGTGCGTGGTGTTGAAAGGTATTGCGGAATATGGCATTACTTCACACCCCTTGTCATCCAAAGATTGAGGAATGAAATTGGTGGAAGATCCTGAGCTATTCTATGTTTAGTTTTTGCAATCTAACTTCTCCATGCTTTTATAAATTTTTCTTTTTCACTGTTTGCGAAAACTTACAACTGAGAGTAGGATTATTCTTTTGATTGCCATTTTGCTTGATTTCCTTCTGCACTTGTTTGATCCTGAGGTTTGATACTACGACCATGGAGTGAGTTTTGTTCTTTATTTGCTTGAGGACAAACAAAAGCTAAGTGTGAGGAAGTTTGATAAGTCTGAAATATAGAGCCTTTTAAGGGTTTAATTTGCTGATTATTCATATTGGTTTGGCTAATATTTCTCACTTATCATGTGTTTTTCCAATGATTTATGTTTAGATAAGAATTGATGTATTTTATGTATCAAATGCAGGTAAAAGTCATAGAATTGCATTCTTCACTTCACAAGCTTCGCAACGCAACAAACGGGGAGCAAAACGGAGTCCAAACGAAGAATATACGCCCGAAACAAGTTTCACTCGTCAGGATACTGACATGTCCGAACTTATGTCCGAACTTTGATGTTCGTATAGGCGAAACTTCCTGAAAATTTGTCCTAACATGCGTCCGAAACTTTCAAGTTCGGACGCTGCGTACAGAATTCGAAAATATGCAGTTTTAAAGTTAAAAATGCCTATTTTTGTTATAAAAAGTCACTGAGGGTTGGGAGAACAGAGGTATTCACACCAGATGCCTCAGAGAGGCTCTCACATCACGCCTCCCCTCGCTCCATCACCATCATCATCGATCATCACCATCACCACCATCATCTTCAACCTCTAGCCCGGCGAACTCCAGATCTAGACAGCGGAGCGAATTTAGAAGTTTTCTATTCCAGATGATTTCTCAATCTCTTTTCTTTGTCTGTTTTGTGAATATGTTTGGCTAGTAGGGATAACTCTGGGGAAGGGTTGTTCGCAATGGATACAAGATAGTTAGAATTTCTGTAATTTGGTTATGAGATTGTATCGGATTGTTTCTAGGTTAATGCTAATCATTCATCTTCTCTATTAAATTTGCGCATTTATAGAGTTGTTTTGCGAATCCTGTTTTGATCAGATAAGGTGATTAACAGGAAGTTCAAATTAATCTGGAGATTTCTAGGAAGATTAGTCTGATAGATAATTTTCCTGCAAATGCTAATAATTCTTTGCACGTATTCCGCCTATATGTTTTGCCAGCTTCTAGATTAGAGTTGACATGTTCTGATAGGTGAGCTCTTCAATGAACTAGGATTTAGCATTGAAGAGAGTAAAAAAAAAGAATTGGCCTGTCCGTTTCTCATAATTAAACTGTAGGTTTGGCTAGATTTATCCAGTAAAGAACAACCCGAACCCGGAGTACCATTCATTTTACTGAACTCATCAAGTTACTTTCATTAATCGTTCATTTAGTTTTTGATTTGCATTTACTAAATTCAGTTACAAAAACAATTCACAACCCCCTAAACTTCTAGTTTTCTTAAGATTAGGCTTATTTCTTCAAGTCCCGTGGATTGATACCTGGTTGCTTCTGTTAGCTATACTATTGCGACCGGGATTTTTGCAACCCGACAGGCTTTTCATTTTATTAATTTCTAGGTTTTTCAATTTAGTTTTAGTAGAACATTTTACCTGTTTGCATTTACAACACCTGTAAAATCTTGACGGCAACAGAAGGACGATATACCAATATCGAAAAAAATTCTTTTCGCCTTAGTAGTTGCATCTCGAAAATTACGTCCTTATTTCTAATCACACCGGATTTTCATTAGGACTAACTAGCCGCTGAAGCAAATAGCTAACAATCCAAATGCATCCGGGTGTATGGTAAGTTGGACAGTTGTGCTCACCCAGTATGAAATCCATTTTTTTGCCACAAACAACGATTAAGGCACAAGCACTGGCAGACTTTATAACAGAAATAAGCTTCGACCAGGAAGAGAGGAAGTCTCTCAATCCTTTTGTCATTTTAGTTGATGGAGCCCGGTGTAAAACAGGGGCAGGTGCAGGAATTATGGTCCAAACCCCGGATGGGCGGGATCTTAACTATGCCTTCATATTAGAATTCGAGGTAACCAACAATGAGGCAGAATATGAAGCTCTTATCCAAGGATTGGAGGTTGCTACTGCCCCGGGGACAACGGGTTCTAAAAATAATAATAATAATAATAATAATAATAATAATAAAATATATCTTAAGTTGATTATAAAATAAACTCCCTCGTGAAGGGAAGGGAAAACTCATTACCTTATGACTTGTACAGACTTGGAAGTATACTCGGATTCTATGCTAATGGCAAGGCAAAACGACAACATCTACGAGGTGAAAGAGGAAAAGCTTTGGAAATATTTGCTCAAGGTCTAGGAGTTGAAGGAAAATATCTCAAAATGTGAACTAAAGCACCTCCCTCTAACAAAGAATATAGAAGCAGACACACTAACAAAGTTGGCAAGCATGGCCGATAGAGCTCTAGATAAAATATGGTTAGAAGTCAAAACTAACTCAAGCCTTGACGGAACTCAAATACTCGCCATTGAACCACCCAGATCAGTAAAGCCATGGATGACCCCAGTTATGGATTATATACTTGAAGGAAAATTACCCCCGGGAAAATGAGGCAACAACAATAAAAAGAAGGACAACGTCATTCTTTTTTAGGATGGTCACCTTTACAAGCGATCATTTGCAAGGCCTGCACTCAAATGTATCACCACGGAGGAAGGAAAAAAACTCATAGAAGATATACATGGAGGAGTTTGTGGAAACCACCAAGGAGAAAAAGCCACAGCTCATAAAATCATAAGGCTTGGATACTTTTGGCCAAAAATGAAAGAACATTGCAATGAATACATATAGAAGTGTGTAAAATGCCAGGAACATGGCAACAAAATACACAACCCCCAGCCGTGCACACAGCTATTTTTGTCCCATATTCCCTTTTCCATGTGGGGATTGGATATTGTGGGCCCTTTAACGGAAGCATCCCCCGGGAGTTTCAAGTTCACATATGTGGCTATCGATTACTTCACAAAGTGGTTGGAGGCAATGCCAACGATATTCATCACCGCTAAAAGGTCACAAGAGTTCATCTGGAAATACGTGGTATGCAGGTTTGGTCTACTAAAGGTAATAATGACAGACAATGGAGCCCACTTTAACTGTGACATCTTTAGAACATTTTGTAAAGAATGGGAGATCGACTTGAGGTTCGCATATAGCTCATCCGCAGGCTAATGGACAGGTCGAGAATGCAAATGGCCGAATTGTTAAGGCATTAAAAAGAAAGCTAGATGATAAGAAAGGGAGATATACGGAATTACTACCTCAACTAGTCCTCTCTGTGGAGGGTGATTTTTCGATATGAGGGGGGGTCTATCTAAATATTGCCCGGCTGAGAAGCCTAGATCCTATGAAATGCCATTCTGTGGAGGGTGAAAACCTGTTATTCATGGCAGCCCTTAAATACCTACTCTATCGTCCGTCTTTCCCAGAAAGCATAAAGGGGAATGCTAGTGAGCACTACACCCGCTCTC
Source organism: Limonium bicolor (assembly GCA_023374045.1). Taxonomy (NCBI): domain Eukaryota; kingdom Viridiplantae; phylum Streptophyta; class Magnoliopsida; order Caryophyllales; family Plumbaginaceae; genus Limonium; species Limonium bicolor. Next base: position 132,171,782 of record CM041777.1, on the reverse strand, counting down.
AATGGGCTCCACGCGGACTTATGCCCCTATAAGGCGGAATTGACTAGAGTCGCCACCTAGTTTGACCTAAGGAACTAGGAAGGAAGGGAAGGAGGGTTCTAAGAACCGTTGGTTGACTCTGAAATTGTGGATAGGATTTGTCCGGTCATACTAGAGATTCTGTGCGGGTTCGCACTGGGTTACACCCCTTGGAAGTGGCAATGACCACAACCTTGGATTGGTGCCCGAGGAAACCTCGGTCTCCAATTGTCGGGATTACCTTCTTTCAAAACCTTTTTAGAGAGATTCAATTAAAGCCAAAAGATCGGACTGAGTGTGGATTGAGGAGTAGGTGATTTTGAAGAATTTGAGGAGATAGGCTGGTCTCGAACTATTGGCTCGTGTGAATAGTCAAAGGGTTGAGAGGTTTTGATTATTTTTGAGGGGATTGGATTTGTCTCGGCTTTTGTGAAGCTAAGGGCATTTTGGTCATTCTTGTGGAGTTAAGGGATGTTTGGATCATTTGTTAGAGTTGAAGAGTTTCCCGGGTTTGTTAGGTTCATCTTTTAAAGGTCGAATTTTTGAGGTGTTTTGGGAAATCGAATGGGTTGAAGAGGAATTCGGGTTTTAAGGATGATTGAGTATGGAAGAGGATATTTGGTTTGCAAGTATTCGGGTTTTGAAGATGTTTCAGGTTGCTGGGAGTTTTCAAGAATTGGAAGTCCTATGTGACTTAGAGTTGATTCAGAGGAGGGTTGAGAATTGTTTATGGGTCCTAGAGCTCTAATGGAAATGTTGGATTGGTTTATTCATAATTGTCTCTCTTAAAGTTTTTAAGACCGAAATCATTTTATCGTAAAAGGGCGGATAATCCCGAGGGATTACCCTATGTACCCCCTCGAACATGACACTTAATTAATGGTAAGTGCCGAGGCTCGAAAGATGGGGCAATGAATTTATGTCGAAGAATAGGATTCAGGGAGAAACACCATAAATGAGATGTTCCTGGTCGAACCCTAATAACGTCTCTAACTCCCGGGTTTTAAAACATTAAAACCGAAAACATTGAAATCGAGCGGAAGGGAGTTAGACGATTCTAAAATCCCGGCTGCGACTAGGAAGGTCGTTGCTTCCCTAGCACCCTGCCTTGTAAAAATCTAGGCTGCAATTAGGGGAGGTTTGTCACCCTAATGCCCCGCCTAAAGAGATCCAGACTGCGACAAGGGAGATTACGACCCCAGTGCCCCGCCTCGAATTTTTATTTTGGAAGAGAGACAAATGATGTCTAACTAGGAAGAAAACGTTCTTTAAAGGTGTTAGACATCCCATGTTCCCTGAAAACGGTTTAGTTTTGAGTTTGAAAACTGAGTTAGAAGATCTTTGAAGTTGTTCGGAATTCTCGATGAAGAAACACTGATTTTGAGAAATGTTTTTAGGAGAAAACTTCCTGTATATGTGAGAAGAACTTTCTGCGTGTGAGAAGAGTTTTCTGTGATGTGAGAAGAGTTTTTCCTTTAAAATTCTACAAAATGGTTTCTTTGAAAACTTGATGAAATAGTGGTTTAAGATTCTTTTTTTTTGGTTTTTGGATTTTGAAAGGAAATTACAAGTGGATTGAAAGGAATCCGGTTCGGAATTGATTTGACTTGGTTTGATTTGTATTGGTAGATGAGCCAAGTCAACGTTCGTGTTTGACTTGATTTGGTTTTCTGGTCAAGGTCAAGGTCAACATTTTTTGGTCAAGGTCAACGTTTTTGGTCAAGGTCAACGTTTTTTGGTCAAGGTTTGACTTTTGTGAACTTTGTTTGACTTGTATGGACTTGAACCAAATTTGGGCTAATGGGCCAAGTGTGGGCAAATGGGCCGAGTGTGGGCTGATGGGCCGAGTGTGGGCTGATGGGCTGAGTGTGGGCTGATGGGCCGAGTGTAGGCTGATGGGCCATGGGTTTTTGGGTTTGGGCCGTGGGCTCTGGATTTGGGCCTTGGGCTTTGGGTTTTAGGTTTAGGCTTCGGGTTTTGGGCCTATTCGTGCTAGGCTGAGATTGGGGGTGGGCCAAGCTTAGAAGTGGGTCAATTTTGGGCTTTTATTTACTAGTAGGAAAGAAAGTGTTCAAAATAAATCGAGATTTCTTTTTGAAATGAAACATCATTTAAAAGTGAGAGACAATTCAATTTGGAGGAGTTGAAAAATTGGAGGGATTTGGAATGAGAAACCTTAAGCTATAGGCGTTATTCCGAATTCTTTTCTTTTCTTTTACATTTTTTTTTGGTAAAGTTTTTTAGTGAAATTAAGGATGGTTTGGGATAGGATCTTAAAGTTTGGAAGGTATTGTTCCCCACCAAGCAAATAGAAATGAGCTAGTTGTGGGGTACCCTCAAAGGCTTAAAAGAAAACCTCAAAGTTTGGAGGGTATTATTCCCCACCAAGCAAATAGAAATGAGCTAGTTGTGGGGTACCCTCCAAGACTTATCAACAAATAGGTGACCTAAAAGGCAGTCTAGGGCTTAATAAAGTGATCAAAATACAAGGAAACCAATTGAAGAAGTAATAAAAACTAGATGTTAGGCGCATATATACATATGTACGATGAAGAGATAAATACAGGAAGTAAACCCACATGATTAACAAGTCAAAACTGGTAACAGCGGCCGATCAAAGAATCATGTCTTTTTTTTTTTTGTTATTGAAAATTCTAAACTAAACAAAGGATTTAAAACCTAACATTGTCATTGCAAGCATTAATCAAACCGCCACTTTATTTCAACTCTATTACTCATCTCATTTTTTTGGTCTCAGAATTAAGAAGAGCCGCCAAGTTTCAATTGAGTTGTGAGTGCAGTAAACCAGTTTCACAATAAAAAAGAGAGGTACAGGTGCGCACAAGTAAAGTATCCATTTACGGACAGGAAATTCGTGTAACCAAAATTCGGCTAATATGACAAAGTTCCGAACGCGCAAATGCACACAGACATGGTTTGAATGAAATTAAGTGTAGACCAGCCTGGGTTAGAATGATATACCAGCACCGACATGAAGACTATGGCCTGTGAAGAAGACAAAAGTCAAAGACAACCAAGCAGATTAGTTTTCACAATAATCGAATTAATAGAGGAGTGAGACAAAGGGTTAGCGTAGGTCGCAGCTACGCATTCAGCGCACAAACCAAATTCTGAGTTTCACGATATGGACGGTGATTCAACATTTGCTATGGAAACTAATTGAAGTCGGTGTTGGGAGCAGAAGCAAGATCCAATTCAATTAAACACTATAATATGTAGAGAGCGAATCTCCAACCAGATTAGCAAAATAATGTGACCAGATAATTCGATGACCCAATCGGTGGAAATCCAATGTTTCCCACATATTCAGAAAATGAAAATTTCGGAACTCCAGTAAAAGGAACCGAGGCGATGATCTCACTTATGGTCTAAGACCGAAATCCACTTCTCAGTAATATATGAAATATCGCACCCCGGGAACCCACCATGGACTCAGAGTTCGCACAAGCAAATAAAAACAGTACAACACGTTAATACGGGAATTGGAGGAGGGAAAGAACATCAGCGTGCGTTTCAAATTGGGAGTGAAACTCCAACCATTCTTAGATTTCCACCAGAAGTGAAATACTGAAACATTGTGCCGAAACCAAGCCCCAAAATGAAGAGAAGGAAAAAAAAACGGGCCATGAAATTTGACAGTGCAGTAGATTCAAACCTCGTTTGCGATTGATATGCGCAACGAGAAATTGAAGTCCCAGCTTCGAATTAGAACAGAGGCAGAAAAGAAAAGCGAATTCGCTTTCAGGAGCAAGATCCCGATAGAGTCATAACTTTCGAAACAGAGGAATCAGAAGGGAGCAGAATTTTCGAAATGGCCTACAACGAACGGTGGAGTAAACAAATCGAACTTACTCTTACTCAAAGATAGAGATAGAAGAACGAGGCGCCGATCGGCACTTCTGGTTATCTGTGAGAGATTAGTGGTGACTTTCAGTGGTAGCGGAAGAGCTCGGGTAGGGTGTTCTCCTGGTGCGATGGGATTTCACCTCTTTTGGATTAACGGGTGTGAGATTTCAGGGGTGCTTGACGTGGTGCGATGGGATTTCTGGTGGAAGGACGGTGGGGGGATGGAAGTGAGCTGGGTAAAAACAATTTCCGATGAAGGAAGGAGATGAGTGGGGTTGTGGTGATTCACGGAAAAAAGTTTCAGGATCAAGAGGGGTGAGACAGGGTTCTGAAAACATGAGATAGGGAATGGAATGTTCCAACAGAGAAAACCTGGACTCGTCGGCTGGCCTGTCTAGATGGATGTTTAGGGGATTTTTTATAGAAACTGGAGTAAGATTAGGGTTTTATTATTTGTGGGTCGGCTTTGACCCGGTTTTACTTCGGGTCAAACAAATAATAGGGTTTGTTTGGATGGGCACGGTAGAAGAAATAAAAAGAAAAAAACAACCTTCTTCTCTATACAGATTCGAAACGCAGACCTCTACCTCTTTCAAGTACACACTAACCGACTAGGCTATGATAAAACTTGGTATGATATTGCGAAATATGAAAATAGCAAGTCTCTAGCAAGCTGAAGCAAAAAATAAAACTGCCTCCAACTCTTTTCCAGTTTCGAACCTGATGACCAATTGACTCGTCCGGCTGCAACCCGTTGTTGCTAATCCAGAATAATCAGTATTAGATTAGGTGGTTAACGAAATGGTTGAAATACAACATGACTACTTAGAGTTTAATTCGGACTATTTTACTGAATAGATCTACAAAAATGCTACGTTTATAATGTGAATGTTCAGTAAGATAAAATAATTTAATCTAGTAAAATGAATTGTTTTCTTTTTGAAAAGTCATGAAATAATGGAGTGTAAAAAAAACGAAAACATAATAACACAATGAATTAAGATAACAATAAGTACATGAAATAACGAAATAGTACTACTGATGATATACAAGTGAATGTCGTAAAGAAGGAAATTGAATTAGATATGTACAAGTGATGGTAAATATGATGGAATGAAGTTTAATCAAATAAACAATAAAACGAAGTTTACTAATATGGAGAATAATAGTGAAAACATGTATAAAATGAATATAATAATGAAAATGATGATGATAAAAAGTAAATGCTAGAGGACTATAAAAAGTAGCAATAATATGTAACAAACTAAAGATAAAAATTAAACAAATAAGCAATAATAAGATAAGTGAATAAAACAAAAGGGACGGGTGTAGAACCGCATTGTTGTTGGAAATTCGTTTTTGCAAAATCGTGTTTTTATGAAATGCTTTGAAAAGACTATAAAGTGATGGTTTCGTCTTGGCATGCACGTCAATACGTTTTGACAAAGAAAGGCAACGACCCCTCTTATTGTATTTTTTATTCTGGAATTTGCTTTATGGGGTGAGAATTTTTGGTGTCTACAGATGGCTCCCCTTGATTCAATTTTGTAAGCCCTTGCAGAATTGGATCAAGGTTGACGGGGCGCCAAAAATTCTCACTGCGGTTTGTGATTTGCTCTTATGGGTGCGGGTGTACGGGGACTTATGACGGGCCCCAACTAGACCTCTTGATATCTAGCTCTAGGACTTATGACGGGCCTAGAGTACTAACGAACCGGTTTAGTTTTAAGGTGCACGAGGGCTTAGGAGTGCCTCAACTGGACCTCTTGATATCCAGTCCTAGGACTTATGACGGGCCTAGAATGCGATTGAAAGTACGAGGACTTAGGAGTGCCTCAACTAGACCTCTTGATATCTAGCTATAGGACTTATGACGAGCCTATAATACTAACAATCCGATTTGGTTTTAAGGTCCACGAGGGCTTAGGAGTGCCTCAACTGGACCTCTTGATATCCAGTCCTAGGGCTTATGACGGGCCTAGAATGCAAATGAAAGTACCATACTAGTAGCGTAATAGCTGTCTAGCGGGTGTAAAATGAACAGTCGACCGCACTAGTAGCGTAATAGCTGTCTAGCGGGTGTAAAACGAACAGTCGACCGCACTAGTAGCGTAATAGCTGTCTAGCGGGTGTAAAACGAACAGTCGACCGCACTAGTAGCGTAATAGCTGTCTAGCGGGTGTAAAACGAAAAGTCGACCGCACTAGTAGCGTAATAGCTGTCTAGCGGGTGTAAAACGAAAAGTCAACCGCACTAGTAGCGTAATAGCTATCTAGCGGGTGTAAAATGAAAAGTCGACCGCACTAGTAGCGCAATAGCTGTCTAGCGGGTGTAAAATGAAAAGTCGACCGCACTAGTAGCGCAATAGCTGTCTAGCGGGTGTAAAACGAACAGTCGACCGCACTAGTAGCGTAATAGCTGTCTAGCGGGTGTAAAACGAAAAGTCGACCGCACTAGTAGCGTAATAGCTGTCTAGCGGGTGTAAAACGAAAAGTCAACCGCACTAGTAGCGTAATAGCTATCTAGCGGGTAAAAGAAAAGTCGACCGCACTAGTAGCGCAATAGCTGTCTAGCGGGTGTAAAATGAAAAGTCGACCGCACTAGTAGCGCAATATTTGTCTAGCGGGTGTAAAACGAAAAGTTGACCGCACTAGTAGCGTAATAGCTGTCTAGCGGGTGTAAAACGAAAAGTTGACCGCACTAGTAGCGCAATAGCTGTCTAGCGGGTGTAAAACGAAAAGTCGACCGCACTAGTAGCGCAATAGCTGCCTAGCGGGTTTGAAATGAAAAAACGAATCAAATAGTAAAAGAGTTTTACTAGCGAAAGGTCACCTGAATGGAATGAAAATTATATTTCAAACCTGAGTGGAAAAATTGATCGAATGACGTGAGTAATTTTGTGGTACCCTTGAAAGGATTCCCATGTGCAAATGAAATAAGATATGACTTGGTTAGCAAATGCATTAATCGAATCAAACTCCCTGTTTGTGCACGAGGGCTTAGGAGTGCCTCGAATGGACCTCTTGATATCCAGTCCTAGGGCTTATGACGGGCCTAGAATGCGATTGAAAGTACAAGGACTTGGGAGTGCCTATAATACTTTAGAGGAGTTGTACGAAACTCGCTGCTTTGAGTGGTTGACTTGAGGATGATTCTGGTTGTGGACTGGTCCGGGATTGGATGCTTTCGGTTGTCTTCGTGAGGGATGTGATAGTCGAATGTTTTTGTTGATGTGGCCCTTGACTTTGTCAGTGTGGGACTTGGGTTTTGGTTTTGTTTTGATAGCCTCGCCCAATGTGCACTGTAGTCTCGAGATTTTGGTAGGACTCTTGGCTCCAGAGTTTCGAGATGGCTCCGGTATGGCTCCTGAATTCTTGTTTTGGTTTTGTGATTTTGTGGTCGGTCTTTTGAATGGATGTTTATTTGTTGTTTTTTTTATGAGTGACTCTGGGAACTCGATGATTTTGATATGATCGGATGGCTCCGATATGATCAGATGGCTCCGGTGCGGTCGGATGGCTGCATTGTGAGCTACGAATCTGGGATGGTTGGTGGGTTTTGCTTTGGTTTGGATTTTGAATCGAATGGTGGGTTTGTGATTAGTGGATTTTGATGTATTTTGATGTGGTTGATAACTTCTTGGTCATGGACGGATGGCTTCGGTCCGGTTATGACTTCAGGAATCTCTCATAACGACTCCAGGATAGCTTGGGATGGCTCCGGGAAGGGCTACGAGATGGATCCATTTGGTGATAGCGAGGAAGAAAGGGGAACTTTCGCCTGTGAGGTGGTCGCACCCGGGGCGGGCTGCCTACGTACTCAATTCCGTATTGAGATCAGACCATACGTAGTTCGATACTCTGTAGGCAAAGCCCTGGTGACGAAATGGCTCGGACATGATTTGAGGTGGCTCTCGTATTGTTCTCGAACTGTCGAGATGGCCCCTGTGTAGCTCTAGGGATGGTCTCAATGTTTTAAAGATGACTCCCACATGGCTCAAGATTGGCTTTAGAAGCAGTGTTGATAGGGATTGAGTATGGCAGTGGATGTGACCGGGATGGTCTCCGTGTGGCTCCGGATAGCTCTTGAATGGTTTGATGTAGCTCGGTGATAGCCCGAGATGGCTCCGAAGAGACCTAATATAGCTCGATGATGGCCCCAGATGGCTTCAGTTGACATCAAAAGTTATGCTTCAACAACTGCGACTGAAGTCGAATTTCAGCGAGACTAGGTGGAGTTCTTACCAGTCGGATGTAAAACTGAAATGGTTATGACGCATGCAAATACTAAATGCCAGAAGATATGCAAAATGCATGTGCAGTTTTTCGAGAGGAGGTATGGCCCTATCTCTATTAATATGAGGCTTACGAATATAAGACATCTTTGATTCGATCTCGAGTGATTGTTGAGCTCGAATGAGTGAATCACTTTCCTCTCGTGGAGGGATGTGGGTCAATCTCTCGTGAGTATGGTCGTGTGTGATAATGACGTGATGATACTCTCAACACTCGGAGCAGTATTTTCCCCAAAATTTCTTTCGAGGATTTGGACTCTCCAATCCTTACAAATTCCTCACCTGCAATGGGGTAGGATGTTTATGATTTGGTGCTTCGATCAAAGAGTCACTCGCACTCTAAAGACCTTGTGAGATAAGGTCACACTCATTCGCTCATGGTCTCTTTGTTATAAGGTGGGACAAGTTTGATAACGAGTACGAAACTTATGATTCATGTTTCAGATCCGATACTTTCAGTTAACGCTCATTAACTTATAAGTCAGAGGTCTTATTGGGTTATAACGGGGATGAGGGGTACGATGTATGTCACATGGGACTGTGGGATTTATTCGGGAATTGTGGAGCTTTTGTGCAATAGAGGATATGTTTCGCCTTTGCCATGGGTGGAATGATTAGACTGGTTTTGATGACCTTTACTGATTTCTGCGGGACATCATTGGTTCTTCGGATTTGGATTCTCCTTCTTGCCTCTTCTGGTGTACGGTTTGAACCTTCTTCTCAATTTTGTGTTTTTGATGTTGCATTTGGCTCATCGACCTTCTCAAGCATTTTTTTTGCTTTGTATTTTGGCTTTCAGCTTCGGAGTTGCATTGACTCATTGATTTCTTTGACCATTTTTGGTGTTTTTTGTGAGAGATGGTGGAGAGAGACCATGGCTTTGGCTCCTTCGAGATCCTCTATTGCAAGGGCGAGTATAGTGTATGTGAGTTGGCATGTTTTGGAGTTCGCAAAAAAAAGGTTTATCGTGAAAGGTTCAGCGGGGCTCACTAAGGATTATGTGTAGGGCAATCAAAGACTTTTGGTTTTGTGGAGATTTTTATTCCTAAGTGCCTCGTCATTCTCATTAGTCAATGATTGTTTTCTTACTACTTCTTGGATCTTTGCATGAATTACAGTTCGTGACTTGCTATCAACACTGATCTTACTCTAAATTATGCCTCTCCATGTGATGAAGGAATGCACATGTCGCTCGTGGTTTTACCTCGAATGGCTCTCTCTACCTTTCCTCACTCAGTGGATTGTCCAAAACGCTCACTTGAAATTCCAGAGAAAATACTGCTCTTTGCACACTACTCACTTGAATTGTGGTGCTGATTTTGATTAGACCCTTACATTCATTGACGGGTCAAGAGTTTAATGGTTCACGCACTCTATTCAATCAATCTCTTAAGATTTTCGCCAAAAATGTCGCTTCGATACGAATATATGCAAATGCAACTATCTACAATGCAATTTATTTTGGTAATATGGAATTACTATGTATAAGATGCATGAAACGCTGAAAAACGATGAATGGAGATGGTTGACTTTGGATTTTGACCGAATGCTTTTTTTTTGTTCTGTGGTTTTCTTTTTGGATGCAATGCTGCGTGGTAAGGCTACACCTAATCCCGCTTGAGTCGGTTTCAGTTGAGGATCCACGATGTTCATCTTGCCAACAATGGCTCTTTAGGCGGTCAATTGCTGAGTGGGTCCCAGAAGAAACGTGACCCCATGTTTTAGCTGTAAATCGAACCTTGACCTTAAGGAGTGGTAATCCCTATATTGCGCCAGTCAACATGATAAAACTGTCTTGTTCTTCCTGTGATTCCTGGATAGGTCAAACAAAAGGGGGAGGGATGGGATGCAACCCTTCAAACGCTTTCATTACAATAAAAACATGACTCAACTACTTTCTGTCACTATCTCCACGGATTAACACATGGTCCTGCATGGCTCAGTGATGCCTCAGGAAAATGCGCCTTCGTGGTCTAGGATGAACGTCTTAGCTCTAAAGAAGATACCTCTCCTCTGTCTATCAGCTCTTGGATTGCGTTCTTTAATGTGGTACACTCATCGGTGGTGTGTCCCCGGATTCTATGATAGTCGCAGTATTCATGCAAATGTGGCCCCAGTTTCTTGATTCTTGACCTTGTATTGAAAAGTGCTAGATGACCTCCCTCGACTAATATTTTCAATGCTTCGCTGAGCGACATTCCGAGGTTCGAAATTTGTCCCTGTGAGCTTTGTCCAAGTGTACGTTCCCTTCTTTCCATGATTTCGGGTTGCTCTGTCAATTTGATTTCAGTGTCCTCCAAAGCAATCACGGCCGCCATCAATCGTTTGAAGTCGTAAATACCTAGGTATCTCAACTGGCATTGGTACTCCTTCTCAGGCCAGAAATCACCATTTGTATTTGTTCTTCCTCATTTGGTCGATTTTCATTTGCCCAGCCTTCACCCTCCATCTTTCTATGAATTCCCTCACAGTTTCGCCATGGTTTTGACGGGTGGTTTCTAAATCTCTGTGTGTAATTTCATGATGAAAGTTACCACCGTATTGCGTGAGAAATTCAAAGTACAGGTCTTTTCTTGACTTTCCTTTCAAATCCAGACCCATAATCCAAGAGTAAGCAGGCCCCTCTAAGTAGAATCTAAAGCACGCGGCCTTCAGCTCATCGGATATACCATGTAGATCCATGAGCTTATCATACCTATCAACGTGATGCCTTGGGTTCCCAATCCCTTCATACTTCTTCATTTCGGGCAGACTCATGCCCTTTTGTAGACGAGCATCAGGATACGGGTTAGTTGGCTCCCAACCTGCAGACTTAAAACGTTGGGCTAGCTCTAGTTCCGCTTCAGTTCTTTCACTAATTCTTTCATTGGACTTGCTCTGAGATCAAGGTTTTGGATTGAAATGGCTGTCCCAGGGTAGCCGGTGTCAAGAGATTGAGAGGGCAGTGTTGTTCCTGGGTGAAGGTGTTGGCTCGAATTTGACGAGTGATAAGGTATTTGCCAAGGAAGGCCATATTTTTGTGTGGGCAAGGAAAGGTTTAAGCCAGAACGCACCACGGGGGAAGATGGGCCTTGGGTCTTTCTCTTATCACAACCATTTGTGGTTGCCAATTCCCTCTGGTGGCGGTTGGGGTTCTCAGAGTTGAACTGTACATAGGTGAAGAAGGCATGCTTGGTGTTGTTCGAACTTGGACAGAGGGAGTGTGATGATCCATTGCTTGAAACTCATAGGCATCGTATGCAGAGTAAGTTGGAGACTCCTTGTAACTGCTATCCGACCCCGCATAGACCCTAGTTATTCTTCTTTGGACAAATTCTTCTATCTTCAGGTTTTTCTCCAAGTCATTAGCAAGGTCATGGATCAATCTTTCGTGAACAAACCGGCCTTCGACTGCTTGATCATTTCGGGGTGCCCACTCCATTCTTTCTGCCGTTGCTATAAGCGGACTGGTCTTCTTTCTTTCCGGTTGCCAATTGTCACGAACACCTGCAAGCACAGGATTAGATGAAGGAAGAGAGGTAATATCAGTATGTTTTGTGACACTAAAATTTGTCGCGTGATGAATGCGAATGATTGTTGGTGCGAAACGATTTATCTTGAAAATGTTGAGAGATGGGCGTCACTTTATTTCATCAATTTTTAAAAGGGGATGTATCCGTAGACACCGCAAATTTCACCCCATAAAGCAAAGTTTTGAGAGTGATAGATAAAACGTGAAGGGTCGTCACGTTTGTTCCTTCCTTTAAACAAGACGTGCATGCCAAAAGAAACCGAGTTTTTGGAAAACAATTTTAAAAATCCGTGTTTTCAAAGTGGCGGATTTTCTCAATATGAATTTTGACGCTCGGTCATTCGCCAAGAAAATAGGGAGTGGGGAACCCTATACATATTGATCTAAACAAATTCAAAGGAGTGTATAAACCTATACATGTAATCTTTCAGAAATGGACGAGAGAGAAAAGAAACATGGGGGAAAATCCTATACATCATCAATCCTAAAAAGTCATTAAAAGGGGAAATTTGAGCTAAACTTCTTCTGAACTCCTCTGGTCTGTCTTCAGGCTTCTGAATGACTACTCACGTTCGGCCTCCTGGCCGGCTGCACGCTCGTCTTTGGATTCTTGACCGGCTGCTCGCTCATCTCCGGGCTCTTGATCGGTTGCTCGCTTGTCTTCAGGCTCTTGACCGACTGCTGGCTCATTTTCAGGCTTTTGTAGTGAAGCAAAACTGTGATCAAACAAAACGGGTTGGTGTTATTCTGATTTTCAACAGTTTGAACTCGAACCGGTGTCGCTAGTCTTCATGTCGCTTGACTCGGGTTGGTACGCCTCTGATTTTGTTATTGAACGGTTGGTGTCGGTCTTCATGTCGCTCGGCTAGCTCCACGGGTTGGTGCGCCTCTGATTTTTAGCTCGACCCGCTCCGACGAGGGAGATGAGGGATATTCTTGAGAAAGGAAAAGGTGAATGACCAGACACAAAATCTTATGTGAAAATCCACCACTTTTGTGAAAACACGAAATGACTAGTACGCTCCACAGTAATGACCGCTGCTCTTGAAGGTGGGTAGAACTTCAAAAATAGCAGGTCACGACATGGGGACTAAATCATTTATTTTGAAATACGTTTGTGAAAATCAACTTTGAAAACTGTTTTCGAAAACTATTTTGAAATAATGTTGGTGAAAAATGTTGTTTGAAATTCGTTTTTAGAAAGTAGGTTTGTAGAAAGTAGGTTTTCGAAATCTATTTATGAAAATTGTTTTGGAATAACATTCTAAAGATGAAGTGGCAAGATTAAAACCGTAAATGTTTATGAGTAAAATTTAGGTGGGATCTGAAATTAAACGAGCTCGTAAAACATCTTTAGAAGATATGCAAAAGAGAATTCCAAATGTTTTGAAACAAATTGGTTTGAAGAAGTGACTTGCACACATGTATAGCATAAAGTAAATCGTGGCTATATTTGATGTGGAGCTGTAAGTGTTAATGTTGGGATAATCACTTTCCAGGTCAATTATGACTCCGTCTCACCGGGGGAACCGTCGTCCCTTCACTGTCATCTCTCGGGGTTTTTCTCTGCTATGCCTCTTGCAAGGCATGTTATAAAGAAAGTCTGGAGTGCTTAAGTTCAAAAGGTCAGGACACCCGAGATGATAAGGAAACATACGCCACGGCCAGTGATGATCCGACAACACCCCACTTTTCGGGAAACTCGGGGAAGTATTGCATGGGAACGGGTCTCTCGTCACCTGCACGGTCAGGTGTGTCTAAAGTCCAAATTATTCACCGACTACGTTGTGCCATGTATGGGTATCCGGTAAATACGGGATCCTCTATGGACGTATAGCGTGACATTGGGCTTTAGAGACACCCGTGGTGCAGATGAACAATGGAGAACTGAGCCCATACAATCTTCGGGGTAAGGCAGCAGGACGGTCAGACAGGCGGCATACAAGGGGGTGACTCCCATAAACCCGTCTTAGACACCGGACCAGGTAGCTGGACACTGAAGGCTCAGAGTTCACTATATGCTGGCTTTGACTCGGATAATGTAGGATATTTTTGGATCATGAGCTCAAGGTGTTGGTCGGAGACCGTACCGCCTCGTGGGTTTGTTCACTGAGAAACCCTAGCTCATGGGGAATCAGCCGTGGACCGGTTAGGATCCCGTGACATCGTGGATAAATCGGGTGACACAGAGGAATGCATGTCCTAAGCTACCCACCCCATGCATCCACAATCGCAATATAAATATGAAAGCGGTAAACCAAATGAAGTTAGCACCAACCTATGTACTAAGTGTTTTATCTTGAGATTAGTGATTCCAAATTGGTTGTTCAATAACCTAAAGGGAAGTTAGCTTCATTCAGTCCTAAGTGTCTCTTTCTAAATGTGAGCTAATTATTAACCCAATTGTTGTCATGTTTGTTGAGGATCTAACAAATCCTATCTGTCCTCATCAGATACACACTCAAAGTGTGGAGTAGAATAATCCTAGAGGCTTTGAAATGAATTTCTTGAAGGTTTTGAAAGAAGTGGGGAAGTCCCAACAATTTTGAATGGAGTTCAGTCTTCCTTGAATTTGAGAAAAACATACTCAAGTTTTCCCCAGCAGAGTCGCCATTCTGTGGAGGGTGATTTTTCGGTATGAGGGGGGGTCTATCTAAATATTGCCCGGCTGAGAAGCCTAGATCCTATGAAATGCCATTCTGTGGAGGGTGAAAACCCGTTATTCATGGCAGCCCTCAAATACCTACTCTATCGTCCGTCTTTCCCAGAAAGCATAAAGGGGAATGCTAGTGAGCACTACACCCGCTCTCAATGGGCTCCACGCGGACTTATGCCCCTATAAGGCGGAATTGACTAGAGTCGCCACCTAGTTTGACCTAAGGAACTAGGAAGGAAGGGAAGGAGGGTTCTAAGAACCGTTGGTTGACTCTAAAATTGTGGATAGGATTTGTCCGGTCATACTAGAGATTCTGTGCGGGTTCGTACTGGGTTACACCCCTTGGAAGTGGCAATGACCACAACCTTGGATTGGTGCCCGAGGAAACCTCGGTCTCCAATTGTCGGGATTACCTTCTTTCAAAACCTTTTTAGAGAGATTCAATTAAAGCCAAAAGATCGGACTGAGTGTGGATTGAGGAGTAGGTGATTTTGAAGAATTTGAGGAGATAGGCTGGTCTCGAACTATTGGCTCGTGTGAATAGTCAAAGGGTTGAGAGGTTTTGATTATTTTTGAGGGGATTGGATTTGTCTCGGCTTTTGTGAAGCTAAGGGCATTTTGGTCATTCTTGTGGAGTTAAGGGATGTTTGGATCATTTGTTAGAGTTGAAGAGTTTCCCGGGTTTGTTAGGTTCATCTTTTAGAAAGGTCGAATTTTTGAGGTGTTTTGGGAAATCGAATGGGTTGAAGAGGAATTCGGGTTTTAAGGATGATTGAGTATGGAAGAGGATATTTGGTTTGCAAGTATTCGGGTTTTGAAGATGTTTCAGGTTGCTGGGAGTTTTCAAGAATTGGAAGTCCTATGTGACTTAGAGTTGATTCAGAGGAGGGTTGAGAATTGTTTATGGGTCCTAGAGCTCTAATGGAAATGTTGGATTGGTTTATTCATAATTGTCTCTCTTAAAGTTTTTAAGACCGAAATCATTTTATCGTAAAAGGGCGGATAATCCCGAGGGATTACCCTATGTACCCCCTCGAACATGACACTTAATTAATGGTAAGTGCCGAGGCTCGAAAGATGGGGCAATGAATTTATGTCGAAGAATAGGATTCAGGGAGAAACACCATAAATGAGATGTTCCTGGTCGAACCCTAATAACGTCTCTAACTCCCGGGTTTTAAAACATTAAAACCGAAAACATTGAAATCGAGCGGAAGGGAGTTAGACGATTCTAAAATCCCGGCTGCGACTAGGAAGGTCGTTGCTTCCCTAGCACCCTGCCTTGTAAAAATCTAGGCTGCAATTAGGGGAGGTTTGTCACCCTAATGCCCCGCCTAAAGAGATCCAGACTGCGACAAGGGAGATTACGACCCCAGTGCCCCGCCTCGAATTTTTATTTTGGAAGAGAGACAAATGATGTCTAACTAGGAAGAAAACGTTCTTTTAAGGTGTTAGACATCCCATGTTCCCTGAAAACGGTTTAGTTTTGAGTTTGAAAACTGAGTTAGAAGATCTTTGAAGTTGTTCGGAATTCTCGATGAAGAAACACTGATTTTGAGAAATGTTTTTAGGAGAAAACTTCCTGTATATGTGAGAAGAACTTTCTGCGTGTGAGAAGAGTTTTCTGTGATGTGAGAAGAGTTTTTCCTTTAAAATTCTACAAAATGGTTTCTTTGAAAACTTGATGAAATAGTGGTTTAAGATTCTTTTTTTTTTGGTTTTTGGATTTTGAAAGGAAATTACAAGTGGATTGAAAGGAATCCGGTTCGGAATTGATTTGACTTGGTTTGATTTGTATTGGTAGATGAGCCAAGTCAACGTTCGTGTTTGACTTGATTTGGTTTTCTGGTCAAGGTCAAGGTCAACATTTTTTGGTCAAGGTCAACGTTTTTGGTCAAGGTCAACGTTTTTTGGTCAAGGTTTGACTTTTGTGAACTTTGTTTGACTTGTATGGACTTGAACCAAATTTGGGCTAATGGGCCAAGTGTGGGCAAATGGGCCGAGTGTGGGCTGATGGGCCGAGTGTGGGCTGATGGGCTGAGTGTGGGCTGATGGGCCGAGTGTAGGCTGATGGGCCATGGGTTTTTGGGTTTGGGCCGCGGGCTCTGGATTTGGGCCTTGGGCTTTGGGTTTTGGGTTTAGGCTTCGGGTTTTGGGCCTATTCGTGCTAGGCTGAGATTGGGGGTGGGCCAAGCTTAGAAGTGGGTCAATTTTGGGCTTTTATTTACTAGTAGGAAAGAAAGTGTTCAAAATAAATCGAGATTTATTTTTGAAATGAAACATCATTTAAAAGTGAGAGACAATTCAATTTGGAGGAGTTGAAAAATTGGAGGGATTTGGAATGAGAAACCTTAAGCTATAGGCGTTATTCCGAATTCTTTTCTTTTCTTTTCCATTTTTTTTGGGTAAAGTTTTTTAGTGAAATTAAGGATGGTTTGGGATAGGCTCTTAAAGTTTGGAAGGTATTGTTCCCCACCAAGCAAATAGAAATGAGCTAGTTGTGGGGTACCCTCAAAGGCTTAAAAGAAAACCTCAAAGTTTGGAGGGTATTATTCCCCACCAAGCAAATAGAAATGAGCTAGTTGTGGGGTACCCTCCAAGACTTATCAACAAATAGGTGACCTAAAAGGCAGTCTAGCGCTTAATAAAGTGATCAAAATACAAGGAAACCAATTGAAGAAGTAATAAAAACTAGATGTTAGGTGTGTATATACATATGTACGATGAAGAGATAAATACAGGAAGTAAACCCACATGATTAACAAGTCAAAACTGGTAACAGCGGCCGATCAAAGAATCATGTCTTTTTTTTTTGTTATTGAAAATTCTAAACTAAACAAAGGATTTAAAACCTAACATTGTCATTGCAAGCATTATTCAAACCGCCACTTTATTTCAACTCTATTACTCATCTCATTTTTTTGGTCTCAGAATTAAGAAGAGCCGCCAAGTTTCAATTGAGTTGTGAGTGCAGGAAACCAGTTTCACAATAAAAAAGAGAGGTACAGGTGCGCACAAGTAAAGTATCCATTTACGGACAGGAAATTCGTGTAACCAAAATTCGGCTAATATGACAAAGTTCCGAACGCGCAAATCCACACAGACATGGTTTGAATGAAATTAAGTGTAGACCAGCCTGGGTTAGAATGATATACCAGCACCGACATGAAGACTATGGCCTGTGAAGAAGACAAAACTCAAAGACAACCAAGCAGATTAGTTTTCACAATAATCGAATTAATAGAGGAGTGAGACAAAGGGTTAGCGTAGGTCGCAGCTACGCATTCAGCGCACAAACCAAATTCTGAGTTTCACGATATGGACGGTGATTCAACATTTGCTATGGAAACCAACTGAAGTCGGTGTTGGGAGCAGAAGCAAGATCCAATTCAATTAAACACTATAATATGTAGAGAGCGAATCTCCAACCAGATTAGCAAAATAATGTGACCAGATAATTCGATGACCCAATCGGTGGAAATCCAATGTTTCCCACATATTCAGAAAATGAAAATTTCGGAACTCCAGTAAAAGGAACCGAGGCGATGATCTCACTTATGGTCTGAGACCGAAATCCACTCCTCTGTAATATATGAAATATCGCACCCCGGGAACCCACCATGGACTCAGAGTTCGCACAAGCAAATAAAAACAGTACAACACGTTAATACGGGAATTGGAGGAGGGAAAGAACATCAGCGTGCGTTTCAAATTGGGAGTGAAACTCCAACCATTCTTAGATTTCCACCAGAAGTGAAATACTGAAACATTGTGCCGAAACCAAGCCCCAAAATGAAGAGAAGGAAAAAAAAACGGGCCATGAAATTTGACAGTGCAGTAGATTCAAACCTCGTTTGCGATTGATATGCGCAACGAGAAATTGAAGTCCCAGCTTCGAATTAGAACAGAGGCAGAAAAGAAAAGCGAATTCGCTTTCAGGAGCAAGATCCCGATAGAGTCATAACTTTCGAAACAGAGGAATCAGAAGGGAGCAGAATTTTCGAAATGGCCTACAACGAACGGTGGAGTAAACAAATCGAACTTACTCTTACTCAAAGATAGAGATAGAAGAACGAGGCGCTGATCGGCACTTCTGGTTATCTGTGAGAGATTAGTGGTGACTTCCAGTGGTAGCGGAAGAGCTCGGGTAGGGTGTTCTCCTGGTGCGATGGGATTTCACCTCTTTTGGATTAACGGGTGTGAGATTTCAGGGGTGCTTGACGTGGTGCGATGGGATTTCTGGTGGAAGGACGGTGGGGAGATGGAAGTGAGCTGAGTAAAAACAATTTCCGATGAAGGAAGGAGATGAGTGGGGTTGTGGTGATTCACGGAAAAAAGTTTCAGGATCAAGAGGGGTGAGACAGGGTTCTGAAAACATGAGATAGGGAATGGAATGTTCCAACAGAGAAAACCTGGACTCGTCGGCTGGCCTGTCTGGATGGATGTTTAGGGGATTTTTTATAGAAACTGGAGTAAGATTAGGGTTTTATTATTTGTGGGTCGGGTTTGACCCGGTTTTACTTCGGGTCAAACAAATAATAGGGTTTGTTTGGATGGGCACGGTAGAAGAAATAAAAAGAAAAAAACAACCTTCTTCTCTATACAGATTCGAAACGCAGACCTCTGCCTCTTTCAAGTACACACTAACCGACTAGGCTATGATAAAACTTGGTATGATATTGCGAAATATGAAAATAGCAAGTCTCTAGCAAGCTGAAGCAAAAAATAAAACCGCCTCCAACTCTTTTCCAGTTTCGAACCTGAGACCAATTGACTCCTCAACGGCCTGCTAACCGGTTGTGCTAATCCAGAAATCAATATATAAAATGGAGTAAAAACTACTAGAGTTTTAATTCGGACTGAATAGATCTACAAAAATGCTAACGTTTATAATGTGAATGTTCAGTAAGATAAAATAATTTAATCTAGTAAAATGAATTGTTTTCTTTTTGAAAAGTCATGAAATAATGGAGTGTAAAAAAAACGAAAACATAATAAACAAATGAATTAAGATAACAATAAGTACATGAAATAATGAAATAGTACTACTGATGATATACAAGTGAATGTCGTAAAGAAGGAAATTGAATTAGATATGTACAAGTGATGGTAAATATGATGGAATGAAGTTTAATCAAATAAACAATAAAACGAAGTTTACTAATATGGAGAATAATAGTGAAAACATGTATAAAATGATATAGATAATAATGAAAATGATGATGATAAAAAGTAAATGCTAGAGGACTATAAAAAGTAGCAATAAATATGTAACAAACTAAAGATAAAAATTAAACAAATAAGCAATAATAAGATAAGTGAATAAAACAAAAGGGACGGGTGTAGAACCGCATTGTTGTTGGAAATTCGTTTTTGCAAAATCGTGTTTTTATGAAATGCTTTGAAAAAGACTATAAAGTGATGGTTTCGTCTTGGCATGCACGTCAATACGTTTTGACAAAGAAAGGCAACGACCCCTCTTATTGTATTTTTTATTCTGGAATTTGCTTTATGGGGTGAGAATTTTTGGTGTCTACACTCTCGTCCTACCGGATAACACAAAAGGGACTTACAGGTGAAACACCTTACAAGTTGACATATAGCGTAGAAGCAATCATTCCAGCCGAAGTCATTGTCCAATCAATCCGGTGGGAATCTTATGAGATGAAAATTTTAACAATGAATGAATAAAAGATCATCTCGATCTAATTGAAGAAGCAAGGACTACATCAAAAGTAAGAATGGCCAAAGACAAAAACAAAGTCGAAAAGTACTTCAACCGCAGGATAAAAGAACGAAGTTTCGTTCCAAGGGAACTAGTTCTTCGAGAAGTCAAGCAACCAAAAAAACTTGACCCCAATGGGAAGGTCCATAGATTGTCCACTAAAAGACCGGGTGAGCTTCATACCGTATAAAAATATGGAAAGGTACAAATTACCGCATTTTTGGCACGCCGAATGCCTAAAGAAATTTTATGTGTAATGCCCTGATCATATCAATAAAAAGAAGTTATTTTTTGAAGAAAAATCGAAAGAAACACCCGGCCTATGTGTCGTAGGCTCCAATGCCACGAAAGAAACACCTGGCATATTAGCCGCAGGCTTTGATGCCTTGAAAAAGTAAACACCTTGGTGTGGGCTATCACACCTAGCCAAGTGTGGCAATCAAAAAAACCCATCTGTAGACACATAAGGTGCTTTGGTCACCTGTAATGAATGAATCATTAGGCGTGGGACGCAACACCGTACCTCGATCAAATACCTTCTAAAGAGAAACACTCTAGAAGGATATGGTCATGAGTACCATCGTTTGGCTACTACAAGCAAAGATGGGATACATACAATGGATTTATATGCATGCGCCTAGGAAAATATGATCGGTCATCTATGACCGGCTGTCATTCTCTATACATACATATAAACAACGCCCGGTCATTAGTGACCGATCGCATTATTTCTGAATTTATAAACAACGGTCACATTCTTTCTGAATTTATAAACAACGCCCAACCATTAGTGACCAGTTGCATTCTTTTTAAATTTATAAACTACGCCTGATCATTAATGACCGGTCGCATTGTTTCCAAATTAATGAACACACACCCAGTCATTAATGACTAGTCACCTATTTTGTCTCTACAAGTCAGGTTAAAGTTATTGGAAAACCGGTCACTCCATATAATTCCAGTAGTAAAAGGCATAAAAACTTGAGACATAAGATAAAGGGTAGATTACTCTCATTCACTTGTTCCAAGTTACAAAAGTTCCAAAAGAAATAGTTACAAGAATAATATAAAGGATTTTACAAAAGAAAGAACGCAAACAAGCAAAAGAACTATCGAAGTCTCTTTCGTAGCAGTCATCCCCTTGACACCGGTTCCTTTACAACTGACCCATCTCCAGGATTGGAGACACTCTCTGCAGATTTGGATTTCATAGTAGGATGGTGGAGTCCCACATCAGCTTGAGGAGCAATGCTCTCGGGAGGTAAGAAAGATGTCTGACTAGGTGTAAAACATGTCTCACTCGGGAGACGCCCGAATTTCTCAAACACCTCATAAAATCGGCCTTCTTCGCAATCTTCTTAAACTCCAGCTCGTTGTACAAATTGTCATCCAGAAGTTCTCCCTTGTCCATGAAGTGTTTCAAAATAACCTGGCGACATGCACTGACAATCTTCCCGCATTGAGAAGCAAAAGACTCCTTCAGGTAAGAGATAGTGGTACTCTGTCTCTACAATTGCTCTTGACTTTGACGAGAGAAAATCGAGTGTCTGGAGACCTAACTCTTGAGGTCATGGACCAAAGCTCGTAATCAATCCCAGTTCAAGTTGGCAGCAAGTAAATCCTCATTGAGACTATCAATCTGAAAGTTAAGCTTCTTAACATGCTTCAGGAGGCCTTTAGAATTCGGCCCTAGCAAAGAGCAGGTAAATAAGAAAGTGAAGAATATTTTTAAATTAATAACATGTTTTTTAAAAAAAGAAGTACTTTTTACTACCAAATTTGAATTTTTAGATTGAATGAGAGATAGGGATTCCTCCATCGATTTTAGCTTTTCTTCAAATGAGGCACGTTCCTTCTCAAAGAATGTTCTCTCATCAGAGAGATCACTCAGCTCCTGAATCAACCTTGCTTTATCTTCAACAAGAGCAATGTTCTTTAGAGAAAGGATGGTTTTTTCTTGTTCAAGGACTTTGTGCTCCTTTTTAAAAGCAATCATCTACTCAGACAACACAACCTTGTCATTAAGAAGACCAACTACTTCCTGCTTATGGGCGGCTTGAGCCTGCCTCAACAACACCTCCAAGTCAGAAAGAGTATGCAACTATTCACCCCAATTGACTTCATACCTTTCTCGAAGAAGTAGCCTCCGACTCCAAAGGTTGGATTCGGCCCTTAAGAGCTAAGTTTTCCTCCCTCAGCTTCTTCAACTGGGCTTTATATTCATCACACTGCTTGGTGCATTGTGACTGGGCATTGTCAAGCTCCCTTTTCAAAGTCAAAGTTTACTGGTTCACCCGGCTGGCTATCTCAGTGTTGATGGTGACAATATAGTTGTTATGAGAGGACCTGGTGACCTTCAACTCCTCCCGGGCATTGTTAGCTCGACACTCCTCGTATCGAATTTTGGAGCGCAAGTTCTTCATGTGCACCTCCACGCTTGGAGAAAAGGCCACCGTCTGCCATATAAAAGAACATACATAAGAAAGATATCCCTAAAGAAAGAAAGAAAAAATAACAATGAAAGCCACCGACCCGAAAGATCCCCTGCCACATATAGTCGACGGCTTGGTCAAGGGGGGAAGGAGTGACACATAATAGCATCCGCTCCACCATCTTCAATTCTTAGCCTTTCTTTCGTGGCAGTAACAGTCTTTAAGGGAGTAAAGATGTCGTCAGGAGAGTTGGATCTTTGGATCGCCTTTTTCCATATCTCAAAGTATGAGGTAGATTCTGAGACGGTCAGAAGGGGCAGGGTGTGGCCATAGTGATAGAACCAACCCTCTTTCTCTATAGGGCCACAAAATGACCCCCTGGCCATAGGAGGAGGGGGTGTAGAAGCATTGGTGTCCTCTCACGTCTTGGTGCGAAGTTTAGGATTTTCAAGCACTACTCAGTATTTTGGGGCCTCCTCATCAGCCTCTTTTTCACCAACAGGCTCTGTTGAGCCTTTGGGTCCCCTAGGTCCTTCAAAAGGCACTTTCGCTTCTCCAAGCACATCCCTCTTGAAGAGATCCTCTTCAACAGCAGATGCTTCATCCATGTGGACATCAACATCAATAATTGAAGAGGCTTTAACCTTCTTTGCAGCATGCTTCACCTTCCCTTCCTTGGCCGTGAAGCAAGAGTCTTCTTATACTTCTGGAAGTAAGCTTGTTGAGCGGTCACTGCCCCTAGGGAAGGCCGGATCGCGTTAGGCCCAGCCGCGTCAACTTCCTTAGCAGAAAGAGATACAAAAGTAAAAGACGTGATGAATAGCAAACAAAAAAGAGAAAGCATGAATAAAAAATATGCACCTCCAACAGAGTAATCAGAAATATGATCTTGGTGCTCGAAAGAGTTACCGGGTGTAACATCCCAGTATCCCACTTATGATATTGTTTGTTTTGGCACGCAGGCTGCACGGTTTTATTCCTAGGGTTTCCTAGCCCCAAAAGGCCTCACAACAAGGAGAGGTTTCCCCACCCATATAAGGAGTGGTTCGTTCTCCGCTCCAATCGATGTGGAAGGTAAACCTTAAGGGTATTATACTCCACCCCCCATAGGAGCCCAGTGCCCTCGTGGGCCACATTGGCACACCGACCTGGGTCTGGCTCTGATACCAACTGTAATAGCCCAATATCTCATGGTTCAGACTCAACTCTCCACCACATCTCTCACCCAAAAAACCCTGAAATTTGCTCTATCACCCGATAATCCCCAACACACTCCATTGTTTATGTGTGTGACATTCGTCTCCTATTATTTTCCATTTTTTTATTTGCTCATGTATTCAACATTGCTCTTCTTTATATACTTCTTTGTACTGCTCTTATGGACTGCCTTCAAAACCTAAAGGGGAATCTGGTAAGCACCTTTGTAATCAACTTGCTTTTGCTTCTCGGAAATGCAATCGAGTTGCTTCAACTTCTAGGAAACGTGTCACCGCTTCGTTTTTCTACGGCTCGACATTGTTCTTATTTTGCTAGCCTTGAGTTCTAAGATTGATTTCGCTTATGATAATAAGGCATCTATTTGTCGCACATATTACCTTTGAGGTTTTATAGGTTTATGATCCACCTGGTTTGTTAGCCTATTAGCCCTTTGTCTAGTAGCCATGAGATTGATTTTGTTGTTAATTTTGAGCCCTCTCTTTGGTTATTGAAACACTATCTCATGCAATATTACCATAGATGTGGTCAGTTGAGGAATGGTTCCTCGTTAGCTGCTCCCATTCATTTATGTCCCGATTTATATCCCTATTTGATAACGATATGTTTGGTCAATTGAAGAAGCAATATTTACTCATTAGTTTATCCTATCAATTTGTGTCCCAATTAGCACCATTTTGTTAAAAATCTTCACAATAATGATGATGGTTACTCTAATCTATTTGGTTTACTAGTGGTGAAGTGATTCCATTGTTGATCTTATTTATGGTATGTTGAAGCAACAATTGGTTGCCCTTTTATTGATGTTGTCCTATTGTGAAGTGTTCTATGGAATTGCGAACCTTATTTGGTTGAACTTTGTTGCTCATTTCCTATTAGTGCTTAAAAGGCCCCTAATTATGATGTTAGTTGATATGTTTTGATGGACTTATGTTGATGTAGTTGTCTTTATAATTTCCTAATAGGTTTGTTGAAGCGGCAATGGTCATTGGCCTTAGTTACTTCTAACCACTTGTGGGATCGGTTATATTCGAATTGCTCCATAGTGTCCATCAATGGTCTATTAAATTGATGATGGGACAAAAACCTAAAATGAGCTCGTTTAATCTACTTTTCATTTCTAATAATTTTGGTGTGTCACTCAAAACAAAAACACTAAACCATTTTGTCCTCAAACAACAAAACTAGAGAGCCGTTTTACGGCTTGCTAATGTCAAGTGTAAGTGCGAAAAGAATTCTATGTTATATATTGCCCTTACTTGTAAAAATCTAGGTAAATAGTGTTATCGTTGTGACTATCCAAGTGGAACCTTCAAGAACGAAGAGGAACTCGACACGGTCTTATTGAATTCCTACGTGTATGGTGAGGAAGTGAATCAGAGATCCCGCCAATGTTGATATGTTGAAAATGATGAACGAAATCAAAGATTTGAGGGATGAGCTAAGGGAAGTGAAATTGCTCATTCAAACAGATAGGAATGGTCAGAAGGTAGTTGGATATAAGATACTCATTATATGTTATTGTAACTGTAGTAGAGTATCTTTGTTGTTTGTAAGGTTGGCTTAGCTTGATGATGTAATCAAATGTGTATGGTATGTACTAATGTTAGCATGTCTAGTGGCATATAATGTAAGTTTTAGCTTTAAATTACTATGTCATTTTTTGGATATTGATGTAATTGACAAGGTGGACATGTTTAGTAATGATGCTATCACCCTTCTTATGATACATTGGCATATTTATATATTTTATGTTAACACAAAAAGCACCTTCGTGTTTTGCATAGAAAACAAACAGCTTAAGCAACTACTGTCGACTTTAGACATCATGTTTATATGTTGTAAATAGGAATCAACATCAATAAAAAACATCAACAAAAAGCAATGAAAGCTCCATCATAACTAGTACTTTGACACTCATAGTAGATCCATGTAGAATCATGATTAACTGTACAACTATAAAGATTCAAAGTCTAAAATACATAAAAGACTATATTGATTTAAAGTATTGATATCCTTACAGTACAAACCCAAAACATAGCACGATGATCATTTCTAACACTAAATGCTAATCAACCCACGCCATACACCAACTTCCATTTTTAAACGCTCATGACCCACACATAATGTTGCAGCTCATTCTTGGCCTGTTCATAACTTTCATGGATTAAGTAATTAAAATTAAATTATGTAAGCCTTGTACATACAAAACAAATTAACTGTTGCAGCTATCCTAATCAATGTTTTTTCTTCTACCTCGATGATGATCTAGCTTGTTGAGTATTTTTTTCCTCTTTCTAACATTTCCATCATTGCCTTCTACTTGCTATGTTCCTTCTTGTATAGCACTATTGCCATCACCACCCTCTGATATAGCGATTAGGCCCAGACCTTTTCCTATTGACATGTTCGTTTGAGTTGTGCAAGTTCTTGAATTATGTCATCTCCGTTTGCTTTTGGCACATGTGACAAGGGATGAACTTTTAGGATTAGGCCCCCCTCACCTTCTTCTCTTTTTTTGTTCTTCTTTGGTCTACCGGGTTGCTCTGTGTCAATTCACTTCCACTTCATTATAGCACTGACATGCTTACAAGGGATGTTAGACTGATCCCATGCCATATAATCACAATGTCTATCACGAAGGGTGACAAAGTAGTGTTATGTTGACTTGGTCACCTCAAACTTGAACTCACTACTAGTAGTATGGCCACATCTACATTCAACCTTGGTGTTTTTGTACATAACCTTTTTCGTGTAAGGGGTAATTGTGCCAGTCAATTTCCTTATGAACACTCTCCTCCCATTTAATTTCTTCATCATAATTCGTCTCAAGCTTTCTAGATGGAGAATATTGGGCTACCCCTAATGCTAGATAACTTGTTGGTGAAGATTCAACGAAGTTTGAAGTGATCTCTACAACTCTCACCTCCTTGGGCAAGTGAAACCTAACCCTTAAGTGACAGTCCGTGTAACACCCCTATAATAAAAACAACAGCGAAAATAAACTAAAGGTACAGACCATCGGGCTCCAAACACCCGGTACCAACCTCACCAATTACAACCATTACAATTAACTAAGTTACGGTCTGAACTTCGAGAAAACTTAACATAAACATAACAATAATAAAACACATTCACTCTCCATAAACCTAATCCCATCCCGATCACTCATGCTCGTCGTGGCCACCTGTAAATCAATTTGTACCTGCAAGATGAAACCAAGCAGCCCACCCCGAGAAGGGTGAGTCAGTTCCCTAGAATGGAACTGGTACAATTCTCCAAAAACAAACTTATAAAACATAACTCTACAAATTAAACAGTAACATGAAAACAAACTCTTAAAAGTAAAACAGAGATAAAGCACTTCAAAACAATCAAGTTAAAGAGAAAAGAAAACAAGACAAAGATAGAGATAAAGAACTTTCAAACCAAGTCGTCCACTTAAGTAGTCACACCACATAGTTAGTAAGCATCCATTGTTGATGTTAGAACCAATTCTGGTTAGGAAGAGAAAGACTTAAGTAGTCACAAAGGACTAGGAGTGACATTAATATCCATAACCCGTGGTAGACAGTTTATGTCTCCACCATTTCAGAAGATGATTCCCATAGACAAAATATACTCAAGAGTGGAATAAACCAATTGGGAGAGATGGCCCCCACCGCCAGTAAGTTGTCACAAGGACGAGGTAAACAGACCTCCGCTGTCAGTTGTCACAAGGACGAGGTAACAGACCTCCGCTGTCAGTTGTCCAGATGGACGAGGTATAGCAGACCTCCGCTGCCACCGACCCGTTCTCGGTCATCGGTGAAAAGTGTGTGCACCACTTAATAGAAATAATCCATACTCAGTACCAAGATTAACATTTCCCATATTCCCATTAGATTATTAACTGCACAAGAGCAATACCAAACACTCAGTCCTACAGAGTGCAGAGGCGTAAACCCTCAACAATTAATACCCAATAGAAAGAATCCATTCCCAATTAGGCTGATCAAACTCGACTCATGATGAAACAATACCCAGAGTCAAAAGAAGAATTTACCAATACCAGATATTTTCCTATATTCCCAGTCACCCCACTAGATCATTAACTGCACAAGAGCAATACCAAACACTCAGTCCTACAGAGTGCAGAAGCGTAAACCCTAGGCAGTTAATATTTAGTGAAACAACTAGATAGGAGAACCAATAACCAAGGAAGTTTCACATACAGGCTCAGTTAGTCACATCAAGCTCAGTTAGTCACACAACAGTTTCATTATGAATCCATTCAAGATCAGTTGGTGTTCCAAACATTCCATAAAGTCCATCAGCAAAAGTATCGAGTACGAGAAATCGTACAAAACTTCCATAAGGTCCAAAACACAACAAGCTGAGTACGAGAAATCGTACAAAACATTCCATAAGGTCCAAAACACAACAAGTTGAGTACGAGAAATCGTACAAACATTCCATAAGGTCCAAAACACAACAAGCTGAGTACGAGAAATCGTACCTGGGTAACGCTGTAGCAGTTCTAATCAACTTGCGCAAACAATCAACAGTACTCTGAAGAATATTAAAGGTAGTCTATCATCAATCACTTGTAGCCTATGTTACGCTTAAATAAACTCCTTACTCTTATTTCAAAGTCTCAATTATCTTTTAAGCCCTCACTTAAATGTTATGTATAATCTCTGAGTTATCTGAGAACGTTGTATAGCCCAAGGTGGTAAGATCAAGGAATGTATTCAATTAACATTTGCTAATTGTCCACTCCTATCCTGAAATACCCCGTAATTAAAAATAGTGATTAATTAGGCTAATAAGTAATTTAGAAGCTTAATTAAGTGTAAATAATTATGAGGGAAAAATCCCGAAGAAAACGGACCTTTAAAACGGTTTAAAAACATTACCGAACCTTAAAGCACGTTTTTCGAGGTAACCGGGAAAACGTGTCTTTAAGCGGGTCAAATAGACTCGTAACAGTTTTGGTCAACTAAATATTCATTAATAATATTAGTGAAGCTGTGGGACCAATAAAATCAATAAAACGACGAGAGACTAGTAAAAACTGTCAAAAACGACAAGTTGTGGGGTAGAAATATAATTAACACAAACTTATGTGTCCAATATTGCAAAAAAAAATTTTAAAACCCCCTAGCTGCTGTGTGCTGTCCGATTTACATATATACACACACACACTTAACTTCTTTTACTCACAAACAAACAAAACAATAACACCCTACTTTATTACTCTCACACACACTCTCACAATTCTCTCTCCTACCTCTTTCCCCTCTCTCACGTGGATGCCCTTCTCCCTCACTCTCTCTTTTCTTCTTCTTCTACCTCTCTCACGATTTCCATGGTGAAAGAAGAAACACCCTCACAAAACTAACTTCTCTCCTTTGTAACTCTCTCCACACTCTTCCAAAAATTCTAAAAACACCACCATTGGAATCCCCTCATCAAAGGCTACATTCCTATCTTTTCAAAACTCGAAAACACCCACTTTGTTTTCATGGGTATGCACCATTGGAGGCTTCAACACCACCATTAGAAGGCCCTCCTTCCCCTTGTTCTTCTAAGGTAAAAATCTCTTCAAAAGCACCATCTTTTTCTAGCCTAAATGGCAAAATGAAAATGTGAACTAAGCCTTGCTTGCTCCTCTTAGGCCAGCCGGTTTTGGCATTTTGAAAAGGTGGGAAAATTATTCTTGAGCTGCTCCAAGTATTTCCTAAACTCTTGGAAGGTAATAAATCCTCTAAACCCTAAAACCTAGATAAAACTTGATTAGTGGTTAGGGTTAGTTCTTAGTATTGAATGGTTTATATAAATGTTGGTAGTGCTAGAGGAATTGGGATTACAAACCGGTAGAGAAGAAGGAAAGAAAGAAGAGAAAGAGAGAAGAAACTTGTGAAGTAACAAGGTAATATACTCACCTTTGTGTAGTTTTGTAATTGTATATGTAACAGATTTTTAAGAATGAAAATGGGTATTGTAAAATGATAATGCATTAATGGTATAATGTGTAAGAGAATATGAATATTTAAACCTTAAAGAACGCTTTTAAAACTTGTAAAACAGATTGGGAATGGAAGTGTTGAGTGCAGGAATTTAGTGTTGTTTTGGTATTGGTATTATGAATGGGAGCTTGTATATTCTTGGTTATTGTAACAGGTGAGATAAGTATTGAAATATGAACTAAACCATGTGGTGAGTGTATAGAAATACAAGAGAGACTATGGCAAAATTTGCCTAGGATTAGAACACTTAGAGAATTAAACTAGGTGACTAAGGTGAGTGTGTAACAGATTTTGATTTAAATAGATAGAGGGTAAGTTGAGAGAGATAGATAATGGATTCTAATGTATTAGAGGTGTTAGAAATGACATTAGAAGAGGGAGTTGTAGAAGGGGAGTATTAGTATCAAAATCTGTAGCAAAAGTGACTAAGGAAGGATATAATATGAGTGCTGAAATGAAAATGTAGGAGACAAAGGGTGAATTGGGATATAGAAAAGGGTGATGAGTTAGTAGATGAGTTAAGGAGTGTTTTAGGGTGCCTAAGCATGTAGGAAACTTGGGAAAATGATTAGTAAAAGATTGGATGTGAATTGAGAAGGATTTGGAGTTCAAAAGGAGCAATTAAAAATAAGTACTGGGCTGGACCGACCCTAGGGCCGACCCTAGCAGGGTCGGTCGACCCAAAAATCTGTAACCTCGGGAGCTTCTGCATCCGACCGACCCAGTGGGCCGACCCTGCCTGGGTCGGTCGAGTGGGAAACTTTGGTCGGAAATGTTTCTGCATCCGACCGACCCAGGGGACCGACCCTGCATGGGTCGGTCGAGAAGAAATTGTGAGCTGGATATCTTCTGCAACGGACCGACCCAATAGAACGACCCTGGCTGGGTCGGTCGAACTTGAAAAGTCTGTAATCGAAGTCTCTGCACCCGACCGACCCATGGGTCCGACCCAGGGAGGGTCGGTCGGGTCAATAAAAAAAAAAGAATTTATTTAAATTAAATAATATATATATATATGTATATACATACATATATATATATATGTACATGTATGAAAGCATGCCAAAGCTAAGTAAGAAAGTAAAACTTAGGTAATGAAAAAAAAAATGAGTAAGTAAAGTGTAAGTGTAAGAAGTATAAGGACATAGTGGGTGTGAGTTAAGCAATGATAGTAGATTAATCATTTAATTGTATGTATATAATAGGATTTGATTTGTGACACCGGAAGGACGTTTGGAAGTACGTACAACGGTGAACGGTATGGATTCCTCATGCCCCGGGTGCTATCTTGGTTACTCTGGTTTGTGTGTTGTGTGCTAATTGATCACCAAATAAGATAAATGCACGAATCGGAGTTAATATGCATACTTGTGAATATGTAGTGTTGTATGATGTTGTATACTTTCTTTAATTCTCAGTTTGTATACTTCATGAAATGTATGGATGATGTGGATGTGTGTATGTATGTTGTATTGTACCGTGACTGTTTCATTGTGTTTGGACTTCTAACTTATTCCCAACAAGTAACCATCCTAACTTAAAATGGTAATTAAATTGGAATGAGTAGAAGTCCGATATAGTTTCGGCCACACGTGAGGATGCGGAGTCACGAGAGGTTGGCTCCAATTCCTGACTCTTAAACTGGTCCGCGGCCCAAATCCCTTAAGTGGGTAGCATCCCGGATTAGTGAGTCAAGTAAATCCCGGATGTGGGACGGTGTTCCCCAAGCCGGAGGTCCGACGACTTGACTTGAGTATAAGTAAGTAAGTAAGAATGATTAAAGTAAGTAATTGAAAGTAAGTACTTTAAGCAAGAAGAAGTTAGTAATGAGTAAAGAGTAAGCTTCTCCGATTAACCCGGATGCACAATTTGGCTAACCTTGCGAGGTAAGTAAGATGTGTACTTGTAATGTTGCCTTGATTGCGTAATGAATTGTGTAGCATGTATATTGTAAAGAGCATGTATGTATGAATAATGAATGGCATGTTTGTGGACGTCAAATAGTCGGCGTGCCCTAGCTAGCACGCGTTATATGCGGAGTCCATATGCAGCTTTTGCTGAGCCCCTTGGGGCACCATTTTTACTACACGCAGGTACTCGAGATTGATGAAGATGTGAAGATCGAGTCTCACTTCTTTTATCTTCTTTTTGGAATGTAAACAATGAATTTATGATGGGTGTACTAATAGTACAGGGCTACAGTTTTTGATTAGCCGGTGTACCATGGGGTACACTTTTTGGATAATGGAAGTATTGGATTGGGGTATAGATGAGTAGCTTTAGAAACTCATTCTTTTGGTAAGCTTGAAAGGTTGCAATGAATGTACTTTAAATACTCGGTGATCCAGGATGTAAGTATTTGATATACGTTATTTGGTAAGTAATCTAGTAGCTCGGTACGTATGTTCATCAGACCGTGACTGTAAGTATTAGTAGCCTAGCTAGCCGTATGGGCGGTTAGCGGCATTGTTTCACCCGCCGTAGTAAGTATGTAATAATTCCGCTGCGAACTCGTAGAATTAATAGGACGATTAGACGGTAAGCATAGGATTAGCAGCGGTTGGGGTGTTACATATCCACTTTATTCATACTTAACCACAATCCTCACATTAAAGACTTTTGAGACCTCTATATCATAAATGTGTTTTATGTTATATAATTAAATCTAAGAATTTCAATAATATCTTAAGCTCAATACCTTTATTCTTAATTTAGAATAAACATTGTATTATGACCTATGATGGACTCATCTCATACTATACTATTATCTCACAATGTAAAGATTATGTATTTAAACAATATCTACTAGACAACCCATTATGATTAAGTCTTTCCCTTAACTTAATTAAGATCTACATCTTGTATATTGGAATCATAATGTTGTAGATACAATTTATTATAACTTAATCGAGCCACTAAACTCAATTTCATATCCTTAGTTCAGAATGACTTCCTATTATAACCGTCTAATAATCTTGTCATAAGATGTTGAATTACCTCTCATATTGAAACAACTATATTATAGTTAACTTAGACTTATCGAACTCTTACATTTAGTATTTACAAGGTACATTATTTGCTTAATTATTACCTATATAATAAGGTGTTTAAATATAACCTTTTATGTATCTTACTTACCTTTATCTCCTAAATATTTTATTTATACACCCATTCACTCTATAGACTATGTATAATCCTTCTGTATAACTTCAATAAACTTAAGCCTTAATACGTTTTAAATTGTTTCACAAAACCTAAGGTTTCAAAGGAATAACTTAATAAATTAATTTCTTTATTGTATTCAGGATGGACATATATCTACATAGAGTAAAATTATCAAAGAATTAAATTCTGGTTCGTAAGCGAAATTGTTAGTTATATGAAAATTCTCATATTTTATATTCAAATAACCTATCATTAATTCCCATTACCGTAAAGTATATCAATATAATATATGATGTAACTTAGTTTTATCTAATAAAAGGTTCAAAGTTTTTAAGTATCAAATTCCTATTTATAAACCTTCTATAAATTCTAACTACTAAATACCTCACTTAATGTAAACTCACATCCTAAGTATTGGTAATAAATGTTATAATGTATTTCATATGGCTTATCTAATGCCAAGAAACTTAAGGATTATTATTTAGATAAATTTCCAAATCATAGTTTAATATAGTTTTATAACATAACCCTTTTAATGATTTTATCTTAAACATTAAGGTATATTCCAATACCATAAATGTTAAGAAATGATTAAATCTAGACTTACTAATCCAGCTCACATTTAGATGTAAAAGTATTTTATTTATTTTATTGTTTTTTATATATTAAGAACATTTAGATGTAAAAGTATTACATTATTCATTAATTATATAGTAAGTCCTATTTGTGTAAAATCTAATTACAAATATTCCTAAGTCCCAACTACTAATTACCTAACCAAATTATAGATTTACATTATGGTCTTTGACAAATAATATTACACATGTATTCTAATATGGTTTATATAAATCTTAGAAATCCAAGATAACTCTTTAAGCTCAATTTCATAACCACAATTCAATACTAGCTCATATAATTCTTTTAATAGTATTATGTATAGTTTAGTTTAACTTATTATTCCTTCATATTCTATTTGCTATAAGGTATTTTATGTCTTTTATTTATTTATGTATTTATCGTTATGTATACTAGGATTTATTCAAGACTTCTTTATTTAGTTTTATTGCATTTAATTATTTATATTACTTTTACACATATCCACAACCGAATATGGTTTATAAATAAAGTATTTTCCTTAGTTTCAATTAAGTATATTAACCACCCTATTATATAACTAATATACATGTAGATTAATTTAGTTCCTTGATTTAACCTAAGTTACTATTTTTTTCCTTTTTATATATGTTATAGAATATATATATTTTTTCCTTAGTTGAAATTAAAAAAATATAACTAACTCCCATATAATATAATAAATAAAATGTAGGATAATTAAATTCCTTAATTTATATAAGTTTCTACTTAAGTAGTATATATACATATATGTAAATAATTTCACTTCTCTTAAAAGCCAATACCAAAACATTTAAAACTTACTGTTATACAATGTTAATTTATTTTCCCTATTTTCCCAGCTTAAAAGTTAATTAACAAACCATACTTTAATTTTTGGTTACATTAAAAACCTTATTATTATAGGTTATTCTTATGAAAAACTCATAAACACAATTTTTAAAACCTTTTACCCATTGCCCAAAATTCCCAAATTTAATATACAGTAACTATAACATTTTAGACATATTATAAAATTTTTATTTCATAAAAATATCTTTTTAATTTAGCCAAATAATTCCAGAAAACCTGTAACTTGCAAAAATCATAACTTACGTTTAAAAACTCCAAAACCACATTAATTTACATCAAAATAAACTAGATTAAATAAGGAATCTATGGTTAAAATTTCAAGCCAAAATACATTCGGGAAGATATTTAAATTACCCAACACAAGTTAGGACTATTTACTGGAATTTATAAAACCCTAATCTGAAACGTTTTAATCTCGGCCGTCCAAATCTTATAACTACGATCGGACGGCCCTAAATCTCCGAGTTCTTCAGCGCAGAGCTTAACCATGTCGAGTACTAAATCGACATATCTCCCAATCTACAGAACGAAATCGAGTGATTCTTGTTTCTATGGTGTTGAAATCAAATTCCGGTTCTAATGATACCAATTTCCCCAATTATAATGCAGTATTCACTGGTTTTCGAATTCGATTTGGAGATTAGGGTTCATGGGGTTTCTGAATCTTAATTGCCAAATTCTCTTAGTACAATGCATAATAATTGAAATTGACACATGGGTTAGACCGGTTTGAAATTTCGATTAGCAACATAGGAACAATTTGAAGAAAAGCTCACCGGATTGCACAAACGAGGAGATTCAATATCGGGTTCTGGAAAAATATTCGAACCTTGTCTGTTCGAGTAGCCAACTTCGAAGCACTATAAGTTTCAGTACAGATCGAGTTAGGCTTTGTTCTGGGCTTAATCTAAAGAAGAACTTAGCTCTACACATGATAGCAAGATCTAATCCTAACTCGCACACACAGAAAGAAATCAAGGCTAGAAGTTACGAGTTTACCTTGCGTTTTCTGGAAAAGTCTATGATTTTATGATGACAAATCTGAAACTTTAGACACCTCTCTTTTCCAAACGGTTGGGAATTAGCTTTGGTCATCAACATGAAAGTTGTAGAGGAATTAGAGCTCTTCAAAACGAGCTAAAGAACATGGAATTTGGATGAGTAACGAAGAAGTTATGGCTGATCGAATTTACCTGATTCGAAGAGAAAACTGGAATTGCAGTTTCAGTTTTTGCAGGGTGGCTAATTTGACTCGATTTTCCGGTTGATTCAGAATGAGTTAGGATTTGTATGAGTTATAGTTGTTTAGAGGGAATGTAGGAGAAGACAACAAAGAAGACGGCATTGAAAAATATGAAGAGATCAAAAAGATATAGCCGTCTAAAGTTAGGGCAAAAACCGGAATCTGTTACCGAAATTGAAGGAATAAAATCGGCTAAGTGTTGGCGACCCGTGACAGAGTGACACGTGGCATCTTTCAAATTTTTTATTCAAAACTTCAATCTAGCATAACTTTGGCTAGGATGATCCGTTTTTGACGTTCTTTTTATTGATCTTCATGGTTTTCCATAACCTATTTATTGGTATAGGTTTCATGGCCTGGTTTGACCATTCTCAAAAAGTCAACTCTAGCGAGGCTTAATAAGCTTTAAGGTTTCTAGAATTTTATATTGACTTTTTTGTTTCAAAACAATGTTCCATCACTTCCTAAAATCTTTATAATATAATTAGAGTGTTTAGAAATTTTCCCAAGATTTATTGACTTATAATCTTATTATTAAATTCATAATACTATATAATAATATATAATAATTAGGGTTAAATAGGAGAAAACCCCTAAATAAATTTCACAATTCCATATAATAATTTAATATTCATAATTCCATATAATAATTTAATATTCATAATTCCATATAATAATTTATACTTAATAGTATTATTAAAGGTTTAAAAAAATCCCCTAAATTAATTTAAATTAATTTAGGGGTTTTCAGTATATCCCCCTTAAAAGAAACTTCGCCTCGAAGTTTAAAATCAACTAATAGGCACTCACACCGCTTCGGGTGTGCTGAGACAATAATAATTCCAATGAAATTCCATACCAAACCAATCCTTTATTTCCATCCATTTCCATAACAACATTCCACTCAAGATTACTCAAAAATCAAACTGAACCAGGATATACCAAGATATAGCATGATGAAATCCAAAAGTCACATACTGAGTCATAACTGAGTCATAATGTAAAAAGCCAAGCACATACAAACACCCTCTCATTCTGCTAATACTGTTCTCCTTTTACTAACAATGCAACGAGGCATAATCCGGATGAGATAACGAAGGAGGAGTATGCCAGCATATCCCCCTTAAAAGAGCTAAGGTACGCCCTCGTACCGCTACTAACGACACATTCAAAGAATTCAACACCTTATTAACCAGCTTTGTTGTGAATTTACTGCACTGTTGATTTTATCTATGATCGTTACATATATCTGTATCTCTTGATTGTTATGTAATTGTATTTCCTTGGTGGTTATAAGATTTTATCTTATGATTATTATCCGTTCATTTAATGACTGATACGAATTATATGTCCATATATGATCATTTATCATATCAATTATATACCAAGCTATAAACCAGTGTAACGTACTTGAGTAGTTTAACATAATATTCCCGACCATTTAATAATCCTCAATAATCTTCCAAAATCATCTTCAAGGGTTTATTAGTCAACCCTATGCTAAAACTCTATAAAATAAACATTTCTGTGACTTTTCAAGTTTCAATTGTTTTTATAATTAACTATCGTATTTTAGACATTCATTCAGTGTTTACTTCATAAGATTTACTTATTATTATATACATAATTTCACCCAAGGCAGAATTTTAGGAAGTTCTTATAATGTAGCTCCAAAATCTGATTTCTTTATCTTAAAATTTACTTTTCAAGGTAGGGACTCTATATATAAATTTTAAGTCAAATGAATTAGTCTAGTGAAAGTTCACTCACTCTTGATAACTATTTTTCTTAGGGTTTATTCTATGTAAGTATTATTCTGATCATTAGATCTTAGTACTCTCTTAGATAATGGTGGCTCTTGGTAAATATCACTGTTAGTGTGACTTTTAAAATTTTATATATAATGTTAAACTTCTTCAAATAAACATGAGAACTTCCAATCTTTAAGTAACTCTCAATTTTTCACTAGACACTCAATACTCCAAGTATTTAAGGCTCAATAATATTAGTTTATTATTACTCATGTGTTTTCACTCCATAGGTAAGTATTTTTCACCAAGGATTTAACTCGGTAAAAATCTTTACATGCATGAATTTAGTACTGGATCTTAATATACGAGTTTTGAACTGTTCATTGTGGCTAGTAATGAAATATGCCTAGCTCAAGATTACATGATGGTAACGTTTTACCACCACTTCCCCTCAAGTTCAACACAATCCATCACCTGCGTAGAAGATTATTTACAGTTAGATGACAAGGCTTGTCTAGCCCCTAAACTTCTAGAAGTGAGTGTGCACCCCCACTACTTTCAGCCTAGGAGTTCGTCGCACCAGGCACTTCCCGTAGGGTGTTAGGTTTATGTGTTTTCTTTCTAAAGTTAACATAGAGTTTTAATGTGTTTTACAAGTTCAGATGTTGATCTTTTCTAATACGCTACTAGTTCTTGTTAGCTTAATAATTTTCTAGACTTAAGATTTATCTTAAACATTATCTTTAGGTAATAAATTGATACCAAGTAGTTCATGAGATTTATTTTCAAACTTTAAAGGAGTTGAAGTACTTTCACATAATATCAATACTAATTTAGTTATGTAAAGTTCTATTTGTATACTGTTTTCATCAAAGTATTCTTTAAAATTCTAGGAATTTGTGTACTAGCTTTTAAAGGATTGCATTTTTAGCAATGTATTCTCCATGAGTATGCTTTTGAAAAATAGCTTAATATTTGGTTTATCTCAACCAAAATCTTATCGTACTTAATATAGGATGTTCCAAACTTATATATATATATATTTCTGTAGTTTATTGTTGGAACGGTATAACAACACATCACACTCAACAAACATTCACAAAAGGAAAGTGTGTAAAGGAATCATTCACAATTCCAAAAGGGTTAGGAGTCGTGCCTTACTGGAGTCCTCACTTCCCAATTCTACCCCAGTTCCCAGTTTTAAGTGCACCTATAATCTAAGTATTTCACTCGGCTTGTTTTCTCGGGTTCAGAGCGTAACTACGCTCTGATACCACTTTCTGTAACACCCCTATAATAATAAAACAACAGCGGAAAATAACTAAAGGTGCTACAGACCATCGGGCTCCAAACACCCGGTACCAACCTCACCAATTACAACCATTACAATTAACTAAGTTACGGTCTGAACTTCGAGAATTTAACATAAACATAACAATAATAAAACACATTCACTCTCCATAAACCTAATCCCATCCCGATCACTCATGCTCGTCGTGGCCACCTGTAAATCAATTTGTACCTGCAAGATGAAACCAGCAGCCCACCCCAGAGGGGTGAGTCAGTTCCCTGGAATGGAACTGGTACAATTCTCCAAAAACAAATTTATAAAACATAACTCTACAAAATAAACAGTAACATGAAACAAACTCTTAAAAGTAAAACAGAGATAAAGCACTTCAAAACAATCAAGTTAAAGAGAAAGAAAACAAGACAAAGATAGAGATAAAGAACTTCCAAAAGTCGTCCACTTAAGTAGTAACACCACATAGTTAGTAAGCATCCATTGTTGATGTTATAACCAATCTGGTTAGGAAGAGAAAGACTTAAGTAGTCACAAAGGACTAGGAGTGACATTAATATCCATAACTCATGGTAGACAGTTTATGTCTCCACCATTTCAGAAGATGATTCCCATAGACAAAATATACTCAAGTGGAATAAACCAATTGGGAGAGATGGCCCCCGCCGCCAGTCAGTTGTCACAAGGACGAGGTAAACATACCTCCGCTGTCAGTTGTCACAAGACGAGGTAAACAGACCTCCGTTGTCAGTTGTCCAGATGGACGAGGTATAGCAGACCTCCGCTGCCACCGACCCGTTCTCGGTCATCAGTGAAAAGTGTGTGCACCACTTAATAGAAATAATCCATACTCAGTACCAAGATTAACATTTCCATATTCCTATTAGATTATTAACTGCACAAGAGCAATACCAAAACACTCAGTCCTACAGAGTGCAGAGGCGTAAACCCTCAACAATTAATACCCAATAGAAAGAATCCATTCCCAATTAGGCTGATCAAACTCGACTCATGGATGAAACAATACCCAGAGTCAAAAGAAGAATTTACCAATACCAGATATTTTTCTATATTCCCAGTCACCCCACTAGATCATTAACTGCACAGAGCAATACCAAAACACTCAGTCCTACAGAGTGCAGAAGCGTAAACCCTAGGCAGTTAATATTTAGTGAAACAACTAGATAGGAGGAACCAATAACCAAGGAAGTTTCACATACAGGCTCAGTTAGTCACATCAAGCTCAGTTAGTCACACAACAGTTTCATTATGAAATCCATTCAAGATCAGTTGGTGTTCCAAAACATTCCATAAAGTCCATCAGCAAAAGTATCGAGTACGAGAAATCGTACAAAACATTCCATAAGGTCCAAAACACAACAAGCTGAGTACGAGAAATCATACAAAACATTCCATAAGGTCCAAAACACAACAAGCTGAGTACGAGAAATCGTACAAAACATTCCATAAGGTCCAAAACACAACACTGAGTACGAGAAATCGTACCTGGGTAACGCTGTAGCAGTTCTAATCAACTTGCGCAAACAATCAACAGTACTCTAAAGAATATTAAAGGTAGTCTATCATCAATCACTTGTAGCCTATGTTACGCTTAAATAAACTCCTTACTCTTATTACAAAGTCTCAATTATCTTTTAAGCCCTCACTTAAATGTTATGTATAATCTCTGAGTTATCTGAGAACGTTGTATAGCCCAAGGTGGTAAGATCAAGGAATGTATTCGATTAACATTTGCTAATTGTCCACTCCTATCCACTTTATTCATACTTAACCACAATCCTCACATTAAAGACTTTGAGACCTCTATATCATAAATGTGTTTATGTTATATAATTAAATCTAAGAATTTCAATAATAATCTTAAGCTCAATACCTTTATTCTTAATTTAGAATAAACATTGTATTATGACCTATGATGGACTCATCTCAGAATACTATACTATTATCTCACAATGTAAAGATTATGTATTTAAACAATATCTACTAGACAACCCATTATGATTAAGTCTTTCCCTTAACTTAATTAAGATCTACATCTTGTATATTGGAATCATAATGTTGTAGATACAATTTATTATAACTTAATCGAGCCACTAAACTCAATTATCATATCCTTAGTTCAGAATGACTTCCTATTATAACCGTCTAATAATCTTGTCATAAGATGTTGAATTACCTCTCATATTGAAACAACTATATTATAGTTAACTTAGACTTATCGAACTCTTACATTTAGTATTTACAAGGTACATTATTTGCTTAATTATTACCTATATAATAAGGTGTTTAAATATAACCTTTTATGTATCCTTACTTACCTTTAATCTCCTAAATATTTTATTTATACACCCATTCACTCTATAGACTATGTATAATCCTTCTGTACCAAACTTCAATAAACTTAAGCCTTAAATACGTTTTAAATTGTTTCACAAAACCTAAGGTTTCAAAGGAATAACTTAATAAATTAATTCCCTTTTGTATTTAGGATGGACAATATATCTACATAGAGTAGAATTTATCAAAGAATTAAATTCTGGTTCGTAAGCGAAATTGTTAGTTATATGAAAATTCTCATATTTTATATTCAAATAACCTATCATTAATCCCCATTACCGTAAAGTATATCAATATAATATATGATGTAACTTAGTTTTATCTAATAAAAGGTTCAAAGGTTTTAAGTATCAAATTCCTATTTATAAACCTTCTATAAATTCTAACTACTAAATACCTCACTTAATTGTAAACTCACATCCTAAGTATTGGTAATAAATGTTATAAATGTATTTCATATGGCTTATCTAATGCCAAGAAACTTAAGGATTATTATTTAGATAAATTTCCAAATCATAGTTTAATATAGTTTTATAACATAACCCTTTTAATGATTTTATCTTAAAACATTAAGGTATATTCCAATACCATAAATGTTAAGAAATGATTAAATCTAGACTTACTAATCCAGCTCACATTTAGATGTAAAAGTATTTTATTTATTTATTATTGTTTATATATTAAGAACATTTAGATGTAAAAGTATTACATTTATTCATTAATTATATAGTAAGTCCTATTTGTGTAAAATCTAATTACAATATTCCTAAGTCCCAACTTACTAATTACCTAACCAAATTATAGATTTACATTATGGTCTTTGACAAATAATATTACACATGTATTCTAATATGGTTTATATAAATCTTAGAAATCCAAGATAACTCTTTAAGCTCAATTTCATAACCACAATTCAATACTAGCTCATATAATATTCTTTTAATAGTATTATGTATAGGTTTAGTTTAACTTATTAATTCCTTCATATTCTATTTGCTATAAGGTATTTTATGTCTTTTATTTATTTATGTATTTATCGTATATGTATACTAGGATTTATTCAAGACATTCTTTATGTAGTTTATTGCATTTAATTATTTATATTAACTTTTACACATATCCACAACCGAAATATGGTTTATAAAATAAAGTATTTTCCTTAGTTTCAATTAAGTATATTAACCACCTATTATATAACTAATATACATGTAGATTAATTTAGTTCCTTGATTTAACCTAAGTTACTATTTTATTCCTTTATATATATGTATAGAAATATATATATTTTTTTTCCTTAGTTGAAATTAAAAAAAATATTAACTCCCATATAATATAATAAATAAAATGTAGGATAATTAAATTCCTTAATTTATATAAGTTTCTACTTAAGTAAGTATATATACATATATGTAAATAATTTCACTTCTCTTAAAAGCCAATACCAAACATTTACAAACTTACTGTTATAAAATTTTAATTTATTTCCCTTATTTTCCCCAGCTTAAAAGTTAATTAACAAACCATACTTTAATTTTTGGTTACATTAAAAACCTTATATTATAGGTTATTCTTATGAAAAACTCATAAACACAATTTTTAAAACCTTTTACCATTGCCCAAAAATTCCCAAATTTAATATACAGTAACTATAACATTTTAGACATATTATAAATTTTTATTTCATAAAAATATCTTTTTAATTTAGCCAAATAATTCCAGAAAACCTGTAACTTGCAAAAATCATAACTTACGTTTAAAAACTCCAAAACCACATTAATTTACATCAAAATAAACTAGATTAAATAGGGATCTATGGTTAAAATTTCAAGCCAAATACATTCGGGAAGATATTTAAATTAACCCAACAAGTTAGGACTATTTACTGGAATTTATAAAAACCTAATCTGAAACGTTTTAATCTCGGCCGTCCAAATCTTATAACTACGATCGGACGGCCCTAAATCTCCGAGTTCTTCAGCGCAGAGCTTACCATGTCGAGTACTAAATCGACAATATCTCCCAATCTACAGAACGAAATCGAGTGATTCTTGTTTCTATGGTGTTGAAATCAAATTCCGGTTCTAATGATACCAATTTCCCCAATTATAATGCAGTATTCACTGGTTTTCGAATTCGATTTGGAGATTAGGGTTCATGCGGGTTTCTGAATCTTAATTTGCCAAATTCTCTTAGTACAATGCATAATAATTGAAATTGACACATGGGTTAGACCGGTATTGAAATTTCGATTAGCAACATAGGAACAATTTGAAGAAAAGCTCACCGGAATTGCACAACGAGGAGATTCAATATCGGGTTCTGGAAAATATTCGAACCTTGTCTGTTCGAGTAGCCAACTTCGAAGCACTATAAGTTTCAGTACAGATCGAGTTAGGCTTTGTTCTTGGGCTTAATCTAAAGAAGAAACTTAGCTCTACACAATGATAGCAAGATCTAATCCTAACTCGCAACACACAGAAAGAAATCAAGGCTAGAAGTTACGAGTTTACCTTGCGTTTTCTGGAAAAAGTCTATGATTTTATGTGATGACAAATCTGAAACTTTAGACACCTCTCTTTTCCAAACGGTTGGGAATTAGCTTTGGTCATCAACATGAAAGTTGTAGAGGAATTAGAGCTCTTCAAAACGAGCTAAAGAACATGGAATTTGGATGAGTAACGAAGAAGTTATGGCTGATCGAATTTACCTGATTCGAAGAGAA
Organism: Limonium bicolor; assembly: GCA_023374045.1. Lineage (NCBI taxonomy): Eukaryota > Viridiplantae > Streptophyta > Magnoliopsida > Caryophyllales > Plumbaginaceae > Limonium > Limonium bicolor. Next base: position 132,128,026 of record CM041777.1, on the reverse strand, counting down.
AACTGGAATTGCAGTTTCAGTTTTTGCAGGGTGGCTACTTGACTCGATTTTCCGGTTGATTCAGAATGAGTTAGGATTGTATGAGTTATAGTTGTTTAGAGGGAATGTAGGAGAAGACAACAAAGAAGACGGCATTGAAAAATATGAGAGATCAAAAAGATATAGCCGTCTAAAGTTAGGGCAAAAACCGGAATCTGTTACCGAAATTGAAGGAATAAAATCAGCTAAGTGTTGGCGACCCTGAGAGAGTGACACGTGGCATCTTTCAAATTTTTTATTCAAAACTTCAATCTAGCATAACTTTGGCTAGGATGATCCGTTTTTGACGTTCTTTTTATTGATCTTCATGGTTTTCCATAACCTATTTATTGGTATAGGTTTCATGGCCTGGTTTGACCATTCTCAAAAAGTCAACTCTAGCGAGGCTTAATAAGCTTTAGGTTTCTAGAATTTTATATTGACTTTTTGTTTCAAAACAATGTTCCATCACTTCCTAAAATCTTTATAATATAATTAGAGTGTTTAGAAATTTTCCCAAGATTTATTGACTTATAATCTTATTATTAAATTCATAATACTATATAATAATATATAATAATTAGGGTTAAATAGGAGAAAACCCCTAAATAAATTCACAATTCCATATAATAATTTAATATTCATAATTCCATATAATAATTTAATATTCATAATTCCATATAATAATTTAATACTTAATAGTATTATTAAAGGTTTTAAAAAAAATCCCCTAAATTAATTTAAATTAATTTAGGGGTATTTCAGTATATCCCCCTTAAAAGAAACTTCGCCTCGAAGTTTAAAAATCAACTAATAGCACTCACACCGCTTCGGGTGTGCTGAGACAATAATAATTCCAATGAAATTCCATACCAAACCAATCCTTTATTTCCATCCATTTCCATAACAACATTCCACTCAAGATTACTCAAAATCAAACTGAACCAGATATACCAAGATATAGCATGATGAAAATCCAAAAGTCACATACTGAGTCATAACTGAGTCATAATGTAAAAGCCAAGCACATACAAACACCTCTCATTCTGCTAATACTGTTCTCCTTTTACTAACAATGCAACGAGGCATAATCCGGATGAGATAACGAAGGAGGAGTATGCCAGCATATCCCCCTTAAAAGAGCTAAGGTACGCCCTCGTACCGCTACTAACGACACATTCAAAGAATTCAACACCTTATTAACCAGCTTTGTTGTGAATTTACTGCACTGTTGATTTTATCTATGATCGTTACATATATCTGTATCTCTTGATTGTTATGTAATTGTATTTCCTTGGTGGTTATAAGATTTTATCTTATGATTATTATCCGTTCATTTAATGACTGATACGAATTATATGTCCATATATGATCATTTATCATATCAATTATATTACCAAGCTATAACCAGGTGTAACGTACTTGAGTAGTTTAACATATATTCCCGACCATTTAATAATCCTCAATAATCTTCCAAAATCATCTTCAAGGGTTTATTAGTCAACCCTATGCTAAAACTCTATAAAATAAACATTTCTGTGACTTTTCAAGTTTCAATTGTTTTTATAATTAACTATCGTATTTTAGACATTCATTCAGTGTTTACTTCATAAGATTTACTTATTATATATATACATAATTTCACCAAGGCAGAATTTAGGAAGTTCTTATAATGTAGCTCCAAAATCTGATTTCTTTATCTTAAAATTTACTTTTCAAGGTAGGGACTCTATATATAAATTTTAAGTCAAATGAATTAGTCTAGTGAAAGTTCACTCACTCTTGATAACTATTTTTCTTAGGGTTTATTCTATGTAAGTATTATTCTGATCATTAGATCTTAGTACTCTCTTAGATAATGGTGGCTCTTGGTAAATATCACTGTTAGTGTGACTTTTAAAATTTTATATATAATGTTAAACTTCCAAATAAACATGAGAACTTCCAATCTTTAAGTAACTCTCAATTTTTCACTAGACACTCAATACTCCAAGTATTTAAGGCTCAATAATATTTAGTTTATTATTACTCATGTGTTTTCACTCCATAGGTAAGTATTTTTCACCAAGGATTTAACTCGGTAAACTCTTTACATGCATGAATTTAGTACTGGATCTTAATATACGAGTTTTGAACTGTTCATTGTGGCTAGTAATGAAATATGCCTAGCTCAAGATTACATGATGGTAACGTTTTTACACCACTTCCCCTACTTCCCCTCAAGTCAACAATCCATCACCTGCGTAGAATTATTTACAGTTAGATGACAAGGCTTGTCTAGCCCCTAAACTTCTAGAAGTGGTGTGCACCCCCACTACTTTCAGCCTAGGAGTTCGTCGCACCAGGCACTTCCCGTAGGGTGTTAGGTTTATGTGTTTTCTTTCTAAAGTTAATAAGAGTTTTAATGTGTTTTACAAGTTCAGATGTTGATCTTTTCTAATACGCTACTAGTTCTTGTTAGCTTAATAATTTTCTAGACTTAAGATTTATCTTAAACATTATCTTTAGGTAATAAATTGATACCAAGTAGTTCATGAGATTTATTTTCAAACTTTAAAGGAGTTGAAGTACTTTCACATAATATCAATACTAATTTAGTTATGTAAAGTTCTATTTGTATACTGTTTTCATCAAAAGTATTCTTTAAAATTCTAGGAATTTGTGTACTAGCTTTTAAAGGATTGCATTTTTAGCAATGTATTCTCCATGAGTATGCTTTTGAAAAATAGCTTAATATTTGGTTTATCTCAACCAAAATCTTATCGTACTTAATATAGGATGTTCCAAACTTATATATATATATTTCTGTAGTTTATTGTTGGAACGGTATAACAACACATCACACTCAACAAACATTCACAAAAGGAAAGTGTGTAAAGGAATCATTCACAATTCCAAGAAGGGTTAGGAGTCGTGCCTTACTGGAGTCCTCACTTCCCAATTCTACCCCAGTTCCCAGTTTTAAGTGCACCTATAATCTAAGTATTTCACTCGGCTTGTTTTCTCGGGTTCAGAGCGTAACTACGCTCTGATACCACTTTCTGTAACACCCCTATAATAATAAAACAACAGCGGAAAATAAACTAAAGGTGCTACAGACCATCGGGCTCCAAACACCCGGTACCAACCTCACCAATTACAACCATTACAATTAACTAAGTTACGGTCTGAACTTCGAGAAAATTTAACATAAACATAACAATAATAAAACACATTCACTCTCCATAAACCTAATCCCATCCCGATCACTCATGCTCGTCGTGGCCACCTGTAAATCAATTTGTACCTGCAAGATGAAACCAAGCAGCCCACCCCAAGAGGGGTGAGTCAGTTCCCTGGAATGGAACTGGTACAATTCTCCAAAACAAATTTATAAAACATAACTCTACAAAATAAACAGTAACATGAAAACAAACTCTTAAAAGTAAAACAGAGATAAAGCACTTCAAAACAATCAAGTTAAAGAGAAAAGAAAACAAGACAAAGATAGAGATAAGAACTTCCAAACTAAGTCGTCCACTTAAGTAGTAACACCACATAGTTAGTAAGCATCCATTGTTGATGTTATAACCAATCTGGTTAGGAAGAGAAAGACTTAAGTAGTCACAAAGGACTAGGAGTGACATTAATATCCATAACCATGGTAGACAGTTTATGTCTCCACCATTTCAGAAGATGATTCCCATAGACAAAATATACTCAAAGTGGAATAAACCAATTGGGAGAGATGGCCCCCGCCGCCAGTCAGTTGTCACAAGGACGAGGTAAACATACCTCCGCTGTCAGTTGTCACAAGGACGAGGTAAACAGACCTCCGTTGTCAGTTGTCCAGATGGACGAGGTATAGCAGACCTCCGCTGCCACCGACCCGTTCTCGTCATCAGTGAAAAGTGTGTGCACCACTTAATAGAAATAATCCATACTCAGTACCAAGATTAACATTTCCCATATTCCTATTAGATTATTAACTGCACAACAATACCAAAACACTCAGTCCTACAGAGTGCAGAGGCGTAAACCCTCAACAATTAATACCCAATAGAAAGAATCCATTCCCAATTAGGCTGATCAAACTCGACTCATGGATGAAACAATACCCAGAGTCAAAAGAAGAATTTACCAATACCAGATATTTTCTATATCCCAGTCACCCCACTAGATCATTAACTGCACAGAGCAATACCAAAACACTCAGTCCTACAGAGTGCAGAAGCGTAAACCCTAGGCAGTTAATATTTAGTGAAACAACTAGATAGGAGGAACCAATAACCAAGGAAGTTTCACATACAGGCTCAGTTAGTCACATCAAGCTCAGTTAGTCACACAACAGTTTCATTATGAAATCCATTCAAGATCAGTTGGTGTTCCAAAACATTCCATAAAGTCCATCAGCAAAGTATCGAGTACGAGAAATCGTACAAAACATTCCATAAGGTCCAAAACACAACAAGCTGAGTACGAGAAATCATACAAAACATTCCATAAGGTCCAAAACACAACAAGCTGAGTACGAGAAATCGTACAAAACATTCCATAAGGTCCAAAACACAACAAGCTGAGTACGAGAAATCGTACCTGGGTAACGCTGTAGCAGTTCTAATCAACTTGCGCAAACAATCAACAGTACTCTAAAGAATATTAAAGGTAGTCTATCATCAATCACTTGTAGCCTATGTTACGCTTAAATAAACTCCTACTCTTATTACAAAGTCTCAATTATCTTTTAAGCCCTCACTTAATGTTATGTATAATCTCTGAGTTATCTGAGAACGTTGTATAGCCCAAGGTGGTAAGATCAAGGAATGTATTCGATTAACATTTGCTAATTGTCCACTCCTATCCACTTTATTCATACTTAACCACAATCCTCACATTAAAGACTTTTGAGACCTCTATATCATAAATGTGTTTATGTTATATAATTAAATCTAAGAATTTCAATAATAATCTTAAGCTCAATACCTTTATTCTTAATTTAGAATAAACATTGTATTATGACCTATGATGGACTCATCTCAGAATACTATACTATTATCTCACAATGTAAAGATTATGTATTTAAACAATATCTACTAGACAACCCATTATGATTAAGTCTTTCCCTTAACTTAATTAAGATCTACATCTTGTATATTGGAATCATAATGTTGTAGATACAATTTATTATAACTTAATCGAGCCACTAAACTCAATTATCATATCCTTAGTTCAGAATGACTTCCTATTATAACCGTCTAATAATCTTGTCATAAGATGTTGAATTACCTCTCATATTGAAACAACTATATTATAGTTAACTTAGACTTATCGAACTCTTACATTTAGTATTTACAAGGTACATTATTTGCTTAATTATTACCTATATAATAAGGTGTTTAAATATAACCTTTTATGTATCCTTACTTACCTTTAATCTCCTAAATATTTTATTTATACACCCATTCACTCTATAGACTATGTATAATCCTTCTGTACCAAACTTCAATAAACTTAAGCCTTAAATACGTTTTAAATTGTTTCACAAACCTAAGGTTTCAAAGGAATAACTTAATAAATTAATTCCCTTTATTGTATTTAGGATGGACAATATATCTACATAGAGTAGAATTTATCAAAGAATTAAATTCTGGTTCGTAAGCGAAATTGTTAGTTATATGAAAATTCTCATATTTTATATTCAAATAACCTATCATTAATTCCCATTACCGTAAAGTATATCAATATAATATATGATGTACTTAGTTTTATCTAATAAAAGGTTCAAAGGTTTTAAGTATCAAATTCCTATTTATAAACCTTCTATAAATTCTAACTACTAAATACCTCACTTAATTGTAAACTCACATCCTAAGTATTGGTAATAAATGTTATAAATGTATTTCATATGGCTTATCTAATGCCAAGAAACTTAAGGATTATTATTTAGATAAATTTCCAAATCATAGTTTAATATAGTTTTATAACATAACCCTTTTAATGATTTTATCTTAAAACATTAAGTATATTCCAATACCATAAATGTTAAGAAATGATTAAATCTAGACTTACTAATCCAGCTCACATTTAGATGTAAAAGTATTTTATTTATTTATTATGTTTATATATTAAGAACATTTAGATGTAAAAGTATTACATTTATTCATTAATTATATAGTAAGTCCTATTTGTGTAAAATCTAATTACAAATATTCCTAAGTCCCAACTTACTAATTACCTAACCAAATTATAGATTTACATTATGGTCTTTGACAAATAATATTACACATGTATTCTAATATGGTTTATATAAATCTTAGAAATCCAAGATAACTCTTTAAGCTCAATTTCATAACCACAATTCAATACTAGCTCATATAATATTCTTTAATAGTATTATGTATAGGTTAGTTTAACTTATTAATTCCTTCATATTCTATTTGCTATAAGGTATTTTATGTCTTTTATTTATTTATGTATTTATCGTATATGTATACTAGGATTTATTCAAGACATTCTTTATGTAGTTTTTTTGCATTTAATTATTTATATTAACTTTTACACATATCCACAACCGAAATATGGTTTATAAAATAAAGTATTTTCCTTAGTTTCAATTAAGTATATTAACCACCCTATTATATAACTAATATACATGTAGATTAATTTAGTTCCTTGATTTAACCTAAGTTACTATTTTATTCCTTTTCTATATATGTATAGAAAATATATATATATATATATTTTCCTTAGTTTAAATTAAAAAAAATTTAACTCCCATATATATAATAAATAAAATGTAGGATAATTAAATTCCTTAATTTATATAAGTTTCTACTTAAGTAAGTATATTACATATATGTAAATAATTTCACTTCTCTTAAAAGCCAATACCAAAACATTTACAAACTTACTGTTATACAATGTTAATTTATTTTCCCATTTTTCCCCAGCTTAAAGTTAATTAAACAAACCATACTTTAATTTTTGGTTACATTAAAAACCTTATATTTTTAGGTTATTCTTATGAAAAACTCATAAACACAATTTTTAAACCTTTTACCATTGCCCAAAAATTCCAAAATTTAATATACAGTAACTATAACATTTTAGACATATTATAAAATTTTTATTTCATAAAATATCTTTTTAATTTAGCCAAATAATTCCAGAAAACCCGTAACTTGCAAAAATCATAACTTACGTTTAAAAACTCCAAAACCACATTAATTTACATCAAAATAAACTAGATTAAATACGGAATCTATGGTTAAAATTTCAAGCCAAAATACATTCGGGAAGATATTTAATTAACCCAACAAGTTAGGACTATTTACTGGAATTTATAAAAACCTAATCTGAAACGTTTTAATCTCGGCCGTCCAAATCTTATAACTACGATCGGACGGCCCTAAATCTCCGAGTTCTTCAGCGCAGAGCTTAACCATGTCGAGTACTAAATCGACAATATCTCTCAATCTACAGAACGAAATCGAGTGATTCTTGTTTCTATGGTTTCGAAATCAAATTCCGGTTCTAATGATACCAATTTCCCAATTATAATGCAGTATTCATTGGTTTTCGAATTCGATTTGGAGATTAGGGTTCATGCGGGTCTCTGAATCTTAATTTGCCAAATTCCTTAGTACAATGCATAATAATTGAAATTGACACATGGGTTAGACCGGTATTGAAATTTCGATTAGCAACATAGGAACAATTTGAAGAAAAGCTCACCGGAATTGCACAAACGAGGAGATTCAATATCGGGTTCTGGAAAAATATTCGAACCTTGCCTGTTCGAGTAGCCAACTTCGAAGCACTATAAGTTTCAGTACAGATCGAGTTAGGCTTTGTTCTATTGAATTCTGATGTGTTCGGCACTAGAACTTAGGTATTGTAACCGGGAGAAAGAATGATTTTGAACGCTTGTTTATTCAGTATATAAAGTTAATCCTTGCAGTCCATCGATCAATACATATATACTGCTGAACATAACAACCTAACCTAACTTAAGCTAGATTTACTATCTACAATATCTCTGAGAATATAAGATTCTGTAAACAGAATATAAAAACGAAATATTAACAAACCTACAAGAGAAACAACCTAGTTACAAACTAAGCAACTAGACATATTTACTACTAAAATATACATGGGCTGGGCTGGGCTTATAAACCAGTTACAAACCAGCCCCAACACCCCCCCTCAAGCCGTAGGTAAAGCTTCATTACCAAGCTTGAAGAATCATAACGATGTATACCCATGCGCGGTAAATGCTCCTTATAGCGCGTGCCGGGAAGCACCTTGGTCATCATGTCGGCGAGCTGCTGTGAAGTATGAGTGTAGACAACATCAACAAGACCCTGCTGAATCTTGTCTCGCACAAAGTGACAATCGATCTCGATGTTTTCGTTCGTTCATGGAAACAGGATTACGTGCAATATAGATCGCAGACTGATTGTCACACTTAACAGGAATGGGGGTGACATCCGTCACACCAAGCTCATGCAACAAACGTGTGAGCCATGTCAATTCTGCAGTAACCCGTCGTAGAGACCGATACTCTGCCTCCGCACTTGAAAGTGAAACAGATCCCTGCTTCTTCGTCTTCCAAGAAATAGGACTGTCGCCTAGAAAAATATAGTAACCAGAAACCGATTTTCTAGTGTTAGGACACGCGGCCCAGTCAGAATCACAATAAGCAGTAAGACGTAGAATGGAAGCACTGGTGAGTACGAGCCCATAATTCAGTGTGCCCTTAACATAGCGCAAAGTGTGCAGAGCCGCATCCAAATGAACATCACTAGGATGTTGCATAAATTGACTGAGAACCTGAACAGAGAAACTGATGTCAGGCCTGGTGTTGGACAAGTAGTTCAACTTGCCAACTATTCTTCTATAGACGGTGGGGTCTTGTAAAGATGTGCCATCTGTAGCAAGCAAGGACTGACCAACTACCATCGGCCCCTGAGCAACTTTCCTGTCTTCGCATTCAAACTCTTTCAATAACTCCGTACAAAACTTTCTCTGAGAAGTACATACCCGTGTTGAGTCCGGATAAACTCGATGCCCAAAAAATAGTTCAAGCTGCCAAGATCTTTAATCTTGAACGTGTCATCCAAAGACCGTTTAATACCGTCAATCTCCTTTGGTCAGCCCCAACTATTAGCATGTCATCAACATAAACGGCAACAAAGACCTTCCCATTAATGCCATCCTTGTAGAAAAGAGAGTAGTCATTCTTTGACTGAAGGAAACCAAGGGCTCGCAGAAACTAGCCAATTTGGAAAACCACTGTCGGGAAGCCTGCTTCAAACCATACAAGGACTTCTTCAAGCGACACGCCTTGTTCACACCTGTGACCTCCAGACCTTGTGGCAACCGCATATAAACCTCTTCATCAAGATCACCATGTAAAAATGCATTATTGACATCTAACTGATTTATGTGCCATCCCTTCGAGAGCGCTACCACAATAAGAGAACGAATGGTTGTTAACTTCACCACAGGAGAGAAAGTCTCATGATAATCCATACCATGACGCTGTGTAAACCCTTTCGCAACCAACCGTGCTTTATACCGTTCCAACGTTCCATCAGACTTTAGCTTGACCTTAAAAACCCATTTGCAACCAACTACTTTCTTTCCACGGGGTAGAGACACCACATCCCAAGTGTCATTTTCTTCCAAAGCGCGTAATTCGTTCTGCATAGCTACACGCCAATGCTCGCTTTGTACTGCCGAGCGATAATCATAAGGCTCATGCAACGCGGGATCATTGCTGACATGTGGTTGTTGAGCCAACAATGCTATAGAGTGGACTGGTGTGATCTCAGTCAAACTGACACAATCTCGGAAAGCTTCCTTATGCTGTTCGTAACCGTAAACCCTCTCATTCAGAATGTCCTGAAAAACTGTGGTACAAACATAATCTGCCAAATACCCGGGTTTGTGACTCACCCTGCTAGAACGGCGCAAGTCAGCAACAGTAGCATCTGTAGCAGGAGAATCAGCCGCAGACGTAGTATCGACTGTAACGGAATATTGTGTGTCACTGGCCGATGCACCCGGAACACGCGGCATTGTATGTGCAAAGGTGTCTTCATCAAAAAAGTATGATGAAGTGGAGGAGTAACACCCACATCTTCAGAAGGTAAAACCAGATCAGCCCGACCTTCTGCAAAAGGAAAAGACTCAACGTGGAACTTAACATCACGACAAATCTCGACAACCCGTGTACGCAAGCATAAGACTTTGTGCCCCTTCTTCCGAGGATCTTCACCTAGATACACACACGCCTCGCCTCTTGGCTCAAATTTATTACCCTTGGGACCAACCATAGTTTTGTAACATAAACAGCCAAAAGGCTTGATATCCTCATATCTAGGCTTCTCATGAAATAAACTTTCAAACGGGGTCTTCCCTAATAAAGCCTTCGTAGGAAGTTTGTTGACGAGAAAGGTCGCATGCAATATGCATTCACCCCAATAAGCCAAAGGAACCTGAGACTGAAAATAAGTGCACGGGCTGTCTCCAACAAATATCTATGTTTTCTTTCCACAACTGCATTTTGCTGTGGCGTATAAGAACAGGAAGTCTGATGTATAATTCCTTCTTGCGCATAAAACCTTTTACCGTCATTCGAACTGCCGAGTTCTTTTGCATTATCAGTACGAACCATTTTTATTAGTTTCAAATTGCCGCTCAATCATCCTGATAAAACTGACAATAGCTTCCCAAGCATCTCCCTTTTGCTTGATAAGAATGACCCAAGTTGTGCGAGTAAATCATCGACAAAGCAAACAAAATACCTGTGGCCATTATAAGTGTCTGTGGTGAACGGGCCCCAAACATCTATGTGGACCAATTCAAAAGCTTTCTTTGTCTTGCTGACAGAATTGGGAAAAGGCAAACGCTGAGCTCTCGACTTGTAACAAACATCACAAGCATAACGAGAAGAAAAATCTGCTTCTTTAATTAAACCAAGTGTCACAAGTTTTCGAAAAGGAACATGACCAAGCCTAATGTGAATGTCTTTAGCCCTTGGGCTAACACCATCCTTATTCAAAACATCAGAAAAACAACCAAACTATTAGAGAAGCCATCTGTGCTCCCGTGGCCCATCTACCCTCACCATCTGTTCTCAAATCGCCGGAACGACCCACAGCCCCAACTGGCTTACAGCTACTCTGGTCCAGTCGTTGTGCGGCCCCTCTGCAAGCCGCCTCCACGTCCAGCACATAGAGACCGTCTCGCCCAAGCCCAAACGCAGTCTATCCGGGTCTGGCGTATGGCCCTGAACAAAACAGCGAGATTCATCAAAAATTAAGGCACAATTCGACTGTCGAACAAATTTGCTCACTGAGATGAGACTGAAGAGGAAATTGGGCACGAAGAGCACCCCTGTTAACCACAACCCTGATCCGATTCTTACATCTCCCACAAACTCAACGGGCTGCGGACTTCCATCAGGTAAAACCACACCTTCTCTCTCTTGCTTAAGCCGCCGCCAGTTCTTAATTAGGGTTTCGATTCCCGTCATGTGATCTGTAGCACCGGAATCGAGTACCCATTCGCCTCTGAGAGGATTATCTGCATGATTACTCATAAGGCAAGCTTTGTTACTAGTGCAAAAGGTTTTACCTGCGAAATTACAGTAGTCAATCTCCTCTCTGCCTTTGCTTCTGTACCCGTGTTTGCATCTCGAATTAGCTGCGTTATTTGTTGCAGTTGACGCGGTGTTAATCCTGCACCCTGCTCAACTTCTATATTTTCTGACTGTTCTGCGACATTTGTGAAGTTTGCGTAACCCCTTCTTGCGAGCTAATACTTTGTCTCGACCGTGTAATTGATAACACTCTTCTATTATGTGCCCTGACCGCTTGCAATGCGTGCAATTCTGCCGCTGGTAACACTCCTCATACCCGTGGCCTGGTTTCTTACAGTAAGTACAGGTAGTTCTTTTCCTCTCGAATCTCTGATTAGAGTTTCTGGAACTCGATCCCTCAAATCCTTGATTAGGGTTTCTGGAACTCTCAAACCCTTTTGTTGTGTTCTGACTGTAAAAAGACATTGAATTGTCTTTATTCTGTTCACCCCCTCGTTGTTCCTCCTCTTGAACAATCAGAGAGTAAGCCTTGTCTAAACTGGGTGTGCTCTCCATAGCAAGAATTTGCCCTCTGATGGACAAATACCTTCGGTTCAGACCCATTAGAAAATGAATAAGCTTGTTCTGACTGTCCTGTTTCTTATCTGGTCTTTGATGTCGCAAGTGCAACTTCCACAGGAACAACTTGGAGTAGAACAAGCTAAGTCCAACTCTCCCCATAATCTTTTCAACTTAGTATAATACTCACTTACTGTTTCTTCTCCTTGCCTTACTTCTGCTAATTCTCTTTTCAGGTTGTGAATAATGCTAGATTGCTCCGTTCGAACCTTTTGCAAAGATGATCCCATAACTCCTTTGGGTCATCACAAAATCTCACACTTTGAGCAATACCAGGATCCAACGCAGTTTTCAGCCAAGAAAGCACAAGTGAGTTGGCTCTTACCCACGCTCCATATCTTATTACTTCTGTTTCTTTAGGTTTCTCTACTTTGCCAATTACAAAACCCGTACTTATTCTTGACTTTTAATGCAGTAATCATGTCATACTTCCATCCTAAGAAGCCGACACCACCATTACTTAGAAACGAGATTCAAACCTGGATTCTCTGCTGAGTGAACATAGAGTGGATCATTGATGTCGATCACACTGCTGTTGGAGGAAGCATCTGCTGCAATGTCCTTCTTTTTGCCAGAATCATCATCTCCTGCCATGTCGATGAAGATTGTGAAGACTGAGCCTATTTGTATAGACTGTGTTTAGTTTGTGTGATTTAATCTGGAACAAGAACAGAAATTAGATCTGTCGCTCTGATACCATATTAGAATTCTGATGTGTTTCGGCACTAGAACTTAGTATTGTAACCGGGAGAAAGAATGATTTTGAACGCTTGTTTATTCAGTATATAAAGTTAATCCTTGCAGTCCATCGTCAATACATATATATATACTGCTGAACATAACACCTAACCTAACTTAAGCTAGATTTACTATCTACAATATCTCTGAGAATATAAGATTCTGTAACAGAATATAAAACGAAATATTAACAAACCTACAAGAGAAACAACCTAGTTACAAACTAAGCAACTAGACATATTTACTACTAAAATATACATGGGCTGGGCTGGCTTATAAACCAGTTACAAACCAGCCCCAACATGTTCTTGGGCTTAATCTAAAGAAGAAACTTAGCTCTACACAATGATAGCAAGATCTAATCCTAACTCGCAACACACAGAAAGAAATCGAGGCTAGAAGTTACGAGTTTACCTTGTGTTTTCTGGAAAAAGTCTATGATTTTATGTGATGACAAATCCGAAACTTTAGACACCCCCTCTCTCCAAACGGTTGGGAATTAGCTTTGGTCATCAACATGAAAGTTGTAGAGGGATTAGAGCTCTTCAAAACGAGCTAAAGAACATGGAATTTGGATAAGTAGCGAAGAAGTTATGGCTGATCGAATTTACCTGATTCGAAGAGAAAACAGGAATTGCAGTTTCAGTTTTTGCAGGGTGGCTACTTTGACTCGATTTTCCGGTTGATTCAGAATGAGTTAGGGTTTTTATGAGTTATAGTTGTTTAGAGGGAATGTAGGAGAAGACAACAAAGAAGACGGCATTGAAAATATGAAGAGATGAAAAAGATATAGCCGTCTAAAGTTAGGGCAAAAACCGGAATCTGTTACCGAAATTGAAGGAATAAAATCGGCTAAGTGTTGGCGACCCGTGACAGAGTGACACGTGGCATCTTTCAAATTTTTTATTCAAAACTTCAATCTAGCATAACTTTGGCTAGGATGATCCGTTTTTGACGTTCTTTTTATCGATCTTCATGGTTTTCCATAACCTATTTATTGGTATAGGTTTCATGGCCTGGTTTGACCATTCTCAAAAAGTCAACTCTAGCGAGGCTTAATAAGCTTTAAGGTTTCTAGAATTTTATATTGACTTTTTTGTTTCAAAACAATGTTCCATTACTTCCTAAAATCTTTATAATATAATTAGAGTGTTTAGAAATTTTCCCAAGATTTATTGACTTATAAATCTTATTATTAAATTCATAATACTATATAATAATATATAATAATTAGGGTTAAATGGGAGAAAACCCCTAAATAAATTTCACAATTCCATATAATAATTTAATATTCATAATTCCATATAATAATTTAATATTCATATTCCATATAATAATTTAATACTTAATAGTATTATTAAAGGTTTAATAAAAGAAATCCCCTAAATTAATTTAAATTAATTTAGGGGTATTTCAGTCCGCCTCCCTCAAGTATTTGAAAGCACCCAAAGATGTTCCTCTATCCTTTTCTACACATCCTTCATAGCAGACTATGTGTAATTATGAGCTGCCTCCTAAAACAAATTTCCTAGCAAATTATATGATACATTACAACACAATACTCAATTAAAAAATCAAGGGAAAATTACATCCCTCGTCCGTAAGGTATGGCCTAATATCATAGCCAACCCATGTGGTTCACGAAATTGAATTGCCCTGCCATCAACTTTGCTCTGTTCTACACCCGTCAACATTTCTCTTGTTTTCATTCATTCATGCCACACATCCAAATTTAACTTGTTGCCCTATCTGTAGTCATGGCATAAATTCAAACAATAATCCACATCATGTTCTTTCCTTTTCCTTGCATTGCTCTATCAACTTCCACTCTATCAACTTTTTCTTGTTCTCCTCATTCTTGTTCTTCTTGTTGCACACCAGATTACAATGGGGCTCAAAACAGTTCACTCAAGACTGGTAATATACTTGAACTTAAAGTGGGTGAAGGAATGAAGACAACTGGGAATTACAGTGAGTGAAAAGAATGAAGACGATCGGTAATATACTCAAACAGTTCATTCTGAAAATGGGACTCAAGGCAGAGCATGTATGTTCCTTGTTCGCTAGTTAGGGCTGCAAAATTACAGTGAGCGAAGAGCATGAAGATGACTAGTAATATACTCGAATAGTTCATTTTGGAAACGGGGCTCAAAGTAGAGCATGTACTTTCCTTGTTCGTCAATTAGGGTTACAAAATTATAGTGATTGAAGGGAATGAAGACGGTCGTGAATTTTTTTTCCTGAGTTTTAGAAGATGACCAATTATTTTTTTGCCCTCTCCGGTTCAAAATCTATCTCCTCGATGATTGATTGTGTCAAGCCGATGAGTACAAATTCTCAACAAATACCGCCTTCGATTGCCCCTCTCTGCTCTAGCCAAAGAGTGCATGCTTCTTGTATGAGGACTCAATAACACAAGTTTGAGGACCCACCATGTTAGAAACAATAAAAATGCCTCATATGACGCCACATGACATTATTAACGGAAACAAGAGAAATATTGATGAGTGTAAAACACAGCAAAGTCGAGAGGTGGATAATTTAATTTCATAAACCACATGGGTGGTTTGTGATATTAGGCCAACCTCATGGGTCAGGGTGTAATTTTCCAAAAAGTGAAAGTTTTAACTAATAAACCAATGCGATAAAAAAAGGATAGTTACATGGGGTATCCTTCTTATAGTTTGCTTACATACAAATGCTTGCGACAATTCTTCACCTCCGCTAACACAACATCCAATACGGCTCAATACCCTAGTAGTCAGGCCGAGAATGTAAGTAACTCAATAAACACTAAAAATAAGAACAAAACAATGATATTAGTCAAAAAGGGGTGTGCACCTATTATCGTCTGCCTATCTGAGATTATCACACACTTGCTCCTTACATCTTCATTAGCAAACAATCTCAAATTACTAAAAAAAAAGTAGGTCCATGTCTTCGTAGTATCATTGGAAACCACATCTAAAGCAATAGGAAGTATGTCATTTTTCTATCTATTGAATAGCACATGGTAACTCTCCTTCATAAGGCCCCTTTAAGTAGCATCCGTTCACCCCCAATGAATGGCATGCAGCCTTTCAGGAAACCTTCTTTAAGTACATGAAACACACAAATACTTTTGTGAAAGTTGGTGAGTCATTCAGGTATTTTTTGGTATTTCAAATTTATGATAGACTTATGATGTGGTGGAAAAGATTATCAGACATCAAGAGAAGTGATGGAGAGTTGAGTGTGACCTGGAGAAGTGGGTAGAACGGTGGAGAGGTGAGTTTGAACCGGTAGAAGGGGTAAGACCGGTCTAATTTTGTCTTCTCACTTAAAATTGAGTCACTGGGATAACATTAATGGAAATGGACATTGTAACGCCCCTATTAAACAAATATGCAGCGGAAAATAAAATACTATGGCGTTTACAGATCATCGGGTTCCAAACACCCGACACAAACCTCACCAATTACAACTTATAAAATACAAAGCTACGGTCTGAACTCGAGAAAAAACAACATAACATAACTACAAGTGAAGTAATAACTCTCCACAATTCCTAATTCCATCCCATCACTCATGCTCTTCGTGCCCTGTATAACAATTCGTACCTGCAAGATGAAACCAAGCAGCCCACCCCGGGAGGAGTGAGTCAGTTCCCTGGAATGGAACTGGTACAATTCTCCAAAACAACATTTAAAACATAACTCTTCAAAATAAACAGTACTTGAGATCAAACTCTTGAGAGCAAAACAGGGAAACAAGGCACTTTAAAATCACCAAGTCAAAGATAACAAGTTAAGGATAGAGATAAATAATAAAAAGGTAAAGTTAGTCAATCCAAAAACCACACCATGAGTTAGTGAACACCCAACGCTCAAGTTCGAACCAATTCCAGTTAGGAGTAGAGAGACCCAAGTAGTCACAAGGACTAGAATGGAAGAAGAGAATTCCAAGAACCAATAACTCAAGAGTGGAATAAAAACCATTGGGAGAGATGGCCCCCACCGCCAAGTACGTCCTTTTAGGACAGGGGATATACAGCCCCTCACTGTTTACTACGTCCCTTTTGGGACAGGGGATATACAGCCCCTCACTATTTACTACGTACCTTTGGGACAGGGGATATACAGCCCCCCACTGTTTACTACATCCCTTTTGGGACAGGGGATAACAAACCCCTCACTGTTTACTATGTCCCTTTGGGACAGGGGATTACAAGCCCCTCACTATTACCATTGAAGACGCGCGCACGTCACAACAAAGACTCAGCTCATGGATGAAACAATATCCAGAGTCAAAGGAAGAATTACCAAGATTGTCCTTTCCATATTCCCACTAGATCACTAACTGCACCAAGGCAATACCAAAACACTCAGTCCTACAGAGTGCAGAAGCGTAAACCCTAGGCAGTTAATGTCTAATGAAACAACCAAATAGAAGGAACCAATAACATGTAAGTTTCACATTCAAGCTCAGTTAGTCACGTCAAGCTGAGTTAGCCGCACAAAACAATTTTCTTTTGAAATCCATTCAATGTCAGTTAGCGTTTTCCAAAACATTCCATAAAGTCTGTTAGCAAAAGTATCTGAGTACGAGAAATCGTACCTGGTAATTGTTGTAGCAGTTCTAGTCGACTTGTGCAAATAATCAACAATACTCTGAAGAATATTAAAGGTAGTCTAACATCAATAACTTGTACCTAAGTTAAACTTAAATAAATTCCTCACTCTTATTTCTAAGTCTCAAATGTCTTTAATCCCCCAAATTAAATGTTATGTCTAACCCTTTGACTTATCTTAGAATATGTCAGATAATAACTCTTAGCTCAATCCCTTACTCTTAATTAGAATACACTCGTATCATTAAGACCCATGATAGGTTTTGTCTTAGAATACTTAATATTCTTATTCTTCACAATGTAACGATTATTATCCTTCTTATCAACATCTACTATGCTAACCTATTATGATTAACTCCTTCCCTTAACTAATAAGTAATTAAGATCTGCAATCTGTATATTGGAATCATAGTGTTGTAGATGCATTTCATTATAACTTAATTGATCTTAGAATTCAGAGACAACTACTAGACTCAATTATTTTATCTTTACTTCAGAATGACTTAATATTATAACCATTTAATTATCTTGTCTTAAGATGTTCAATTACTTTTCATCCTGAAAACAATATTTTAATTAACTCAAACCCTTCCAACTCTTATACTTAGTATTCGCAAAGTATATTATTCGCTTAATTATTACCTATATAATAAGGTGTTTAAGATAACCTTTTATGTATCCTTACTTACAATTAATTTCCTAAATGTTTTATTTTTACACATATCCCCCCATAGTCTATGTATAATCCTTTTATACTAAACTTTAATAAACTTAGGTCTTAATTACGTTTTAAATTGTTTTACAAAACCTAAGGTTTCAAAGGAATAACTTAATAAATTAATTCCCTCTATTATGTTTTAGGACAAGCATTATATCTTAACATAAGGTAAAATTTATCTAAGAATTAAATTCTCATTCATAAGTGAAATTGTTAATTATTTATAAGATCATCTATTCTGAAAAATCTCCATACCTTATATTCAAATGACACATTAATATTTCAAGTGTCAAAAGGTAAATCAATATAATCTCTTATATAACTTAGCTTCATCTAATTAAAGGCTCAAAGGTTTTAATTACCTAATTACTATTTACAAACTTGTTATAAGTCCTAACTATTAAAGACATCACTTATTTATAAACTCACATTCTGAATGTTGGTAATTAATGTTATAAGTGTATTTTTATATGGCTCATCTAATTCTAAGAACTCAAGGATTATTACTTAGGTTAATTTCTCAATCATATTTTAATATAGTTTTATATCTAATCTTTTTAATGATTTTATCTTAAAACATTAAGTTATTACTCACTATTATAAATATTATGAAATGATTAAATCTAGCCTTATTAATCCACTTCACATTTAGATGCAAAACTATTTCATTTGTTTTATTATTAATTATATATTAAGATCTATTCGTGTAACGTTTTATGTAATCAAATTACAAACTTTTCCTAAGTCTTAACTTATTATTACTTAACCCAATTACAAATTCATATTCTTGTCATTGACAAATAATATTATATATGTATTTAATTATGATTTATTTAAATCCTAGAAATTCGAAGGTAACTCAAAACCCAATTTCATAACCCCAATTTAATACCACCTCATGTAATATTCTTTCATTAGTAATATGTAGAGATTTAGTTTCATTTATTAATTCCTTCATATTATATTTTCCATAGGGTATTTTATTTCTTTAGTTATGTCTAATGTATATATTTGTACTAGGATTTATTCAAAACATTCTTTATGTATTTTTATTGTATTTAATTATCTCTATTAACTTCAACATATATCTGCATTCCATGTATGTTTTATAAAGTATTTCTTTTGTTACATTTTACAATATTAGCTTCTATAGTATTTAGTTAATATAAGTGTTGATTTATTTAGCTCCTTGTTTTAACCCAAGTTACTATTTTATTCCTTATATATGTGTATATATATATTTCCGTAGTTTTAATTAAGAATATTAACTTCCACATTATATAATTAATAAAAATGTAGATTAATTTAACTCCTTGATTTAACCTAAGTTACTATTTTATTTCTTTTATATATATTTATATATATGTATATGTGTACATGTATTTAATTTTTTTCTTCACTTAAAAGTTGATACCTAAAAATATTTATTAACATTCTGTATTAAATGTTAGTTTAGTCTTATTATATTATTCCAACCTAAAAAGTTTATTAGTAAACTATACTTTAATTTTTGTTACATTAAAAACCATATATTATAAGTTATTCTTATGAAAAATTCATAAACACAATTTCTAAACCCATTTACCATTGTCCAAAAATTCCCAAATTAAGTATATAGTAACTATGATATTTTATACATATTATTAAATTTTTATTTCATAAAAATATCATTTTAATTTATCTAAATAATTCCATAACTCAAAACTTACAAAAATTATAACTTACGTTTAAAAACTCAAAACCCATATTAATTTACATCAAAACAAACTAGAATTTATAAGAAATCTGTGGTTAAAATTTCGTGTCAAAATACATTCGGGAAGACCATTAAATAAATTCAACAAGTTAGGGTTTTATTCTGGAATACACATTAAACTAATACAACTTAAACTCCCACGTTTTAATCTCGGCCGTCCGTTTCTCCTAACTACGATCGGACGGCCCTGGAACGCCGAGTTCTTCAACGAATTCTGAAACGATGTCGAGTACTAATCCTCCAATTTCTCTCAATCCACAGAACCAAATTCTTTGATTCTTGTCTCATTGGATTCGAAATTAAAATACGGTTCTAATGGTACCAATTTTGTGAATTATCGTGCAACGATCTGGGATTCCGATTCTGGGTTCAATCGACTAGGGTTCTTACCGGTTTCGGTTCAAATTTCAACAAATTCACCCAATGTAGTACGTAATTGGTTAAATTGATATGGGGGTATGTTTGGGAATGCAAAGAAGAATGACATTGTCGGAGGAATTGATCGGAAACTTACCGGAAGTGTGCCAATCAAGGAAAACAAATCCGATTTTCTGGAAAGCTTCGACTTTTACGGGTGGTTAAGGGTCGAACTTTGCTGATCCATAAGTTTCATTACAGATTGAGTTAGATTATGTGTATAGGCTTAATCGAAAGAGGAGATGTAGATCTACAGATTGGTAGCAAGAACTTAATCTAATTCGCAATATACAGAAAGAAATCTAGTCCTAAAGTTACGAGTTTACCTTGCGTTTTTCCATGATTTTATGTGATGATGAATCGGAACCTTTAGACGCCTAACCCTTCCAAACGATTACGAGTCAGCCTTGGTCATCAACATGAAAGCTGTAGAGGGATTAGAGATCTTCAAAACAAGCTAAAGAACACTAATTTTGGCTAAGAAACGAAGAAGTTATGGCGAGACGAAGTTTACCTTGAACTCGGTGAAAACTGGAAATCTGGGTTTCGGTTTCGCAGGGTGGCTACTTTGGATCAATTTTCCGGTGGATGTAGGAAGAGTTAGGTTATGTGTGAGCTATGGTTGTAAAGAGGAGATTAAGGAGAAGAGAATGAAGAAGACGGCACTCACAAATTCGAAAGGATGAGTGAGATACGACCGTCACAAGTTAGGACAAAATACTGGTGGAACTTAGCGATTTTTGTGCTAAGTACCGGCGACCCGTGTGGTCTTGACACGTGGCACTTTTCAAAATTTTGGCTCTAAATTTCGTTCTATCATAACTTTGGCTAGGATAATCCGTTTTTGACGTTCTTTTTATCGATCTTCATGGTTTTCCATAAACTATTTATTGGTACAGGTTTCATGGGCTGGTTTGACCATTCCCAAAAAGTCAACCCTAGCAAGGCTTAATAAGCTTTTAGGTTTCTAGAATTTTATATTGATTTTTATGATTCAAATCAATGGTCCAAGTATTTCTAAAATCTTTGTAACATATTTAGAGTGTCTAGAAATTTTTCCAAGATTTATAAATTAAATTCATAATACCATATAATAAATTAATTTAAATTGTATTATTATTTAGGATTCAATCAAAGAAATCCCCTAAATAATTTTTAAATAATACCATATAATAATTTGATGTTTAATAATATTATTAAGGGTTTAATAAAAGAAATCCCCTAAATTAATTTATATTATTTTAGGGGTATTTCAGACATAAAGTTTTTTTTAAAAGAAATGGACAAACGTGAAAATGGATATGCGGGAAAGTAATTTGTCAGACAAAAAAAGAGAAATTTCATGAAATGCCACTATATTTTTGGATAATTCATGAAATACTACTAAAATAAAAGAAAGTCACAAAATATCACTATATTTCATAAAAGTTCATGAAATGTCACTATAGTCATTGACCAGATGGAAAAAAGATAAAAATGTCCCGTTCACAAGATGCCTCACAATGTTAAAAAATTTAAAAAAATATCGAAAAATAAAAATAAAAAAATTAAAAATGCAAAAAAAAATAAAAAATATTAAAATTTTGAAAAAATTAAAAATCTAAAATATTAAAAAATTCATTTTAAAAAATTTATTCATTACCATTGAAAAAATATTGTATTTAAAACAAATAATATATACCAATTTATACTAATTAAGTACCATAATTTATACCAAATAAGTACCATAATTTTACCATACATTTTTTTAATTATTATTTTCTATCATTTTAAATTATTTCTTCAAAATAAATTATTATTTAGAAATTTTAATTTTAAATTTTATTAGCAAAATAAATAATATAAAATAATTTATTTTGAAGAAATAATTTAAATTGATCAAAAATAATAATTAAAAAATGTATGGTAAAAATTATGGTACTTATTTGGTATAAATTATGATACTAATTGGTATAAATTGGTAACAATTTGGTTTAGATTATTTGTTTAGAACACAATATTCTTTTTATAGTACTAAATAATTTTTTTAAAAAATGAAATATTTATTTGTTTTAATATTTTATGATACTTCATTTTTTTTTTCAATTTTTATAATTTATTTAAATATTTTTAATTTTGATAAATTATTTAATTTTGATAAAAATTTTAATTTTAATATATTTTGAATTTTTTAACACTTAGGGGTATATTATGAACTTTAAAAGTATTTTATTAATTAGTAGGGAATATTTTTTTCCATCTGATAATGACAATAATGGCATTTCATGACCTTTTACTAAAGCCAAATTCTTGGCTATAACTAACTGTAGCCATCTTGGCTACATCCTCATTTTTTTTTTTCCTTATTTTTTTCTTTTCTCCCCAGCTTTTCTCGCGCGCGCCCGTTAACAAGATTTTTTTTCATTTTTTTTTCTCTTCAGCGTGAGTTATGTAGATTAGTTTTCTTTTTTCATTTTTTAAAGTTTTTTTTTATTTTTCCTCTTTATCACAAAATTTTTAAATTATTGTAACTTTTAATATATAAGTTCAAAATAAAAAAATTATATTATTGTTCATCTAAATTCAAGCTCCTCAAAACAAGACCAGTCATTGATATGTTTTGACAACTTTTAAAAAAATTATTTTCTCATGTATACGATGATATTTTAACGTGAGGATGTATGTACATATTTTAATGTGAGAATGTACATGTTTTAATGTGACAATGTACATGTTCAAATGTGAGAATGTACATGTTTTTAATGAACATTTGTACATGTTTGTATGGCCATATGTACATGTTTTCTCCCTTATATGTACATATTTTAATCTGAGGATGTAGATATTTAATGATTCGTACAGGTTTATGTGATCATCTGTACGTTTTTAATGCGAGGATGTACATGTTTTTATGTGAGAATGTACATGTTTTAATGAATATCTGTACAGGTTTATATGACCATCTGTACAAGTTTTCTTTTATGTTATATGCACTATAACCTTTATAGCATCCATTATACTTTTCTGTAAAAAAAAAAAAAACTAATTGTCACGTCAGCGGATGTAGCCACAATTGCTACATCCGGTTGTAGCTAAGACAAATGTATTTTTACATGTATATGATGATATTTTAATGTGAGGATGTATGTACATATTTTAATGTGACAATGTACATGTTTTAATGTGACGAAGTACATGTTCGAATGTGAAGATGTACATGTTCTTTAATGAACATCTGTACATGTTTGTATGACCATATGTACACATATTTACCTTATATGTACTTATTTTAATCTAATGATGTACATATTTAATGATTCGTATAGATTTATGTGACCATCTTTATGTTTTAATGTAAGGATGTACATGTTTTTACGTGTGGATGTACATGTTTTAATGAACATTTGTACAGGTTTGTATGACCATCTGTACAAGTTTTCTTTTACGTTCTGTATATTATATATGTAAAAATATTTTTTTAAAAGTTGTCAAATTATATCTATGACTGGTCTTGTTTTGAAGAGCTTGATTTTAGTTGAACAATGATATAATTTTTTTTCATTTTGAGCTTATGTATTAAAGTTACAACAATGTAAAATTTTTATGATAAAAAAAAGAAAAAAAATTAAAAGCAAAACGACGGAGCGCTTAAAAAAAAACACGAAAGAAGTGTGCGTACTTAGCAAGGATGTAGCCATATATGTTGCTACATACACATGTAGCCAAGATGCTCCGTTTATTAAAATATATTGACATTTTATAACTTTATTTTTTTTAGTGCATTTCATAAATTAGGTAAAAAAATGACATTTCATGAAATTTAATTTGTCAACCGTGTTATATAAATAGGATGTAATTTCCGTATATTATTTCTATGGATTCGTCGGTCTACCCTCATTCTCTACTCTCTCGGCTCTCCCACGACCCTAATTATTTCATTCTCTTTCTCTTTGCATAACTTATTCTTCTTGATTTTCCTAAAATAACACCTAGTGTAATTGTGTATCTTTTTTCCTTGACTTCTGCCTTCGAGCAACAGTGCTCGTTCGATTTAGCCAATGTTCAGATCGACCAGTTGCTGAACAGAACCAACACTCTCTGATCGGATGATGATTCTCTTTCTCTTTGGTTAGCTTTCTCCCGATTGGAAGAGAGAGAGGAGGGAGACCCGGAACCTCTGTCTTTTATTTGGTGTCCCCCACTCTTAGGGTTCTTGGTGGAAAAATCGTATGGTGGTGGCGGGATGGGATGATTTGATTGATGGCGGAAATCAATGGTCCTCGTTTGTACAGTTGTTGGAATTGCCGAAACAATGTTGCCCTCCACGACGATATTATCTCCAAAGCTTTCCAGGTACAACAAGGCAATTGAATCTTTTTCAGCTGTTTACTGTGTTTCTCGGTTCTTTTCACTTTTTCAGCGACCAATTCAAAATTTGAGCTGGGTATTGATGATGGTGAAGTATTTTTTATTAGCGGAGTCATGAGTAAGAAGTTAAATGCTACCTTTGCTCCCATAGTAATCTGATCAATTTGCAATAGCCTTGCGCGCAGTATTGGGAAGGGAAGTGGTATACATAGTTCATTACATCTAGCTGGGTACTCTCTCAAGAAATTTGCCAATTTGGTGAAGAATGTGTGTGTGTAAAAGGGCTCTCTCTAAGTGAATTCTGCTATCAGGTGCAATTATATTCTTAGCTTAACAGCAAGAACCTGCAAACTGGGAGGGATTAACTGGGCTATCAACCTTTCTGGTGTTTTTCATCTACCATAAATATGAAGGCACAATTTTCAGTCAACTTCATAATTGGGTGAAATGTTTTTGGAGTTAGAGAAGTAGTAGAGGTTGTTTACTCGTATTGAGATTCTATTTCTATATATACTGCAGCATACACTGATGTGATGATTTCTGTTACCTCATCGTTGCATATATAGGGAAGAAATGGTAGAGCTTTTTTGTTCTCCCATGCGATGAACATTGTGGTTGGGCCTGGAGAAGATAGACAGCTCATGACCGGTCTCCACACGGTGGCTGATGTGTACTGTGGTGACTGCCAGGAAGTGCTGGGATGGAAATACGAAAGAGCTTATGAGGAAACACAGAAATACGAAGGAAAATACATATTGGAGAAGTTGAAAATTGTCAAACAAGAAGATTGATAAACACTTGGTTTGCTTAAGATGCATTCAAAGTCTGTGAAATGTATTTTTGCATGAAATACATCTTTTGTTATGGTAAGATGAGGTTTTCAAACTGACTGTTAAAAACTTCTTGGTCTGAGGGCAAGCCTTTCTTCACTGGGATGTCATCACAGACCTTTAGCGGTGTCCCTCTGATTTTTCCCAAGTCCATTTCCTTGTTATTTTTTCATTGTATTGGTTGGTCAAGATGTAGGTATTGAGCTCGTTTGGGGAACAGCTTCCAGCAGCAGACAGCTTCTCAATTTCTAAAATCAGCAGGGTTCCACCAAACACCCAAAACCAGTAGCTGACAGCTTCTGCAAAATCATCAGCTGACAGCTTCTTAATTTTCAGCAGCAGGACCTAACAATTGTCTCTGCTTTTTAAAACCATCAGCAGACGTTCCACCAAACACCAAAACTAGCAGCTGACAGCTTCTACAAAACCATCAGCAGACAGCTTCTCAATTTCCAGCAGCAGGACCCAACAGCAGCCCTCAGCAGCTGTCCCCAAACGAACCCATTGTGATTATATCTATAGATGCTGGGTTGAATTTCGAGTCTTGTAAATACAGCTATGCAGCTGTGCGCGACCATGTCCTTGGCTGTGTTGGTTAATCAGAGGCCAAAAGACTTGCCTTTTTTGAATTTTCTGAATTGATCCACATGGACGCAGAAGCCCCATCTCAGAAGGGCGACCAGTTGCTCAGTATTTTTTGCTCCAATCTGTAATTCTGTGCGATACATGTGCACTAGTAGTAGTTATGCGTAGTTCTGATTTGTGCGGGCAAACCACGAAGAAGGAGATGAAGGAGAAGTTTTGAATGAGAAGGAAAAAAGGGTTGGGATTGTCGATTGTGATTCGTTGATAAGTTTCGAGGGAAATGAAAAGGAAAAGTAGCATACGGGGAACTGGACCAAACATACAGGCACAGGGTTCATTTAAGTGTTTCTGCACAATTATCACATTTAAAACGCCTTATCTCCTAACAAACGGGACTAATTCAACTCGATTTGGCCAGCCAGATTAATGTCCTTGGGGTCAGCTCCTAGCAAACAGGGCCATCTGTCAGACATGGAAATTTTGATGATTGTTGAGCTTGAGTTTGAAATTTATTTACATAATGCTTGTTGTTTGCCAAGTATTGATAATTATAAGGAGTCTTCCTGATCATAGTGTTACCATTTGAGTAAATGGGACCAAGAGACCGCATTAATTAGCATACAACTGATTAATCGTGATACTAGATGATGGTCCCACGATCAAGTGGACAGATACTTATGGGAAGCGGATCTGCGTTTATCAGTCATAATGTCAGCTACTCTATGCAGGATAATCGAATATAGTCCCGCGCCGGTAGCATAGGCATTGCCAACATTAGGCGACATCATTGAAATTGAAAGAGACCTGAAGGTATAAGATCTCGAAACCAATGCATCAATACATACCCTAAATCTAATAATATGACTGACTCTCAACTTTCCACCTTGTCCCCTTTAAGACGTGCTCGCTACTAGCTATAATAGAATTCTATGTGGAACTTCGCTGTCTTGTGCTTCAGATAAACAGAATTTTGCCGTCCACCATAGACACGTAGAGTCATTTATACCTTAAATTTGCTTTTGGTACCTTAAACCGTAACTCTCTCCAAAAAACCAATTGAAGAACGAGTAAAAAAAAAAGCACTCAGAAAAAACAAGTAATCTTGAGGTTTTCTTTAGTACAAAAAAAAATATCTTCAATGCCTATTTCACCAAACAATCCCCAGAGAGAGTCTATTTCACCAAGTTATCTCCCAACAAAAAGCACATTGCTGAATATTAAAACAATATACCAGATCACTAGAGAGTAGCAGGATGATAGAGTTCATCAATTAAATTCAAGTTTGCCTTACTGGGGTTGTTTTGGGTCGGTTTGAATCAAACCTTAACTTAATTTAATAATATTTTCATTTAACCCAAACCTAAACTCGAATCGGGTTATTCTCAACCCAACCCAAAAACAGGTTGAAATGATGCAATCTGTACCCAAGCTTTCAATCCAAAATCAACGACCTGAAAGCGATTTGAAATTCAACCCAAAATAAACAACCCAAAAACGACCCCAAAACAACACCAAATCAACATGCAATTAACTTGTTGCAAAATTAAGCTATTATCAGTTGACGAACATAATCCACGAAACAACAAATCTAAGCTATTCACTTTAGCTACAAAAAGTCCACAAAAGCACAAATTAAAGACGTCGAAATATACGAAGCAACATCAAAGCTTTCCAAAGTCCACAAACAATAAATAGGAGCACATAACTGAAGTTCCTCTAAAAATGAGTCATACAAAACATTATGCTATGTTTGGATCCATCTTTGTGTTGCTGTTTTCCGTACATTCTTAAGCTATCCTCGATTGATAATTTTCTACTATGTTGGTCAATATATCTTGTAAATAAACTGAACAATGAGAAGAGAATTTTATTAAGATGAAATTCATTTTTACAATGTAAGAAGAATCTTAAAATGATTAAGAAAAGCAATTTTGAAACAAAACAAGATGAAAAGAAAAGCCTCCTCAATCTAGGGAGAATTCTTCACAAGCTTTTGGTATCTTCACATCATTTTTTGAATGAAAAAAAGCACTACATATAATTTTTTCAAAAAGTTTGTATAATTACGAAATATCTTCACCCTCTCACATTTATTACATCTCGAATTCAAAGATATACTTCCACCAAAGTGCATCAGTGGCTTTCGAGTGTACGTCCCAAATAGTGTCATTACGAATAAATATGTCGCATGGTGCACTATGTTACTATGTGCATTAGTGGCAGCGGGGTGATGTTACATTTATTCATTTTGGGGTTTAGCGGTGTCTGTTCTCTTTCCTACTGAAACTCGTTCTTAGGCGGTGGATGGTCTTCAGTTAATTTCAAAGTGGATTCATCTCATCGGTTCGCTAGTATGGATGACAATGAGGGACTAGTAGATGAGTTGGTGGTTTAGTATGCTGGATGTTGTAAAGACCTCCTCTAGAGACTTTTTTTATGTATGTTTATTGGGTAATGTGTTTTTGTCAAAAACTGTGGATGTGAAAGCTATGACAACCACTTTGGGCAAGTATGACGGATAGAAGGATAAGTCCATGTCAGATTTGTGGGTTCTCAATTATTCATGTTCCATTTTAACGATATGAGACTGCTTCAGTGGTATTTAACAAGGTCTGTGGTCTTTTGATAGTGCACTGCTTGCCTTTTCCAAAGTTGATGCTAGAAAATCACCAAAAGAACATGAGTTTTGTTGGTTCCTGTTTGGGCTCGGGTTCATAATGTTCCACTTTTATTTTATCATGATGAATTTGCTTGATGATTGAAAATAGATTGGGAAAGTTTGTTGAGTTTTCTGAGGATGCTGGAAAGCTCAGCGGGGATTATCTACGAATAAAGGTTCAAATGGACATAACAAAGCCTACTTTCTGTTGTATCACAATCGTTTGATGAGGTATTGATACTGTTCTAAGAGTTACATATGAACACTTACCTCCAATTTGTTTTCATTGTGGACTACTGCTACATGCAACTAGAGAATACCTTGATAAAAGAGAGCAAAAACTGGAAGGGTGTCCCTACGGATCATGGTTACGAGCTGGGTGTTTGAGGTCTGCTAAAGGTTTTGGGATAGGGGTTACAAATAATGATGACATTTGAAAAAATATGAAAAATAAGAGTGCGTAAAGATTTCATGCCGATGCTACACACAACGTCTGTTGGTAAAGGGACTGGGGTAAATGTACAGGAACCAACCTTATATGATAAGGCTGAATCTAGAGAGTAGGAAGGTGAAACTGATTGGTGCTCCTAATGTGTCCCCGATCGGTCACGGACGTATCATTATCCTGTGTGAACTATTTGATAGTTGAGGAAAATACTTGATAAACCCAAACTGGAAACACTTTTTCGATTGAGAATTTACACACAGAAATTCACTCAATCTCCCTCGCCCTACCTAAGGACTCCGCGACAGTTAAGGACTTTATCCCAAAGTTCTCTACCATCTCCTGATAGTCAGCCTACAGTTCCCTAACCGTTCCCCAACTGATCAATCTACCAAATACACAGAAGTATTAACTCTCAGACCCAGTCCTATCCACTCTCACCAACTTCCTAGTACTTACATACACTTAGTATGACTCACACTTACTCTCGTTATCTTTTCTATTGTATGTGACCAACTTAGTTTACATAAGACATTATACTCGTATTTATACAAGTAAGTTGTAATGTATAACTAACAGCCTATGATCTCTTAGACTCTAGGAGTCATTTGCTTCTCTATCCCTAGAAAAATAGCCAACCTTGAATATAGGTTAATCTTCAGCTTGATCTGGACCCGTCAAGACACGTGTCGCCTTTGAACGTCAAACACGTCACACAGTACTCAGGTGGTCGGTCACCACTAGCACTCTCCACTTGCCTGATATTGTATGCTTCATTAATGCTCCATAAATGCTCTCTTAGAATTCATTATGGCTACATAATGAATGCTTTTTAATGGCCCTGACTTATCTCATTATCTTGCACATTAATGAGCTATGCTTTTGTCGTGAGTTGGTTGCTTGTGTGGATATACAAGTCTGCATGAGTTTGTCGAACCACTTGAAGTATTTTGTCCTTGTATTTCGTCTGATGCTTGAGAGATGTGGTCATGTGGTGCTTGACTCTTGTATGTACTAGAAGTTCTAACGGAGCTCTCCCAGACAGGTACCCGACTGGTTGGGCACATGTCATGAACGGAATGCACTTGCAATCTTACGTGCTAAGCCACTCCTCTACCTATTTATTTGAATTAAAAGTTTAACAAACATATTAGATAAACAACACAGGTTTTCTATCTTCAAAACTAAAGGATCTTGACTTAACAATTTCCCCCTTTTGATGATGGCAACTGATACAAAATCATATGTACTTGATAGCTTTGGAAGTGAGAGATGTTCCCCCTAAGAGGGATTCCCCCTAAGTTTGTTAAAGGTTAGAAAGATAATTAACTGATGAACAATAACACAAAAACAGCAACAACTTTATACGGGCCATAGTAGAGAGTTTTTCACTAAGATGTAAGTACATAACACAAGGATGATAGACATAAGTTGACAAGTACATATCTTTTCTTTTCCCCCTTTGCCATACAACAAAATAGGGAGCAACTACACGACTCAAGTTATTGAAAAGGCCATGACATTCCATAGATTATAAACTACAAGTGTGATAGAGATAGTCTAGATGGAGTGGCGGTTGGGTTTGTTCCAGGTGGAGACATCTAAGCCATGTTTTTATCATCAGAAAATGCCTTGACAAGTGGTGATTCAGCGGTGGTAGAGGTGTCTGATTGATTAGAGTCAAAGGAGCAACTTATGCAATGAGGTGTGCAGGTGTGGGATTGAGTAGCACCTACATTGACAGACCAGGCTATAAGAAAGTCTAAGTCAGGTTGTACATAGTTTTGTGCAAGGTACTTCCTCGGGTGTTTGGTGAACATGAACTTGCGGATGGTGGAATAGACCGTTTGCTCATTTGAGCTTGATGAACTTTGTGGCTCTTGTTCCATGTTTTGAGAGGTGAATGAATGATTGTGAGTGGTAAGGATTTGATCAAGGAATTTATAAACCGCTTGGAGATATGTTCATCGACTGATCGGTGAGGGGTAATAAATGAAGTGTCGCGTCTTGCGGTCTATGTGGTAGGCTCTTTAGGTGTCAAGTGATGAGATTGGATTAGTTGATTGATTGGGATGGAATGTCTCTGATCATATTGTAATTTTTAATCAAGAAGAAGCAGCCAATGCAATAAAGTCATTCGTAAACAAGATTGCATTCAAATAGAAAATGTAACAGTTGCATTTTAGTTGATATCAAAAGTTGACGTTTGAAAACAGATAGTCAATGGCAGGAAAACAAAAGAAAAAAATCTAACTTAAAACTAAATTTCTCTCAAGCTTCACTTGAGTCTCTAAGAGACATAGAACTCTCAGGCTATAGATGTGTATCTTATGAAGTCTATTGCTCCTTGAACCATGTGATGAACACTAGGTTCTTGGGAGATAGCCTGCACAGCTATAAGAGTGACTCTTACACACTGAGGAACGTCTTGAGCTGAAGTATCCAGACTGGTCCCCGACCTGTTGTGGACTGGTGAGAGACTACGCTTTCTTTTGTGAGCAGAAGTCCTGGCAATTGGGTGAGGCTCTGATCATGAGTCCACGCTCTTGGTAGGCTTTTGAGGGACCATAAGCTTCTCCCCTTGGGCTTTGATCCCATCTTGGATAGCATCTCTGAGCAGATGCTATCCTAAGCGGTCCGTGAGCACTCATGGAATCGATCAATGTCCACTTCAAATTTCTCTAGTGCCACGGTGACCACTCCCCAGTGTACTAGCCCTTGGTTGACGTGTCAACTCTCGTCAAGGGTGAGTAGAATCTTAGCTAGAAGGTCTATTTTCTCCTTCATCCTTAAGGCGTACATGATCCTCACATCTCTAGCATTGACGGTGTGAGTTCGTTGATTCCTTGGGGTGATGTTGTGGGTGAGAAGGCTGAAGAGAACTTTGTAGGGGATGGACATTTGCATAGCGTGGAAGTTCTTCATTATTGGCCCCTTGTTGAACATATGGACCATCTTTCCTTCTTGATGTCCCAAGTCGTTCCAAGTCATGTCCTTGGGAACGACTAATCCTTCTGGCTCCAGGTTGAAAGTCTTACAGATCCAAGACTTCGTGATGTTGATGTGGATCCTTGGACTTTTGAAATGATGTAGTCCTCATCATCATCACTCTAGAGAGGGCCTAGGTGTCTTATGTGTTCCTTGGGCAGCTCTGTGTAGCAGACGATAGGCTCTTGGAAGAAGTCGACCCATCCCTGGAATTCAAGCAACTCCACGATTTCTCTAAGACCCATCTTCTCATCCACTCAAGGTCCAGTGTCTTGGTAAGACGAGAAATACTTATCGTTGACATTCAAAGGTGGGCTCTAACTCCCTTAGTCTCCTCAATCGCTTAAGCGATTGTTGCGGTTGTGGCTTTGACGACCGCTTTTTTTGACTGAAAGAGATCCTCAAGCTCTTGAGCGTTCAGTGATGGAGTCATTTGTGTTTTTCCTTTGGCCTTCTTCAGTTGTTCACGCTCCTCGAGTGTTAGGATGACAAGTGAGACCGATTCCATGTTGCTTTCTCCTTCCTGACTGGATCAGGGAGGTGTTGGAGACCGCTCTACTACGACCGATAGTTCAGGTTGAGGGGAGGTTCTTCTTTGTCCTCAGAGTCCGGTGCGGTCACACCTATTTCTTGAGCTTTTTCCTCTTCAGTTGAACATTTTTTGGTGACTTTTCGTCACTCTGGACCTCCTCTTCTTCTACATTGTGAGAGATTTGCTCGACGAGGTCAGTGGGAGTTGCTTCATCTTCTTCGGTGAAGAGAAGCTTGCTAGTTTCTCGTTCAGGTGTGGACTTGGTTTCCTTCGGTGGTTCCTGTTTGGTTTGGAGACGCTTGGAGGCGCGAGTGCGTGGCTGGTGGAAGCATGTGTGAGACTTTTGCTTTGTGAAATTTTTGGTTTCTTAGCTTTGGATTGTTTTGTGGAAATTTTTGAGGTTTTGGGAGATGGAGCAGAAGAGGTCATGGCTGTATTTTCTGTGGGAGTTGAGGTAGAAAGAATTGTAGGTTTGGAATTTTCTGAATGAATGAGATGATGGAGTTTGGGTAGGTAAGTGTTTATATAGTTACCTCCTCTGCCTGTAGTTCACCCTCATCCATGACTCAAAGAACAAGTTGATCTTCCTCCTTTTTGGATAGGCAAGTAGGCGGTGACGCTATGTTAGGACTTGTCGGTTGTGTGTCGGCGCTCTTCTTTGGGCTAACAACCCTTAGGATAGCCTTGGTCTTGGAGCGCTTTGTAATCTGGGTGCCATGATTGATCAAGGATTTTCTAGAGTTTAGTACTTTTCGATCGAGAGTTCTTAGCGAGGCTGTGAGGTGAGGATTTTTAGCATAAAGCTCACTAGAGTGTTTGTAAGAGATAAAAGAAGTTGATTGTATCTTCAGAGATTTAGAGAGAGTGAGGGCAATAGTGTGACAAGAGTGGAACTCTCATCTCCCTTTTATAGATATTGAGTAATGGTCGGTGACTGTTCCTCGTCCGCTCGCTGACATGTCGCAACGACACTATTCACAATAGGCAGCGGTCGTGACTGACAGTCATCGATCCGTTGTAGGTTTCCCGTTTCTATCCGTTACACTCTTCCTAATCTAGCCTTACTTTTGTGTGAAATGGTTGACATATCTGTTTCAAGTAGTCGTTTGACATAACGTTCTTAAATTAAACTGTACACTAACCATTGAACGACATACTAGAGGTGTTGCTCACCTGACGGTGACCGATCATGAGAGTCAAAGATAGCCTAATCGCGATTAATGAATATCATTACAAGATCATGAATAATCTTGTTGAACTTTTCTCTACTTAGTGGCTTGGTAAGATGTCTGCTAGTTGGTTTTCGGTTGAAATGTACTTTAAACCAACTAATTCCTTTTCACAACAATCTCTAAGAAAATGATGTCTAATGTCAATGTGTTAGTACGAGAATGATGTACTGGATTTTTGGAGGTAGATAGGGCACTAGCATTATCACACATAATAGGTAGCGTACTTGTTTTGACACCGTAGTCACCAATTGTTGTTTGAGCCATAAAAGTTGAGCATAACAGCTTACCATAGCTATGTATTCTGATTCAGCAGTTGAGATTGCTATGCTTTGTTATTTCTTTGATCCCCATGCGATTAAACATGATCCAATGAAGAATGTTGTTCCTGGCATGCTTTTTGATCGGTTATAGAACCCCCATAGTCTGCATCTGAAAATCCTACAATATTGCAGTTAGTGAATTTTGGATAAAAAAAAGACCCATTCATGGACCCTTTGTGATACCGTATGATTCTTTTCACATCTGTTAGATGACTCTCTCTTGGATCTACTTAAAACCTAGAACATAAGCAAAAACTATACATAATGTCAGGTCTACTAGCAGTTAGGTATAGTACAGAACCAATCATTTCTCTGTACGACCGTTGGTCGACTGGATGGTCACCAGTCGTGATACCCATCTTTGTGCCGACTTGCCATTGGTGTGCAAAAGGTTTGCATGTCTTCATTCCAAATCTTTTCAGTAAATCCTTTACGTACTTTTGCTGGGATATGATGGTCCGTTAATTATCCTGCTTGACTTGAAGTCCTAAAAAGAACATCAATGCTCCCAGATCACTCATCTCAACTATTTTTTCATCAATGCTTCAAATTTCTTACAATACTTTTCATCAGAAGCTCTAAAGATTATGTCGTCAACATATACTTGCACTACCATGAAATCCTTTTGTTGTTGTATACAAACAGGTTTTGTCAACCTTACCTCTTTTGAAATTATTTTCCAATAGATAGTAGGACAGACGATTATACCATGATCTTGGAGCTTGTCTGAGCCCGTATAGAACTTTGTCAAGCTTGAGAACCATTTCTTTCCCTTCTTGTGTCTCAAAACCTGGAGGTTGTTCTACATACACTTCTTTCTTGACATATCCGTTGACAAAGGCACTTTTGATGTCAAGTTGAAAGAGTTTGATTCCTCTATGTGCAGCAAATGCAATTAGTGATCAAATGGACTCCAACCTTGCTACTGGAGCAAAGGTTTCTTGGAAATTTATCCCTTCTTGTTAACAATATCCTTGTGCTACCAACTGAGCCTTGTGTCCTAATGACTTATCCCATTTCATTTAGTTTGTTTCTGAAAAAACTTTGTGCCAAGTACCCCTTGATGTGTGGGACAAGACCAAGTTGCTAGACTTTGCATCTTTCAAACTGTTTTTTATTCCTCTTGCATCGCTTTAATCCAGTCTGAGTCTTGTAGAGCTTCTTTGATGTTTTTGGGTTCGATGGGTGAAACGGTAGTGGAAAAAGCTGGAAGATCATGAGTTTATGCTCTGGTTGAATTCCCTTGAAGATATCTGATATAATGTTCTCCAATGGGTGATCTTTATACAAAACTCAAGATTGATGAATGGTTGATGGTGATAGAGAATCTTCAACATCATTAATTCCTTCATCGACATGTTGCTGACCTGTTGCTGACCTGTCAGGCAAGTTTTTCATAGTCGGTGATTCATCTTTGGGACTGTCTGTGTGATCTTGTCCAACTAGATCGAACTCAAAAGCTTCATCTTCTTCAGGTTCTTTGATCTTATGGATTTCCGCCTCATAAAAGACCACATGTACACTCTCTTCTACTTTCAGAGTCCTTTTGTTGTAGATTTTGTATGCTTTGCTCCTTTCGAGAGTACCCAAGGAAGATGGCCAGATCACTCTTGTCATCGAACTTTCCTAGGGAATTCTTTTCATTGTTATGGACATAACACTTACAACCAAAGATTCTGAAGTGGCTTATGCTTGGTTTTCTTCCCTTGATCAGCTCATAGGTAATTTGTTGAGGATTAGTCGTGTGAGCGTTCAATTGGTGATGTAACAGGTAGTTGCTACAACTTCAGCCCAAAAGACTTGAGAAAGATTTCTCCCCAATAAACATGGCTCTAGCTACTTCTTATAATGTTGTGTCCTTACGCTCAAAATACCCCATTGTGTTCCCATTTTGTTGAGGTGTCCTAGGTGCTGAATATGTGTGGTTAATTCCATGTTGTTTGCACATTTCCATGAATTTTTTTTTTGAACTCTGACCCATGATCAGACCGAAGTGCCTTGATTTAAGGTTGAGTTGTACTTGGATTTTTCCTGCAAAAGCTTGAAATTTCTCAAATACTTAATCTTTGGAAGCAAAAGATTGTCCATACAAATCGTGAGTAGTAATCATCAACATCACAAACACAAACCAATTTCCTCCAACACTTCTAATTCACATTGGTCCACATAAGTCCATATGAAGTAGTTCAAGTGGCTTGGATGTACTTACCATGTTCTTTGATTTGAAAGAAGTTTTAGTTTGTTGCTTCTTACCAGGCATCACAAAGATTGGTCTTAGATTTCTTAATCTTAGGGAGACCTCTAGCCAACTGATTCTTGACTAGTTTTCTTAGCAAGAATATACTGACATGCCCTAGTCTTTTGTGCCATAGTGTGGAGTCATCTATTGATGCAGTCAAGCATGGAAGGTTTAGACTGTCAATATCCTCCAGACTGGTTACGTATACATGTTTCCATCTTTACCCCTTAACAACTCTTTTCAATCACTCAGACTTACTATGCTACAATGTATAGAAAGTGGATTGAGTTGCCTTGTCACAAATTTGAGACACACTGAGCAAATTGAATTTAAAATCATTAACTAAATTTACATTATCAATGACATAATCTGAAGTAAAAACCAACCTTACCTACACCGATGATTTTCCCTTTTTTGTGTCGCCAAAAGAAACAGTTCCTTGGCTTCCTGGTTCGAGTGAGAAGAATTTCCACTTGTCTAATGTCATATGTTTAGAGTACCCACTGTTGATGTACACAGCAGAGGTCCTTCCCACTTGATTCTACGCTTAATAAGTTAGTAGTTAGGGGGTTAGGGTCCCCAAAATGTTTGGACCCATTTCCACCAAAAAGACATTGTTCTATGATCATTCTTGACTACTCATTTTAGCCCAATTTTCTTGAGTTGCCAATGCCTCATAAATCATGTCCTATAGCATTGGCTTCATGGTGACCGGGTTGTCTGCACAGGTGGTAGACATCTCTACGACGGGTTCCCGATTGGTACCCAACCGGTCGTTTATTTTTCCACATGGGTGTCCTAGCATCAGTTTCTTGTTTGCATGTTTTTTCTTTGATGAACGCTAGTTCTTCCTTTTTGTCAATGCAACAATCAATCATCGATTTCAGGTTAACATCATTTTTTTCATGGACAGCAAAAATTTCACTATAGTAGTTTTCTGTGTGGAGTGCATTCGTGAGGTTCACTACTTATCCTTGTATGAATTTTTCTCTAGTTTTTTATTTCCTCTAAGAGTCTTTATTTTCATTTTCCAGCGCCTCAAGTTTATCAACTTATGAGAGAAAGCTTTCTGAGTCCTTGATAAGTGTCTAAATGAGCATGTTATTTAGGTGTATTTCATGTATAATATTAGCACTTTTCTTGCTCATTTCTCCACTTCGGTTAGTTTTCCTCTAGTTTATGTTTTATTGTTTATCTCACAAATTATTGGTTTAACATGAGGAAAACCAAGCCGGGAGTGAAGTAGTCGAAGAGACGAACGCGTAGACACAAACGGCTCAGAAAAACGGAGTCCAACGAAGAATCTAGAGCCGGTCAAGTTTGAAGGAAAAAAGGCCACGGTCAATGGTTGCAAACCGCCAAGAAGTGGCGGTCCTCTCTGGTGCAACCGCCAGGCGGTCCTCTCAGCTGCTACCGCCAACTAACAGGCGGACACCACCATCCTCAACCGCCAGGCGGACACCACCACACCAACCGCCTACTATCAGGCGGTCTTCCACAGGCGGACAAGAGAACATAGTTTTCTTCCTCGCGCGACTCTGCAACTCGCCTTATCTATCTACCCCGCCGTCGCCTACCTTATTTCGCTCACGCGTATCCAGCTCCTGTCCCCTGCATTAAATGAAGCAATCAATGCTTCAATCAGTGAAGAAATCAACAGAGGCAATCAACTGCAAGTCTTCTACGTAGTCTTCCTTTCTTCTATAAATACCCATTCCCTACAGCCTTGTACGAGCGCACGGAGAAAACCTGAAAATCACTCACACTCACACTCACTCATCTCATTCTCTTCAGTAAATCGCTCCCGTATACCATTTCATTCCATTAATTCTCTAATTCACCCACTTCACTTATAATAGCCTACGTACATGTTTCACTCTTCGACCTCTCCATTTCTCCATTCACTAATCACGTCTCCGTGCTGTATTACGTCCAACCTCTGTCAGATTTATACCAGTTAATATTCTGGCTAAGGAGGATTTGCTCCGGGCAAGGTTTTTAATTATGGTTTGTTTAATTATGTAATCAATATTTCTACCGGTTTAATAAATTCAGTTTGTTACGCTTAAAGGATTTCTCTCACCATTTTAATAAATTACATGAATTTTAAAATGCTTTCCTAAGTCTATTTTGATCAGACCAGGTGATAAATAGACAGGTTATTTAAGCCGTAAATCTGGAGAAAACTTATTATGATTTAATAAGTTAGTATTTACAGATGCAATTGTAATTCCTCGAATTTAATGTCCGTTTACATAGTATTGCTCGAACCTTGATTAGACCGAGCATTTTCTGGTAAATGAGTTCTTAAGGGTCTATGACTTAGTCCTTAGGATAATAACAGGAATTTTGCCAAACTAATTTATTAAACCGGTAGAGATAGCATAATTGATCAGATTATATAAAACCTGAACCCGGAGTCCCATTTAATTCATCTGCACTCAGTAATTTAATCTGCTCTTTTAATTCTCTAAAAAACAAGTCAATTAACTTCCTCCCTTTTGTGACAAGCTTAGGAACTATTTTAGCTCGCTATAAGTCCCACGGTTTGACCCCGGCCGCTTCTGTCTTCTATACTACTACGACCGGGTTTTAATTTGCAGCCCGACGGATATTTTGAGTATTAATTTCTCTCTTTAATAACTACACCTCTTCTAATCACTCACGATAAATCCACTCTGCAAAATGGCGCCGTTGCCGGGGACTTGATTTAATCTAGTCCCTAAGCCCCGGTTAATTCACCTGTTTTAATTACAATAATCTGTTAATTTTAAAAAAAAAATAAAAAAAAACTGTTAATCCAATTTCGGACATATAACCTCGGACATCTGACTTGGACAGTGGACATCTAACTTCTGATTTGACTTGGACATCTGACTACTAACTTGTTAATATTATTTTCATTTATTTCTGTCATTTCGTTCCATTGTCATTTCGTTCCATTGTCTCTAACTACTAACTTTAAATTTCTGTCATTTCGTTCCATTGTCATTTCTTTCCATTGTATACTAACTACTAACTTTAAATTTCTGTCTACTAATTCCTAACATTTTTATTATTCTAACGTATAACCAGTTCTTTTCTCTGTTTTGAGTGGTGTATGCCTTTCACCAGGTCACAGAGCCTCCCAGAGAATATTAATCACACGGTTGGTTACATCCCAGAAATCGAGAGAACCTTTCTGCGCAATCTCAGGCAGAGACGAACTCAACAGACCATTACCACCACAGTGATAGATTCTGACCCGGAAGCTAACATGGCAGCTACACCAGCAACGGTTCGAAATATCAACAGGCCGTCTAACCAAGGACAACAGCCTGCCATCGTCCTTCCTCAACTTAGCCCATCCGAATACGATGAGTGGCAGAAGCTGAAGCCATATCATCAGATTCGATGTGTGAAGGAGTTGGGCATGTTTGATGGCACCAGTCCGGACGAAGCCCTGTTACATGTTACAAAATTCTTGCAACATGCCAATAGCCTTACTGCAACCGACGCAGTACTTCAATATGCAAGATTGTCGTTATTCCCACACAGCCTGACGGGAAACGCGAGCAAGTGGTATCATAGCTTAACACCGAGTACCATTGGTACCTGGGACGACATGGCCACCAAGTTCTATGACAAATTCCTACCCCCGAGCCGAACTTTGGAGATGATTGCTGAAATTTATAATTTCAAGCAACCAGGGTCGGAGAATATTTGTGAAACTTGGGACCGTTTCAAAGGTCTACTACTCACTTGTCCTCACCACGGTCTGACGAAGGAACAAGTATCACAATTGTTTTACAAGGGCTTAATCGGTCCATGCAGAACAATGGTGTTATCTTCGTTAGGGGCTGACGTTCTGAAAAAGCCGGGAGCACAATTTATGAACAGCATGGAGTCTCTCTGTGAGGAAATTAGAGACTGGGCCTCCGGTGGATCAAGGAGCGGTACTCCAGGATTATATCATGTTGGGGAGAGTGATAACAAATTCGACCAGCTCATGAGAAGCCATGAGCAACTCATGGAAAGCAATGCTCAGCAAGCAACAAAAGTGAGCACTCTACAGAAAGTGGTCGAACAGATGGCTATGAATTCCTTCCCTCAGCAAGCTAAGTCGATGATTTCCCGACCACCTACTACCCCTCCAGGCTATGCTCCTCAATCTCAAACGTCACCAACAATTTCTTGTACGCAATGTTGCGGGCCTCATGACTACGATCAATGCCCTTAACTACAAGAAATGAAAGCAGCGGAGGAAGCAAACTACATCACCAACAACTCAGGATACAGACAACCATGGCAACGTAACATGCAATCCAACCTTAGCTACTCAAACACCGGAAATATCCAAAACCCACATACCCTACAAACATCCCAAAATTACAGACCTCAGTCCAATTTCCAAGGAGGCCAAAGGCAATATCAACAACAGCCTTATGGCAATGAAGCTTCATCGAGTCGACCAACTCAACCTCCTTCGAATCCTGAGTCTGATATGTCTCAGATGCAAGAGATGTTTAAGGCGATGATGGGTAAATCCCGAGATACGCAAGAAGAGGTCGCAGCTCTGCGCAAAGACCAAACAGCCTTGCAGTCTCAGATTCAACAACTCCTAACTCAACAAAGACCTCCTGGCCAACTCCCCTCTCAAACCAATCCAAATCCAAAGGAGTATGCAAAAGCAATCTACGTAGTGGACCAGCCCATCACATTAGCTCAAAGGGAGCAACAACCCGAGAGTGAAATGGTCCCTGAAGTGGAGCAGCAGGCCGAGGAAGAGTACCTCGACACGAACCAACTGAAGCTCTATGCCAAATTAGTTGCGATAAACGAAATGATGGAAGGTCCACTAGACCTTACATCACAGCAACCTGAAAGCAAACTGGTTCATGTAGTGGACGATTTACCTGAGGATTTGAGTTACTCAATACCACCACCCCCGTTCGAAAATGAGCAAACGGTATCAAACCTTCTGCTTGAGCTTGAAGACAAGCCATCAGAGGACAACTTCTACCTCAACTTCATGGAGTCTCCTCCCTCTGAAGTCAATTACCGTTATTTTCCCTCCTTCTCTATGCTATACCCAGACAATGAGGATTGTTACATCCTCGAGAATGAAGAGGAGGAAATGCTCGCTCCCGCCAGAACATCCAAACAAAATACCAATATCACCTTCGAGGAACCACCTCCCTCTGAAGTTGAATTCAACCAAGGCTCTTCCTTTGAGCCTCTCAAAGAAGACGAGGATTATTACATCCTCAAATTCGAAGAGGAAAAGCCATTCAACTTTGATCTTCATCTGGAGGATCACAGCCTTCCCCTCTTGTGCAACAAAGAAGTAGGATGGAAACTCGCAGTCGGCTCGCTGAGTGAGAAGGCCATCTTTCCATTTGATCCAGGGTCAGAATTCGAAGATACAAATTTCCCAGAAGTTCTCCCTGGACCACTCAACGCAGTTAAGGATGTCTTCATCCTTGAATTTGAAAAGGATGATACTCACACTAAGGATCATCCATTGGAAAAATTGGGCCCTTCGACAAAGAAAAATAATGCCCACCCCACCCACCCGTTGAAGCTCACTTCCACCTTCAGTTTCGTTCCAGAGGAGGAAATTTACATCCTCGACTTTGAGCAAGCACCACCACTACCTTCTTGCACCCATACGGCTAAACAACAAAAGGAGAATGTTTACATTCTCCAGTTTGAGGAAGCACTACCACCACCACCCGGTTTTCAATACAATATTAATGGCAACAAACACCTCCTTCAAAACCAGGTTTTGTGGAGTTTGTCTTTTCCTACTATAATTGTTGCCGTAATTCTGTGTTTTGATCCAGGTGGTTCGGTCCTACATATTGCCAATTTCCTGTTCCCGGTACTTCCATTGTCAACATTCATTTATGATCCGGGATAATAAAAAAAAAACGTCTAGCTAGAGACGTTAAACCCGGGCAGCTCGGTGGGAGGCAACCCACTATCTATCTTTTATCTTTCCTTTAATTTAATATGTTTTTCCTTTTTGTACTATATTTCCCTAATATTTGCTATA
This sequence comes from Limonium bicolor, assembly GCA_023374045.1. Lineage (NCBI taxonomy): Eukaryota > Viridiplantae > Streptophyta > Magnoliopsida > Caryophyllales > Plumbaginaceae > Limonium > Limonium bicolor. The sequence goes on along the minus strand of CM041777.1, from coordinate 132,085,351 downwards.
ATAAAATGCAGGCTTCACTTGAGTTCTTCTCGCTGTGTAGAATATTCTTTACAGCTTAAAATTCATGACATTCCACAGCAACACTCAAGTGTGGGGGAGCTCTACACACTCTACGAAATCTGGGGAGTACACTCTTTCCTTTACTAATTGCATGCCTTATTAATTTTAGTTCATCTACGCAATGAGGGCATTGCTTAAAGCTAAAGTGTGGGGGAAGAGCCTTTTCAGGTCATCTAAATGCTTTAAATTGTTAAAGTCTCTCTGCTTATCTTCTGCTTACCTCACATTTGTTCAAATTGAATTATGTACCCTGCTAATGTAGGTTGTTCTCTTTAAAAACTAATACTATTATGAATTGTAGGATAAAGGGTACAAATTTTTTAAAATTTTACATTTGATTACTTTTGAGGAGCATTTTTATATGCGGTGGGACCAAATAATCTGCAAATTGGTTGGATTTTATTGCTCAGGGTTTCTTTCTGTCTTCTCTCTTAGGGATTGCTAAGGGGTATTTCTCTGTAAAAAAAAAGAAGAAGAATACAAAAAAAAAATAAGGGACTTTCGAGACACCATTGGTAACTAACAAAAGAGAGTTGAGTGTTCTTGAATACAAAGGCATTATGCCTACATTTTCTCATCCCTCATGCAAAAGTGAAGCAAATGCATAAATCTTTTCTTCCTTTTATTTTCTCCTCAATGCCCATTCTTGAGAGAAGTTGGCCATGGTAAAAGTTCTCGGAGTTACCTAAATAAAAGAAACATTGAAGTACCTTAGATCATACCCCGAAACTCTATATTTGTTTTCACCTTGAGCACACCTATGCCACCAGCAGATAATTTTTCACACTCCTCAATAAGTTTTAGAGATCATAAACTATTGACTTTTTTATCCTACCCTTCATAATAATATTTGTTAGTATTGAGCATTTCCTACTTGCTTAGGTACATGGTTTTACTTGAGGACAAGCAAAAAGATAAGTGTGGGGGTGTGATAAGTGTCTAAATGAGCATGTTATTTAGGTGTATTTCATGTATAATATTAGCACTTTTCTTGCTCATTTCTCCACTTCGGTTAGTTTTCCTCTAGTTTATGTTTTATTGTTTATCTCACAAATTATTGGTTTAACATGAGGAAAACCAAGCCGGGAGTGAAGTAGTCGAAGAGACGAACGCGTAGACACAAACGGCTCAGAAAACGGAGTCCAAACGAAGAATCTAGAGCCGGTCAAAGTTTGAAGGAAAAAAGGCCACGGTCAATGGTTGCAACTGCCCAAGAAGTGGCGGTCCTCTCTGGTGCAACCGCCAGGCGGTCCTCTCAGCTGCTACCGCCAACTAACAGGCGGACACCACCATGCTCAACCGCCAGGCGGACACCACCACACCAACCGCCTACTATCAGGCGGTCTTCCACAGGCGGACAAGAGAACATAGTTTTCTTCCTCGCGCGACTCTGCAACTCGCCTTATCTATCTACCCCGCCGTCGCCTACCTTATTTCACTCACGCGTATCCAGCTCCTGTCCCCTGCATTAAATGAAGCAATCAATGCTTCAATCAGTGAAGAAATCAACAGAGGCAATCAACTGCAAGTCTTCTACGTAGTCTTCCTTTCTTCTATAAATACCCATTCCCTACAGCCTTGTACGAGCGCACGGAGAAAACCTGAAAATCACTCACACTCACCTCATCTCATTCTCTTCCAGTAAATCGCTCCCGTATACCATTTCATTCCATTAATTCTCTAATTCACCCACTTCACTTATAATAGCCTACGTACATGTTTCACTCTTCGACCTCTCCATTTCTCCATTCACTAATCACGTCTCCGTGCTGTTATTACGTCCAACCTCTGTCAGATTTATTACCAGTTAATATGTCTGGCTAAGGAGGATTTGCTCCGGGCAAGGTTTTTAATTATGGTTTGTTTAATTATGTAATCAATATTTCTACCGGTTTTAATAAATTCAGTTTGTTACGCTTAAAGGATTTCTCTCACCATTTTAATAAATTACATGAATTTATTAAAATGCTTTCCTAAGTCTATTTTGATCAGACCAGGTGATAAATAGACAGGTTATTTAAGCCGTAAATCTGGAGAAAACTTATTATGATTTAATAAGTTAGTATTTACAGATGCAATTGTAATTCCTCGAATTTAATGTCCGTTTACATAGTATTGCTCGAACCTTGATTAGACCGAGCATTTTCTGGTAAATGAGTTCTTAAGGGTCTATGACTTAGTCCTTAGGATAATAACAGGAATTTTGCCAAACTAATTTATTAAACCGGTAGAGATAGCATAATTGATCAGATTATATAAAACCTGAACCCGGAGTCCCATTTAATTCATCTGCACTCAGTAATTTAATCTGCTCTTTTAATTCTCTAAAAAACAAGTCAATTAACTTCCCCCCTTTTGTGACAAGCTTAGGAACTATTTTAGCTCGCTATAAGTCCCACGGTTTGACCCCGGCCGCTTCTGTCTTCTATACTACTACGACCGGGTTTTAATTTGCAGCCCGACGGATATTTTTGAGTATTAATTTCTCTCTTTAATAACTACACCTCTTCTAATCACTCACGATAAATCCACTCTGCAGTCCTAGAAGTTCATCCTTTTGAATTGTCTTTCTAAGTCGAGAGTAGTTTACCTTGTTTTGTTCCTCTTCCTCCTCTAATTCTAACATTTCCTTGTCTTGAGCCATCAGGCAAAATTTCTCAAGGCAAAGGTGAGCCTTTTCATCCCTTGAGAGATCATTGTCTGAGGTTTGGTTGTTGTCACTTAGTTCTAAGTACCTCCATGCAGCAACGAAGGCTTCTTTCCTTGGCCCTTTGTTGAACGATCTCTGTGCAGGTTTCCTTATCCTGTCACTGTCCTCTCGGGGTCATTGAGGGCGGTCTTTGATGTGGTGCCCACGTTTTGAACACCCAAAACACTTGTTATTGTTCTTCCTTTGGTGATCATCAGACTCCTTGGGCTTCTTATCTTTTCTTATGTTGTTTCTAATGAACTTTTGAAAGTACCTCTTAGCATAGAGGACCATCTCATCATCGTCTTCCCCTGACTCAAATTTTTCATTCTCAGCTACCTGAAGGGCTATGCCTTTTCCTCTATCCTTTATTAAGCTTTCTGAGCTTCTTTGCTGTAATTTTAACTCGACTACCATTAATGATCCTAGCATGTCTGCCAGAGACATCTTAGAGAGATCATGGACTTCTTACGCAGCATTGACTTTGCTATCAAAGGATGCAAGAAGTGATCTGAAGAATTTTTGAATTTGATCCTCATTTAAGATAGTTCTTCCAAGCACAAGCATTTCATTGATCAGCTTGGTGAACCTAGTGTGCCTTTCAGAGATGCTCTCCTTCTCTTCCTTCTTGAACAGCTCCCACTGAGTAAGCAGCAGTTCAATGCGAGGCTTCTTAATCTCATCATTTTCATTATAGGTAAATTTTTTTCATATCTCCTTGGCTGTTTTAGCTGAGGCCACCTTAGAGTAGTGCTCAGGTAGTAATGCACAATGTAGTATTCTTACTACTCGAGCATTGAATATCAACTTCTTGATTTGATCATCAGTCATGTTATCGACTGATATGTCTTGTCTTTGAGCGTCTTGGAAGTGTATTCATCACGTGATACAACCCTCCACATCCTTCGATCATCAGACTTGATGTGGAACTCCATCTTGTTCTTCCAGTGAGTGTATTTGTATCCATTGAAAAGTGGTGGTCGATTTGGTGTAGACCTTCTTCTGACACCAGTAGGTTTGAATGAGACATTTTGATGGTCTTCCAAAGTAGTTAGCTTTTTAGAAGAGACCTTCTCTAATACCAATTGAAACTAATTGGTGCTCCTGATGCGTCCCCGATCGGTCGTGAACGTATCGTTATCCTATATGAACTATTTGATAGTTGAGGAAAGCACTTGAAAAACTCAACTCGTTTTTGATTGAGAATTTACACACAAAAATTCATTCAATCTCCCTTGCTCTACCTAAGGCCTACATGACCGTTTAGGACTTTATCACTAAGTCCTCTACCCTCTCCTGACAGCCGGCCTATAGTTCCCTAACCGTTCTCTGACTGATCAGTCTATCAAATACACAAAGTATTAACTCTTAGACCCAGTTCAATCTAGCTCACCAATTTCCTAGTACTTACACACACTTAGTCTGACTCACACTTACTCTCGTTATCTCTCTACTTTGTATGTGACCAAGTTAGTTTACATAAGACATTATACTCATATTTATACAAGTAAGTTGCAATGTATAACTAACAGCCTATGATCTCCTAGACTCTAGGAGTCGTTTTCTTCTCCATCCCTAGTAAAATAGCCACGCTCAAATATAGGTTAATCTTCAGCTTGATCTGGATCCGCCAATACACGTGTTGCCTTGTGATTGGACACGTCAGCGCCAAGTACTCAGGTGGTCAGTCACCACTAGCACTCTCCACTTGCCTGATCTTGTCTGCTTCATTAATGCTCCATAAATGCTCTCTTAGACTTCATTATGGCTACGTAATGAATGCTTCTTAATGGTCCTGACTTATCTCGTTATCTTGCACATTCATGAGCTATGCTTTTGTCATGAGCTGGTTGCTTGTGTGGATGTACAGGTCTGCATGAGTTTGTCGAACCACTTGAAATTTTTAGTCCTTGTATTTCGTCTGATGCATGAGAGATGTGGTCGTGTGGTGCTTGACTTCTTGTGTGTACTAGAAGTTATAACGGAGCTCTCCCAGACAGGTACCCAACTGGTTGGGCACATGTCATGAACGAAGTGCGCTTGCTACCTTGCATGCTAAGCCACTCCTCTACCTGTTTATCTGAATTAAAAGCTTAACAAACATATTAGATATACAACTCATGTTTGCTATCATCAAAACTAAAGGATCTTGACTTAACAGAAGGTACTCAAGTTCATGGTGATATCTCTATTTTAATGCAATGGAAAAAATTGTTGAAATATTGTGGGGGAGAAATAGGCCCGACAAAGGGAATTCTGTAAAACACACATAGAGATTAGTAAGGCCCAACAACCTATGAGGTTTCATCCTAAAGCCAATTGGCATTAGGTGGAGTAACCGATAGGTTATATGAACTACTTACTAGTTATATCATTCTTCGATGTAGGTTTCTTTATCTTACTCACACTTGATCTCTAACATCCCCCCTCAAGTGTGAGTCTCACACCACCGTTGCCTCCCACATTACACCCTCATGTTTAGTCAAGATCCTTTAGTTTTGATGATAGCAAACCTTGTATTGTCTATCTAATATGTTTGTCAAGCTTTATGATTCAGATAGACAGGCAAAAGAGTGGCTTAGCTCGCAAGGTTGCAAGCATATTCAGTTCACGACATGTGCCTAACCCGTCAGGCACCTGTCCAGGAGAGCTCACGATAGAACTTCTAGCACATACAACAAGTCAGGCACCGCGTGAAGATATCTCACATGCTTAAGAAGAAAATCAAAGACAAAAGACTACAAGAGGATCAACATATTCATACAGACTCATATACCCACATAATCAACTAGCACACGACAAGAACACAACTCATTAATGTGCAAGAGAGCAAGATAAGTCAAGGGCTATTAATCAGAAGGATTACAAAGCTATAATGATATCTAAGAGAAAGCATTTATGAGCATTAATGAGCCATACAAGATCAGACAAGTGGGGCACACAAGTGGGGCACACAAGTGGTGTTCGACCAATCGAGAGAGCTGCCACCGACGTGACCAACCATAAGGTGACACATAGCCCAAATGTCTTCAGATCAAGTTGAAGACTCTCTACAAGTCTAGTGTGGTTGTTATGTGAATTATAGGAGCTGTAGTAGACTCCTAGAGTCTAGGAACTTATAGGATGGTAGTTACATCTTAACTAACCGTATATATACTTGTATTTATTTCATATGTAAGTAAGCCTGAATGATAGAGAAAAACAGAGAGATTATATGAGCAAGAGTGATTCAGACTTAAGTGTGTAAGGGCTAGAGAGTTAGTGAGCGGATTAGGACTGGTGTTGTGTGTCAACACCTTGTAATTGGTAGACTAATCAGTCGGGAAGCGGTTGGGGAACCGTAGGCCGACTATCAAGAGAGTGTAGAGGACTTTGAGGTAAAGTCCTAAACTGTCCCGGAGTCCATGTGTGGGGCGAGGGAGATTAAGTGAATTTCTTGTGTGTAAATTCTTAGTCAAAATGGAGTTTCCAGTTTAAGTTTATCTCGTGTATTTCCTTAACCAATAAAGTTTAGATTGAGTCTACGATACATTCACGATCGATCAAGAATGCATCAGGAGCGCTAGGCGATTTCAATTGGTATCAGAGCAGGCCTCTTCTAAAAAGTTAACTGCTTTGGAAGACGATCAAAATGTCTCACGCAAGCCTACTAGCGGCAGAAGAAGGTTCTGCACCAAATCGACCACTGCTCTTCAATGGAGACAGCTACACTCACTAGAAGAATAAAATGGAGTTTCACATAAGGTCTGATGATCCAAGAATGTAGAGGGTGATAACACATGGAGAATACACCTTCCTGAACGCTCAAGGACTAGACATATCTGTTGACAGCATGACGGATGATCAAATCAAGAAGCTGGTATTCAATGCTTGAGCCGTATGAAGAGAATGATGAGATCGAAAAGACTCGCATTGAGTTGTTGCTCACTCATTAGGAGCTATTCAAGAAGGAAGAAAAGGAGAGAATTTGTTAAATGCATACAAGGTTCACCAAGCTGATCAACGAGATGTTGGTGCTTGGAAGAACTATCTCGAATGAGGATCAAATTCGGAAGTTCCTCAGATCTCTTCCTGCCTCCTTCGACATCAAGGTCAATGCCATTCAAGAAGTCTATAATCTATCTAAGATGTCTTTGGCAGACATGCTAGGTTCCCTAATGGCGTTTGAGCTAAAACTACAACAACGAAACTTAGAAAGCTCAACAAAAGAAAAAGGGAAATGCATAGCCCTTCAAGCAGCTGGAAACTCCAAAACAGGAGAAGAAAATGATGAGATGATCCTCTATGCTAAGAGGTACTTTTGAAAGTTCATGAGAAACAACATGAGCAAAGGACGAGAGCCCAAGGAGACCGACGATCATCGCAAGAAGAACAATGACAGGTGTTTCGGGTGCTCAAAGCATGGACATCACATCAAAGACTATCCTCAACAACCCCGAGATGACAACGACAAAGTTAGGAAACCTGTCCAAAGATTGTTCAACAAAGGGCCAAGGAAAGAAGCGTTTGTTGCTGCATGGGGAGACTCGGAGCTAAGTGGCAACGATCAAACCTCAGATAGTGATTCCTCAGAATACGAGAAGGCTCACCTATGCCTTGAAGAAGTTTGCTTGATGGCGCAAGATAAGGACACTTCAGAGTTAGAAAAAGAAGATCAAAACAAGGTAAACTACTATAAACTTAGAAACAGGATTCTAAAGGCTGAACTTCTAGGACTTAGAAAGTTTTCTCTTATATTAGTTGATCAACTTGAGGCTTTGGAAAATGAAAATAAGGAACATTTGGAGGAAAATGAGAAATTGGAGAAGAACTCAGACAAGGATAAGTTAGAAAATCTTATGAAAGCTCTCATGAAATTGTAAATCAATTATAATGAAATTCTTTCTGCTTATGAAAAGATGAAGTTAGGAAAACAACCTGAAATTGATGAACTGATTGCTACACTTAGCACAAAAGAAAAGGAACTAGCAATCATTAAAGAAAAACATGCGAAGCTAGAAGCTGTTTCTAGGACACCCATGTGGAGAAATAAACGACAGGTAGGATACCAATCAAAGACCAGTCGTGGAGGTGTCTGCCATCTGTGTAGAAAACCTGGTCATAATGAAGCCAAATGCTATAGAACACGTTTTATGAGGCATTGGTAACTCTATAAAATAGGACTAAAATGGGTAGTCAAGAATGATCCTAGGAACATGATTACTAGTGGAGATAGGTCTAAACCTTCTATGGACCCTAACCCCACACCACTAACGTGTTAAGTGCAAAATCAAGTGGGAATAGACCCATGCTGGTACATCAACAGTGGGTGCGCTAAACACATGACAGGAGACAAATATAAGTTCTTCTTAATCGAACCAAGAAGCCAAGGAACTGCTTCCTTTGGGACAACAAGAAAGGAAAAATCATCGGTGTATGTAAGGTTGGTTTTACCTCTGACTATGTCATGGAAAATGTCAATTTAGTTAATGGTTTAAAATTCAATTTACTCAGCGTATCTCAAATATGTGACAAAGGCAATTCAGTTCACTTCTATTCTACACATTGTAGCATAGTAAGTCAGGACAATGGCAAAGAGTTGTTAAAGGGGAAAAGATGGACAAATGTTTATGTAACTAGTTTGGAGGATATTGACAGTCCAAACCTTCCATGCTTGTCTGCTTCAATAGATGACTCCACTCTATGGCACAAAAGACTAGGGCATGTTAGCATTTCCTTGTTAAGAAAGTTTGTCAAGAAACGGTAGGTAAGAGGTCTCCCTGAGATTAAAGAATCTGAGACCAATCTTTGTAATGCTTGTGTTAGAAGCAAGCAAACTAAGACTTCTTTCAAATCAAAGAACTTAGTAAGTACATCTAAGCCACTTGAATTACTTGACATGGACTTACGTGGACCTATGAGAATCAAAAGTTTTGGAGGAAATTGGTATGTGCTTGTAATTGTTGATGATTACTCACGTTTTGTTTGGACACTCTTTATTGCTTCTAAAGACGAAGTCTTTGAGAAATTTCAAGTCTTTGCAGGAAAAGTCCAAGTAAAACTCAGCCACAAGATCAAGGCTCTTCTGTCTGATCATGGATCGGAGTTTGAGAATAAACAATTCATGGATATGTGTAAGAAATATGGAATCAATCACATATATCAGCATCAAGGACACCCCAACAAAATGGGGTAGTTGAGCGTAAGAGCAGAACACTACAAGAGGTAGCCAGGGCCATGCTATTGGGGAGCAGTCTTCCTCAGGTCTTCTAGGCAGAAGCTGTGGTGACTGCATGCTACATCACAAATAGAACGCTCATACGACCTATCCTCAATAAAACACCCTATGAGCTAATCAAGGGAAGAAAACCAAACATAAGTCACCTCAGGGTCTTTGGTTGTAAATGCTATGTCCATGTTGGGAAAATTACATACATAGTAATTAAACCTAGCTAAAATGGGCAAGTGCACCCAATTCGTTGCAGTAAAACAAGTGTCGTATCCACAAGGAAATTGGTTTCTAAATCCCAAGCTTCGGTATAATAGTTAAGTGCAAAATAACAGTAAAATGGGGGTTTAGCCAGAGGCAAGCTTGGTTGTTTGTTTTGCTAACTAAAATGCAATAAAAGCAGTAAAATGTTTGTGAATGGAATGGATGGAGAGAGTACCCTAGGATAGTGGGAATCACCCAATTCACTCAAAGAACTTCAAAACCATAACTCATCATCTCAGTGCCTATTAGAGTTTAGCTCATGAATCCCCAAATCATGGGAAATCCAATTCTTACCCAAATAATCAAACCCCTTAATCAAAGGAGGTTCAAGTCATCAAATAGCATTAAGCAAGCACTCTTAAATAATAGCCCCAAGCAATTACTTCCAAATCAAGAAAGCAAAGGTTAGGGTTTACTCCCTTCTTGGTCTAGTTCCAAACTCAAGCTCAAATATTGAATGGAACCACCATAAATGCAATAATATATCAGTTTAGTGCATTAATTGATATTGAAGAGAATAAAACAAGAGTAATTGATGAGTTAGGTTTCTAACATTCAATGAGCAAAATGGGTTCAAACCCTCATCCTAGGATACAAATGGAACTACTCAAACATAACTAGAGGAAAGAGCAAAGAAAAGGAAGAATTAGCCATTGGAGGAGCTTCCAAGCTTCAATGGAGGTAGAGATCTTCACTTTCTTCTTCCTCCTTTCTTCTCTTCTCTTCTCCTCTTCTTTTCTCCTCTATTTTCGCCTCTCTCTCATCTGTTTAGGGTTGGAGTCGGGTGAATTTGATGATAGGGAAGGAAACCCCAAAATGTAGTCTTTAAACAGCTTTTTCTGGGCAAAAATTCCCGTCCGACCGAACTTGCAAGTCCGGTCGCAAGTTCGGTCGGACTCTTTTTAAGCGGAAACACGTGACGGGTTTAAAGGTCGACCGAACTTGCAAGTCCGGTCGCAAGTTCGGTCGATTCCAGTAAGTTTTGGGACGGCCTGAACAGAGCCCGACCTAACTTGCAAGTTCGGTCGCAAGTTCGGTCGGCCCCAGAATGTCATTTTCTCTGTGCCGGAACTCTCCCGATGCTTCCCGTTGGCTAGGTATCCTTCCCGAGGTGCTCGAACATTGATGCTTTCTCATATAAAGCTCTCAAAATGTACTCCAAAGAGTATTTACCTATTTGAACAAGCCAAAAGTGTAAGATCACTAATAAACACACAAATACTCCATAAAGTGGTGAAATAAGTCATGCGCCAAATAAAATGACGACGAATAAAGGCCTTGAGAGAGCATTATTTCACCACTTATCAGTCCACAACAATGAAAAGAACCCCCCTAAGAAAACTCGATGCTAGAAGTGATGAGGCCATCTTCCTTGGGTACTCTGAAAGAAGCCGAGCATACAAAGTATACAACAAAAGGACACTGAAGGTGGAAGAAAGTGTTGCATGTGGTCTTTGATGAGGCTGATGTTCACAAGGTCAAGAAATTTAAAGAAGATGAAGAACTTGGATTTAATCTAGCTGATCAGGATCACACAGATAATCCCAAAGATGAATCACCGACTGAAGAAAACTTGCCCGATAGGACAGCGACTGGTCAACAACAGATCGACGAAGGAAACAATGATGTTGAAGATCCTCTATCACCATCAACCATTCATCAATCTTATAATTTGTACAAAGACCATCCATTAGAGAACATCATGTCAGATATCTCTAAGGGAATTCAAACCAGGGCACAAACTCGAGATCTTTTAGCCTTCTCAACGCCAGTCTCAAACTCTTCCAACTTGACATCAAGAGTGTCTTTCTAAATAGGTACGTCAAAGAAGAAGTGTATGTTGAACAACCTCCAGGTTTTGAGACTCAAGAAGGAAGAGACATGGTGCTCAAGCTTGACAAAGCTCTTTATGAGCTCAAACAAGCTCCAAGATCATGGTGTGATCGTCTATCTTCTTACCTTTAGAAAACCAATTCAAGAGAGGAAATGTGGATTAAACCTTGTTTGTTTACAACAACAAAAGAGACTTTTTAATTGTACAAGTATATGTTGTTGATATAATCTTTGGAATCTCTGATGAGAAGTATTGCAAGCAGTTCAAGGCGTTGATGAAAAAGGAATTTGTGATGAGTGATTTAGGAGAATTGAAGTTCTTCTTAGGACTTCAAGTTAAGCAGGAAAACACATGGACTATCATATCCCAAGAGAAGTATGTAAAGGTTTTACTGAAGAGATTTGGAATAGAGGCATGTAAACCGTTTGACACACCAATGGTAGTTGGCACAAAGATAGGTATCACAACTGGTGACCGACCGGTCGACCAGCGATCATACAGGGAGATGATTGGTTCTCTACTATATATTACTGCTAGTAGACCTGATATCATGTATAGTGTTTGCTTATGTGCCAGGTTTCAAGCAGATCCAAGAGAAAGTCACCTCATAGCTGTGAAAAGGATCCTACGCTATCTCAAGGGAACCATGAATCTTGGTCTTTTCTATCCTATGTTTACTAACTATAACATTATAGGATTTTTAGATTCAGATTATGGAGGATCTATTACCGATACAAAAAGCATGTCAGGAACAGCATTCTTTATTGGATCTTGTTTGATCGCATGGGGATCAAAGAAACAACAAAGTGTTGCAATCTTAACTGTGAAATCTGAATACATAGTTGCTGCAAACTGTTGTGCTCAACTCTTACGGCTCAAACAACACATTGGTGATTATGGAGTCAAGACAGGTACGTTGCCAATTATGTGTGATAATACAAGTGCCATCTCTATTTCTAAAAATCTTGTGCATCATTCTTGTACCAATCATATTGACATAAGACATTATTTTCTTAGAGAGTGTTATGAAAAGGAATTAGTTGGTTCAAAATACATTTCTACCGAAAATCAACTAGCTGACATTTTTACTAAGTCATTGAGTAGAGAAAGATTTAATAAGATTGTTCATGATCTTGGAATGATATTCATAAATCACAATTAACTGTCTTTTATTTCTCATGATCGGTCACCGACATGTGAGCAACACCTATAATATTATCGTTCAGTAGTCAATGAACGATTAAATGCATATGACACATGTCAAATGACTACTTGAAATAGATATGTCATCTTTTTCACAAAAGTAAGGTTAGAGTAGAAGAGTGTAACGGATAGAAACGGGAAAAATGCAACGAATCGCTGACAGCCTGTCACGATCGCTGCCCATTATAAATAGTAGAGTAAATTACTCAGAACCCCCTTGAGAAATTAGCATATTACAGTTAACCCCCTTGTGTTTATCATAATTATTGGTAACCTCCTTAAGGTTAAAGTATATTTGACTACGAGCCCCCGAACTATAACTGTGTTATCAGGAAATTAACTACGTGTTAACCTATCAGCTTAATCATATTAATAAGGTCATGTTGGACAAAAAAAACTACTTAATCTGCATTGGTATTGTCCTAAAAATGTTAGCCCTTCCTTGAAAATGCATCTAAAGTGGGATGAGAGAGAGTTAGACGATGTTGATTAAGCAGTTTTGTTGTCCAGCCTAGCATTATTTTTTTTTTTTGAAAAAAGGTAAGCTATATTAAAATAACACTAAAACATATTTACAACCAAACAAGATTCAACTGCAACAAACCTGCAGGATACCCCCACGCCACCTCAACCTTGATACTTACAACCGATCAGAAACAAAATCTATCTGCTAGAACTCCCTAACAACTCGAGCAGCCCAAAAGCCTTTAAAACTCTACATATCTTCCTAGAGCCACGATAATCAAATTTCCCCCACCTCAGTATTAATTCACTCTTAATAGCCAAAACACACTTAACAGCATCAGGCACAGCATTCTGAAATATCACCTCATTCCTAAGCTTCCAAATATGGTAGATAACTCCACCCACTGCAGCAGATCTCATTTTGTACACAAGAGCAGTCTTGTTTCGAGAGGACAGCAGCTCAGACATACAACCAGAAAACGATACCGGCAATCTGCAAAGAAGCCATACATGTAGAATACGCTGGAAAATGTCCTTGCTAAACCGACACTCAAAAAACAAATGATCCCGTGACTCATCCAAACCACAGAAGACACATTTCGCATCAATATTACTACACCATCTACTGATTCTATCTTTACTGGGTAATCTGTTTTGACAGGTTAACCACCAAATGAAAGAAGAGTGAGGCGTACAGAAACCATTCCAAATCACCAAATCCCACTCCCCCTGAACACCACACTGATGTATAATATCATAAACATCCTTGACCAACAAACCACCATTCTTACTGAAAGTCTCCATGATCTTATCCTTCAGATTCAACCGAACAACCTCATCCCTGATAGATAAGCAACTTCTCCACCAAAAAGCATGACACCCTCTGACCTTAACATCCCAAATATTATCCTTATTCAGCACATAAGCTTTACACCATCTCCCTAGAGCCGAAGTAGCCACACCAGCCTAGCATTATTAATGTGATTAAGCGGATAGATCAACACGTAGTTAACTTTTTGATCACAGAGTTATAGTTCAGGGGCTCATAGTCAAAGATACCTTAAACTTGAGGTGGTTACCAATAATTATGATAAACATGAGGGGGTTAACTGTAATATCCCAAATCCTCAAGGGGGTTCTGAGTAATTTACTCTAAATAGTATCATTGGGACATGTCAGCGAGCGGACGAGGAGCGGTCGCCGACTATTACATGATAACTATAAAAGGGCGACGAGAGTCTTGCTCTCGTCACACTATTGCCCCCACTCTCTCTAATCTCTTAGTGCATTCAAAGTAATTTATCTTCTCTCTTACAACACTCTCGTGAGATTAAGTGCAAAAATCCATGTCTCACAGCCACTCTAAGGATTCTCTAACGAAAAGTTTATAAACTCCAAACAAATCCCTCGAACAAAATGGCACCTAAATCTGCACTTCGATCCATGAAGAAGACTATCCTCAAATAAGCTCCATCAGCACAAGTGGCGGACATACTACTGATAGAATCTCTCAAAGCATCGCTGCCCCCTTGCTTATCAGATGAAGAGGAGGATCAACTTGTGCATAGGGTCACAGATGAAGGCGACCTACTCCAAGAAGAGGCTTATCAAATGAAGAGGAGGATCAACTTGTGCATAGGGTCACAGATGAAGGCGACCTACTGCAAGAAGAGGTAACCTATATAAGCTTCCATTTACCCAAAATTCATCAACTCATTCATATCGAAATCCTTAAACCAAAAATCCTTCCAACTCCTACCTCCACAGAAAAACCGACAATGTCTTCTTCCGTTTCATCAACTAAAATTGCCACCAAACACCCTAAATCCAAAGATTCCAAAAACCAAAATCTTTCTACTGCTATAATGAGTCGCTTAACTCACGCAACTCGTCCCTCAAAACGTGCCAAAGTCCAAAAAGAAACTCCACAAAAAGCTCACTCTACCCCTGAAGGAGCAACTCACAAGTTGCACTTCACCGACGATGAGGAAGCCACTCCCTCAGCAGTCGTCAAGACTGTCATTTGACAAATAGAGGATGAGGAAGTACAAAGTAATGAAAAGTCACAGAAGGAGGTTACAGCAGAAGAAGGGGGTCACGAAAAAGGTATGACTGCCCGAGATTCTGAGAAGGAGGTTGAAGCAGTCGCTCATACTAAGGAACCAGTCACCAACAGGTCGCCGACACCCTAACGATTCAGTCATGAAGGTGGCAGTGACACAGAGTCATCATCGATCATCTCAACAGCCGAGCAGCGAGATAAGGAGGCTGAGAAAGCTAAAGGCAAGCAAAAGATGGTGTTGTAACCACATGGTCAGAAGCTCGAGGAGCTCCTTCAGGCCAAGAAGGAAGTTGCAAAGCCACAACCACCTCAAACACTCAAGCTTCTCAAAAAGCTCAAGGAGCTAGAGCCCACGCTGATCAAAGTAGAGAATGTCAACGATAAGTCCTGTCCTACCTAAGACACTAGACATGGAGTGGATGTAAAAAATGGGTCTTAGAATGATCCTAGAGCTGTTGGAGTTCCAAGGATGGGTGGACTACTTACAGGAGACAGTTGTCATCTATACCGAGCTACTCAAAGAGCATATGCGACATCTTGGACCACTCCAAAGCAATGAAGATGTTGACTACATTATCTCGCAAGTCCAAGGAGTTCACATCAGCATCTCCAAGTCCTAGATATGCAACACTTTTGGCTTAGAATCTGAGGGGTTGGTTGTCCGAAAGGACACCACCTAGAACGAATTAGGTCATCAAGGAGGAAAGATGGTTTAGCTGCTCAACAAAGGGGCCACGATGAAGAACTTCCACGCAGTGGAAATGTCCATCCCTGACAGGGTCCTTTTCAGTTTCCTCACCCACAACGTCACCCCACGTAACCAGCGCACCCACATCGTCAAAGCAAGAGATGTGAGGTTACTCTATGCCTTCAAGACCAAGGAGAAGATTAATCTCCCAGCAATGATTCTGCTCACCATAGAGGAGAGTAGATACGTCAACCAAGGTTTGGTGCATGGGGGAGTGGTGACCAAGGTGCTACAACAAAACGGATTGGACACCGACAGGTTCCACGAGTGCATGCGCACCGCTCAGGACAGTATCTGTTCAGAGATGTTGTCTAAAATGGGGATCAAGACGAAAGGAGATCAGTTGGTGGTTGCTTAGAAGCCAATAAAGAGCGAGGACTGAAGGTGAGAGCCTCGACTAACCACTTAAGCATCGGCACTCAAGAAGAAGAGAAGTCTCTCACCAGTCCATGACAAGTCAGGGACCAGTCTGGATACTTCAGCTAGGGAGGTTCTAAAGAGTGTGAGAGTTACTCTCACTGCTGTGCAGGCCGTCTCCAGATAACCAAGTGTTCATCACATGGTTCAAGGAGATATAGACTTCATAGACTCCCACCTAGCCTGAGTGTTCTTCGTCTCTTAGAGACTTAAGTGATAACCGTGAGAATTAGCTCTAAGTTAGATTTTTTTTTAATGTTTTGTACTGACATTGACTATTTGTTTCTGAGTCAATATTTGATATGAATGGAAATGCAAACTATTTTCTTTATCTACTTGAATGATCACACCATTGGTTACGAAATAATTTATTGTATTGGTTGCTTCTTCCTTGATTAAAAATTGCAAAGTGATCAGAGATAGTTAGTCTCATCCAGTCCACTAATCCAATCTCCAAACTTGACACCTAAAAAGCCTACAAACATAGCCCACAAGACGTAGCACCTCATTTATTACCACTTACCGATTAGTGGTTGAGCATATCCTCAACTGTCTATAAATACTTGCTCACTTCATTTGCTACTCACAGTCATTGCTACACATCTTACAAAATGGCTCAAACTCCACAAAGCTCGTCGAGCTCAAATGAGCAAACCGTTCATTCCATCATTTGCAAGTTTATGCTCACTAAACACCCAAAGAAATACTTCACCCAAAGCTATGTTCAACCAGTCTCTAACTCACTTACAACTTGATCTATCATCTCAAGTGTAACTTCATCTCAGTCTCGAACTCCACACTACTTAGAGTTCACAGTAGACTCTGATGAGTCGGACCTTACCACCACAGCCGAATCACCCTTGATCATTTCCACCACAGGTGACAAGAAACCTTGGGTCAAGATTTCCTTTTCAGATGATGAACCCTTTGGCCTAGATGATTTAGAATGGGATCTCTAGACATGCCATTCTATCTAAATCATCTCGATCATGCTTGTAGTTTGTACTCTATGGAATGT
Organism: Limonium bicolor; assembly: GCA_023374045.1. Lineage (NCBI taxonomy): Eukaryota > Viridiplantae > Streptophyta > Magnoliopsida > Caryophyllales > Plumbaginaceae > Limonium > Limonium bicolor. Next base: position 132,068,383 of record CM041777.1, on the reverse strand, counting down.
TATGGCCTTTACAATATCTTAGGTCGTGTAGTTGCTCCCTATTTTTGCTGTATGGCAAAGGGGGAAAGAAAGGATATGTACTTGTGTTATTATGACTATTTTCCTTACATTATGTAATATCTTAGTGAAGAACTTTCTACCTATGGTTATAGTATAAATAAAAGTCGTTATCTTTTGTTTCAAATCTTAACAAACTCAAGGGAAATTCCTCTTAGAGGGAATCTCTCAAATTTTTAAATTGACAAGTACATATAATTTTTTATAGGTTATGATAAGCCGCAGACTTATCATATTTTATGCACTAGATTTAGTATTATATTTATCTAAATAAAGTTATATTTATGTCATTTATGCTTATTATGTGTTAAAATATATTATTTGCACAGATTTATGTTTTTATGAGTTTTCTGTGCAAGGAATGATTTTCTAGGCAAAAGTTCAGTTGATGCCGGACTCCATGCCGGGTAGTTTCTGCATGGCATAAGCACAGAACAGAAAAGAGGCCTTGCCGGACCAAATGCCGGGTAGATCCCATCCGGCATAAGTGAAGAGTCGCCACGGTTGACCAGACGATGGCCGTTATTGACCGTTGGTGAAAAGGATGCTGCCGGGTGTGATGCCGGGTATATCCTACCCGGCATTGGCACTGTTTCGCGCGGAATTGACGGTTTCGACCGTTAACAGTTGGGCGCATTTATCACGTGTGCCGGCTATTGGTGATCCGGCACGACGCCCGGCAAGAGACATTTTGATGCCTATAAATAGGCCGAGGAAGGCTACAATTTGACACATTCCAACATACATATACACTCCATCCACGTCCTTATTTCCACCACACCATTCCATCTGTTGGTGTCCAAGGCGTTTCTCGTCACGGATCCATCCACAAGAAGAAGAGAAGATTTCCTTTTCGGGTTGAGGCTATGTTCAATCTCCTTCTCCCTTATGTATTTCTTCCTTATTTGAGTGGATGGTGAAGTAGAAATCCTTGTTAGGCTTTGGCTAGGGATGAATTCCATCTGTAAACAATATGATTATTTCAATACAAATTCAAGCGTTCATTAAGATTCTGGTTCTTATGGCAAGGGAATTAGTTGATCACTCATTCTCTTTATGCAAATTCGACTTAAGGGGGAAAAGCCCAAGAGTAGGATAGGTTAGACAAATCTTAGTGGTCTTTGATGTTTTCATCTATAATTTAGGGTTAGCATTAAAGATTGCGAATTAATCCATCTTCCCCCATCTCCTTGTTCATTTCGTGGCATGATATATGCTCGATTTTTAATGGGTTTTGAGTTTCTTGTTCGAAGCAAGAGAATGGTTTTCACCATATGAACGTGCCGGATGCACTGCCGGGTGCTTCCTGTCCGGCACATTCAAGACTTTGAATATGCCGTGCATCTGATGTCCGGCAGGACATCCGGCGCAATCATGTTGGTTGGTTAAGTTCGTGTCTTGAAGTTGCATTGCGTGATCATGTTGTTACTTAGGGTGGTTTAGTCCTAAACCTCGCATTTAGATAGGTCTTAGTTAATTATTGTATCATTTTCAATTCCCCCTTTTGTTATTATAGAATAGGCTTTGCCCGGATTAGGACTAATTTTCTATAAGTCTCTTGGGTACGATACTCTCGGTCGTAATATATTTACACTATACTCCGACCGGGTTTTATTTTGCTACCCGTAGTAGAGTTGTAGGAATAGGTTATTATTTTATTCATTTTGTATATAGTTTTTCCCTACAATTTCTCTGTTAGCAAATTGGCGCCGTTGCCGGGGACTTGGAATTAGTCCAAGTCCTTAAATTCGGTAAAACGCCCTATTCTTTATTTGTTTGATTCTTTGATTCCTTGATTCTTAAATTTATTTTCGCACTTAGTTTTGCAGATTGCAGATTTGAATGTGCCGTGCGAAGTGCCGGGCATCTGTCACCCGGCAAACCCGGAGGAAGTCCTATGCCGGACAGGAGTGGCCCGGCATCATGTCCGGCATGTTCAAATTGTTTTCAAAATTTCATACGCGGTTGGGTTTTACAAATTTAAATGCATTATTGTCTACCCCTTCCGTTATTTCTCTATTATATTAGTCCCTATACTATAATTCTTTATTTGAATTTCGAGTTTGCATGTGCCGTGTATTGTGCCGGGTGTTCTTCACCCGGCATTTCGGAGGAAGTCCGATGCCGGACGGGGTTGATCCGGCATGGCACCCGGCATGCGCAAATTCTCTCAATATTATTGTCGTAAATAGGAGGGACAGTTAGGAATGATCTCCTCTTGCATCTATATTGATTATCTTCTACACTTAATGTCTTTAATTAAGTTACTTTTTCGATTTTTGTTCACGCCGGGCAACATGCCGGGTTGTATAAACCCGGCAATATTGGAGGAAATCCATTGCCGGGTAAGAGTCACCCGGCACTGTGGAGGGTGATTTTTCGGTATGAGGGGGGGTCTATCCAAATTTTGTCTGACTGAAAAGCCAGATCCTAGAAACTGCCAGTCTATGGAGGGTGAGAACCCGTTATTCTGGCATCCCTCAAACCTACTAAATCGTCCGTCTTTCCCAGAAAGCATAAAGGGAGTGCAAGTGTGCACTACACCCGCTCTCGATGGGCTCCACGCGGACTTATGCCCTAAGGGCGGAAATGACTAGAGTCGCCACCTAGTTTGACCTAAGAACTAGGAAGGGAGGAAAAGGGTTCTAAGAACCGTTAATTGACTCTGATGATTTGTTGCTATGGATAGGACTTATCTGATCATACCAAAGATTCTGTGGGTTCGCACTGGGTTACACCCCTTAGAAGTGGCAACGACCACGACTTCGGATTGGTGCCCGAGGAAACCTCGGTCTCCAATTGTCGGGATTGTCTTCTTTCAAAACCTTATTAGAGAGATTCATTTAAAAGCCAAGGATATGATCAGGACGAGATGTGAGAAAACGAGTGGACGAGGCGAGCTTTTCTGCCAAGCAAGCGCCAAGAAGAAGAATTGATGAATTCGAATGAGTATAGAATGAAAGATTTGGAGTGATTTTGAGAGTTGAAGAAGTCAAGGGTTTGCGGGATTTGAATGTTTTGAGAAGTATGAAGAACACCTTAGAGTGAGGAAAAGGGGTTTTTGATTGGAATGGGGTCGCACCCTAGGTGGGCTGCCTACGTACTCAACTCCCTGTTGAGATCAGACCTTACGTAGTTCAGGGTTTTAGGATTTTGGAATTTTGATGTTTGATGTGTGGGATGTTATAGTCTGTGAGACGCTCGGGTCTATGAGACGTTTGAAACCTTAAGATGTCAAAATCTATGAGACGCTCGGATCTGTGAGACACTCGGGTCTGTGAGATGCTCTGGTCTGTGAGATATTCGAATCATTGGGATAACAAAGTCTGTGAGACGCTCGGGTCTGTGAGACAATACGGGGTTGTTTGGAGGTGGGATGGCTGAGTGAAAAATGGCATTTTGATTGATGTGGGGTCGCACCCTGTGTGGGTTGCCTACGTACTCAACTCCCTGTTGAGATCAGACCTTACGTAGTTCAGTGTTTTTGGGTTTAGGAGTTTTGAGGGTTTTGATGGGTTTGAGATTTAAGAGGAGTTTGGAATTTTGAGAAGTTTTGGGTTTGAGATGTTGGTCTGTGAGACGCTCGGGTCTGTGAGACATTTGAAACCCTGAGATGTCGAAGTCTGTGAGACGCTTGGGTCTGTGAGACACTCGGGTCTGTGAGACGCTCAGGTCTGTGAGACATTCAAATCGTTGGAATGACAAAGTCTGTGAGACGCTCTGGTCTGTGAGACAATTAGAGTGTAAGAGAAATTGGAATGGAATTGAAATTGAATTGAAATCGAAGTTGAATCGGGGCTAAATGAATATTGAATTGAATTGGAATTTTGAAATGAATTTGGATTTGAATGAGCTTAGAATTGAATGAAGTTTTGAATGAATTGGGAAAGAAATGAATTTTGAATGAATTGAAGTTGGATGAAGTTTTGAAACGAATTGGAATTTGCAAGTCGGGTTAGATTTGTGCAGAATCGAATTGATTTGGGCTGAATTGAATTGATTTGCGTCAGAATAGAATTAGGATTGACTTGATTTTTGGGCTGATTTTGAAACTAAATTTTTACTGAATTGAATGAATTTTGGTTGAATTTGGAATTGATTTTTGGTTGAATTTGGATCTTTCACCTTGGACCAGTTTGATAGTGGGCTGGATTCAGATTAGTGGGCCGAGTTTTGAGCTAGTTGGGTTTGGATTGGGCCTTTGATAAGTGGACCGGTTTGGGCCTTGGAGAATGAGTTTTGAAATTTGGGCCAAAATAGGCTTTGAAATTTAGGCCAAAATGGGCCCTTGGAAGGTAGGCTAGATTGGGCTTCAGAATTGGGTTGCAATTATGAGTTTAACTTGTGGAAAAGTTTGAAACAAAATTTGATGTTTTGGATTTTCAATTGGACCATTGTTGTGAATTTTATTCTTATTTATGGATGGTTTGGAAAGTTTTTTTTTTACTAGGGGAGATGTCACCCACAAACAGGTACTACGACCCTCGGGTACTACGACCTTAATGTGAGTAACACCTATGAATAATGCTAGGGCTTTTCTAAAGAGGCCCACAGAAAATTGTAGGCCTGAAACGATAGTTCAGTTCTCAAAACGTGTGGGTAATATATGGATTCTAGGGTCCAGAATTACAGGTACCCAAACGGGTCAACGCATCAATTTAGAAGGAAACCGAAACAAATGCCAGATAAGTTACAAGAGCATATGAGGTGGATATACACAGGAAACAAATAAATATGATGCTAACGACCTACAAACAAGAAAATAGCAAGTTTCAAATTCGTTCTTTTCTTTCTTTTTTCTTTACTCAACATGAGCAACTTTGGATCTGAATCATGTACCGGCAATTAGAAATACATGCCATTAGAGTAAACCGAATCTGCTGGGATGACCATAAACATAAGGAAGTCGTAGCAACAATTTTGAGGGGTAGAAGCGAACCATATCAGAGTTTGCGGAGCAAATTTTTGAATATACAGATATACATAGAAAAACTGTACAAACGATGGTATAATCCACGTGCGGTTTCATTCCTTCAAAACTTATTAACCAACAGTTTGAAACCAAGCATTAAAGCTTTAAACCTAAGGTCACTATTCATATTTCACCATTCTATTTTCTCTCATTTTTGTAACCCCTTGAAATCAGGAAGAAATCGCTGCTAATCAACCAAATTGAATTGAATTGGTTTGTTGTTGATCACACCAACATCAGAAAAGAGGGAACAACAATTATTTTCCATAGGCCTAAACAACAAAGTATCGACAAAGCAGTAAATGATCATTACCTAAGCAGCAGTCAAACACTATAATCACACATGAATCAATAAACAGATAGGAAATAAGAGTTTAGGATTTAAGTACCATGAGAAGAACAATGAAAATTTTCACTATAAAGAAGACAGTAAGTGAAGAAACAGCGTGCACATCAGGTGAAAACTCCAGAGAAGTTTCGAATCCCAGCGGGTCTGACTTTTTAACAACTCATAAGCTTGCTGGTGGCGTGTCGAGAACAAAAATCTTCAAATGCTGGAGAATGAACATCTCCGAAGGATGGAGAATCCGAACTACCTGCAAATAACCATGATACATTAATAAATCGAGCAGCACAGGTTGGTATGCAAATGTAAACGAATGAGCATAAAGTGCAAAATGCAAGTATGTTCATCCCTGCCATATGCAGAAAATCGTAATCCCGAAGCAACAAACTGGGATCCGAATTTGGGTTGATTTCAGTAGTACTCTTCGGAGGCTTCGAGTACATTCGTGACAGAATCAAACGAAACCAAAATAAACGAGAGTGCCAGTTTCCTTCGTCTGGGATTGAAATACCAACAGAGAATCAACATTCGCAGATATGTATATATATTTCACGCAAACAAAAGCAAAGAGTCAGATTAGAGTCAGCCCTGGTGTTGAGTCTGGTCTCGGGGTAGCAGACGACTCGATGTTATTCTCACGGGATGGGGAGGAGTTTTCCGCGTTCGTTTGCTGAGTGAATCCGTCCTCCAGGTGGAGCGATGGTGGAGAGCTCAAGAACGGAGCGTGGAAGAGGAAAAGCGCATGGAAACTAACGCCATTGTGTGTTGAGCTTAGCAAACTTGAACAAGAAAGCCGCCATGAGTGGACAAAAGCAAATCAGAAAATGAAAATCTCCAGATAGTTGGTGGGGCAACCGAAAGGGAAAAGTCAGGGAAGGGTTGGTTCATTTCTTTGATATAGGGAGGGGAGATGGAGACTGAAAATGGTTACAATGTCGAGAACCAGGTGAGTTCGATTTCCTTCCGGTTTTACAATTCGGAGAATGAGAACAGATTGAACAAGAGAGAACATCAGGTCTCCATTTGACGTAAGGGGACGCAGAGCCTGTAATTTCTTTCGCCGCCAATCGGGGTTGCAAAATTGAGAGTGAAGAGATTGAAAATGTGCAGAGCAGTATGTTCCTCGTTCGTCGGTTGAGAGGATGAAGAAAGTGCAAAAGTTGGGTTGTAAAATTAATGTCGTCTAGAGAAAATTGAAGCATGAGCATGTATGGTTTCTCGTTTTTCAGTATGTTTGAGAAGATGAAGTCGAAGGATGAGGATAGCGGCTGAGTATTCTTCTGGGTGAGAAGAACAAAACATGGATGTATTGAGAAGAAACAAAGGAATGTTTACAGGAACAATGTCTGGGGATTGGTGTTGTCGGCTCTGATCTTTTTTCAGGATTCTCGTTGTTGTTTTATACATAGAGGTTAGGGTGAAGACTAGGGTTTTTGGGTGCCTGATAGTGGGATCAGTGGACTGGATGTAAATGAGAGTACCGATCGGTCTTGGATTTGGGCCACATTTGGAATGAAGACAAAGGCCAGAGCGGGCCTTGTGTTTGGGCGGAAGTGACGGGCTCAACACAGCCAGAGTGCAAAATGTAGTTTCAATAATAGACAAGAAACATCCCCGGTGTGGATTCGAACAAATGGTGATGCCTCTACCATAATACCACTACTATGTTCTTGTGAAGTATACGCAACAATAGATATATGCAATTAGTAGTGAATGAGATAGAAAAATAATAATAATAATAATAATAATAATAAAAACAATTATAAAGTAATGATAATAATTATATGTACATAATATGATGAAATAGTGCTAATACCATGGTCAAATGAATGTAATCAAATGAAAACTAAATTAGATATGTACGAGTAGCAAAAATACGATAGAATAAACAAGTAACAAAGTAATATAAAATGAGATGAGGTTTAATCAAATTGGCAACAAAACGAAATATGCTAGTATGGAATATAATAATGAAAATGTACATAAAATGATGAAAGTGATTCTAAAAAAAATAATAATGATAAAGAAAAAATAAAAACAAGTACCGATAAAGAAAATACAAGTAAAGGTATCAATGGAATGAAATGAGATAAAATAAACAAGCAACGATAGTACGATCCAAAATAAAACGAATAGGTACATAAATAAGTGAATAAAACAGACCCGACTAACATGAAATAAATCGAAAATAAAATGGTAAAATAAGTAAGTAACAAAAAGGGACGGGTTTGAAAATGGAGGCCTTGAAAATTATACTAAAAATCTTTGTCATCAAAAGAAAGTTTCAATTTGGAATCCACATGAACAAGTTTTGAAGAGAAGGGCGACGACCCGCTTATTTTATTTATTTGTCTGAAATTTTCTTTATGGGGTGAGAATTTTTGGTGTCTACAGGCACTATGTCCGGCAGAACCAAAACTATATTTTTCTTTGTATTTTCATAATTTTAATTATGTCATTATATTATTTCTTTTATTATTACGAATATTATAACGTTTTATGTTGCTCCTCCTAAGGAAATAAGGTGAATGCATCTCCGATCGCATAATCTTCATGAAGATTCATCTGACCGCGATCAGGAGACAAAGAAGACATCTATTCGTTCCTTAAGGCAACGACAAAACCAACAAACGCACTCCCTACACAAATAATCAAATACCGCAGGCGAATGGCAATAAACTCTCTTCTTCAACAGGCGAATGTGGAAAATTGCACGACCACACGCCCAATGCTCAGAATTGCCAAATTTTATACCATATGAGGAAGCGGAACTTGCAGAGACATCGACCATTCGCATGGAGCATAAGTCGATACAGTTGCAAATGCAGCAACTTTTTGCTCAACCATGACCACTTGGTCAACTCCCGTCTCTAACGCTAAATTTATCAATGGGAGTATGCGAGATCGTTCATAACCTCTATCGATATCTCTGATCACTCTGCCAAGTAGCCAAAGGCTAAGTGTAGGGCAGCCCCACGCGTCTAGTCTTCTTGCACCACAGGGGAGTCATTTTCTTCTTAATTACTTTTAATTTTATCTGTTACAGTCTTTCTTTATTTATTTTCTTTTTCTTTCGAACACTGGGGACAGTGTTCCTGCCAAGTGTAGGGCAGGGACCCCCCTTAAAAAAAATAAGTTTTTTTTATAATATGCATAAGTTTTATGTTTTATCAATGTTTTACTAAACTTTTTGCATGTTTTTGATTGAGATAAGATTAGGAATGACTAAAAGCTTGTTCTCTCAAGAGGTAAGCTCTCTAATGACTTATAGATTCCTATTTTTAACTTCTTGATTCTCTTTATTAACATGAGTATATGATCTTGCTCCTAATTCTTTCCTTTATGTACTTATGGGTGTTATTCTTTTCTTTCCAAATTGTGAAAAATCTTTTGGGTGAAAATCTTAAAAAGGGTTTTTGTGCAAAAGAAAGAAGAAGAAAAAGAAAAAAAAAAAAAAAAAAAGAAAGAAAAAAAAATCTTCTTCCAAAGGAAAAGCATTATATTCCTTGAGGTTGCAAAAATGCCTCAGAATAAAAGTAAGAAAAGAGAGTTTTTCCTTTTATTTTTCTCCTAAATTCCCCGTTCTTCAATGCCGAAAAAAATCATGGTTGATTCAGAAACCCTTGCAAAATAGGGCTGATTCATAAAACCATTGATGAGAGTCTTGGCCACATTCAGAAACTCTTGAAAAATAGAGCTGAATGATGGAAACTGGAAAAAGGAGAGATTACAAAAATCCCTTATGCAAAATAGCCCAAAAGCTTTTGATCGGTTTTGAAAATTCTTTGTTTTATACCCATTAGTATGTTTTGATAGAATAAGGTAGATTAAGTGATACTTATGAATTAGAGTCATAGAGTTGAGAATATTTATCTACATTTCATTCTAAAGTTTATCTGTTTTGTGCATAAGTAATTACTCCTTTCTAATCTTGTTTTGCTCGAGGACTAGCAAAAGGTAAGTGTAGGGCCTTGATAAGCCGCAGACTTATCATATTTTATGCACTATATTTAGTATTATATTTATCTAAATAAAGTTATATTTATGTTATTTATGCTTATTATGTGTTAAAATATATTATTTGCACAGATTTATGTTTTTATGAGTTTTCTGTGCAAGGAATGATTTTCTAGGCAAAAGTTCATTTGATGCCGGACTCCATGCTGGGTAGTTTCTGCACGGCATAAGCACAGAACAGAAAAGAGGCCTTGCCGGACCAAATGCCGGGTAGATCCCATCCGGCATAAGTGAAGAGTCGCCACGGTTGACCAGACGATGGCCGTTATTGACCGTTGGTGAAAAGGATGCTGCCGGGTGTGATGCCGGGTATATCCTACCCGGCATTGGCACTGTTTCGCGCGGAATTGACGGTTTCGACCGTTAACAGTTGGGCGCATTTATCACGTGTGCCGGCTATTGGTGATCCGGCACGACGCCCGGCAAGAGACATTTTGATGCCTATAAATAGGTCGAAGAAGGCTACAATTTGACACATTCCAACATACATATACACTCCATCCACGTCCTTATTTCCACCACATTCCATCTGTTGGTGTCCAAGGTGTTTCTACGGATCCATCCACAAGAAGAAGAGAAGATTTCCTTTTCGGGTTGAGGCTATGTTCAATCTCCTTCTCCCTTATGTATTTCTTCCTTATTTGAGTGGATGGTGAAGTAGAAATCCTTGTAAGGCTTTGGGTAGGGATGAATTCCTTCTGTGTAAACAATATGATTATTTCAATACAAATTCAAGCGTTCATTAAGATTCTGGTTCTTATGGCAAGGGAATTAGTTGATCACTCATTCTCTTTATGCAAATTCGACTTAAGGGGGAAAAGCCCAAGAGTAGGATAGGTTAGACAAATCTTAGTGGTCTTTGATGTTTTCATCTATAATTTAGGGTTAGCATTAAAGATTGCGAATTAATCCATCTTCCCCCATCTCCTTGTTCATTTCGTGGCATGATATATGCTCGATTTGTTAATGGGTTTTGAGTTTCTTGTTCGAAGCAAGAGAATGTTTTCACCATATGAACGTGCCGGATGCACTGCCGGGTGCTTCCTGTCCAGCACATTCAAGACTTTGAATATGCCGTGCATCTGATGTCCGGCAGGACATCCGGCACAATCATGTTGGTTGGTTAAGTTCGTGTCTTGAAGTTGCATTGCGTGATCATGTTGTTACTTAGGGTGGTTTAGTCCTAAACCTCGCATTTAGATAGGTCTTAGTTAATTATTGTATCATTTTCAATTCCCCCCTTTTGTTATTATAGAATAGGCTTTTGCCCGGATTAGGACTAATTTTCTATAAGTCCCTTGGGTACGATACTCTCGGTCGTAATATATTTACACTATACTCCGACCGGGTTTTATTTTGCTACCCGTAGTAGAGTTGTAGGAATAGGTTATTATTATTCATTTTGTATTTTGTATATAGTTTTTCCCTACAATTTCTCTGTTAGCAAATTGGCGCCGTTGCCGGGGACTTGGAATTAGTCCAAGTCCTTAAATTCGGTAAAACGCCCTATTCTTTATTTGTTTGATTCTTTGATTCCTTGATTCTTAAATTTATTTTCGCACTTAGTTTTGCAGATTGCAGATTTGAATGTGCCGTGCGAAGTGCCGGGCATCTGTCACCCGGCAAACCCGGAGGAAGTCCTATGCCGGACAGGAGTGGCCCGGCATCATGTCCGGCATGTTCAAATTGTTTTCAAAATTTCATACGCGGTTGGGTTTTACAAATTTAAATGCATTATTGTCTACCCCTTCCGTTATTTCTCTATTATATTAGTCCCTATACTATAATTCTTTATTTTGAATTTCGAGTTTGCATGTGTCGTGTATTGTGCCGGGTGTTCTTCACCCGGCATTTCGGAGGAAGTCCGATGCCGGACGGGGTTGATCCGGCATGGCACCCGGCATGCGCAAATTCTCTCAATATTATTGTCGTAAATAGGAGGGACAGTTAGGAATGATCTCCTCTTGCATCTATATTGATTATCTTCTACACTTAATGTCTTTAATTAAGTTACTTTTTCGATTTTTGTTCACGCCGGGCAACATGCCGGGTTGTATAAACCCGGCAATATTGGAGGAAATCCATTGCCGGGTAAGAGTCACCCGGCACTATGTCCGGCAGAACCAAAACTATATTTTTCTTTGTATTTTCATAATTTTAATTATGTCATTATATTATTTCTTTTATTATTACGAATATTATAACGTTTTATGTTGCTCCTCCTAAGGAAATAAGGTGAATGCATCTCCGATCGCATAATCTTCATGAAGATTCATCTGACCGCGATCAGGAGACAAAGAAGACATCTATTCGTTCCTTAAGGCAACGACAAAATCAACAAACGCACTCCCTACACAAATAATCAAATACCGCAGGCGAATGGCAATAAACTCTCTTCCTCAACAGGCGAATGTGGAAAATTGCACGACCACACGCCCAATGCTCAGAATTGCCAAATTTTATACCATATGAGGAAGCGGAACTTGCAGAGACATCGACCATTCGCATGGAGCATAAGTCGATACAGTTGCAAATGCAGCAACTTTTTGCTCAACCATGACCACTTGGTCAACTCCCGTCTCTAACGCTAAATTTATCAATGGGAGTATGCGAGATCGTTCATAACCTCTATCGATATCTCTGATCACTCTGCCAAGTAGCCAAAGGCTAAGTGTAGGGCAGCCCCACGCGTCTAGTCCTCTTGCACCACAGGGGAGTCATTTTCTTCTTAATTACTTTTAATTTTATCTGTTACAGTCTTTCTTTATTTATTTTTTTTCTTTCGAACACTGGGGACAGTGTTCCTGCCAAGTGTAGGGCAGGGACCCCCTTAAAAAAATAAGTTTTTTTATAATATGCATAAGTTTTATGTTTTATCAATGTTTTACTAAACTTTTTGCATGTTTTTGATTGAGATAAGATTAGGAATGACTAAAAGCTTGTTCTCTCAAGAGGTAAGCTCTCTAATGACTTATAGATTCCTGTTTTTAACTTCTTGATTCTCTTTATTAACATGAGTATATGATCTTGCTCCTAATTCTTTCCTTTATGTACTTATGGGTGTTATTCTTTTCTTTCCAAATTGTGAAAAATCTTTTGGGTGAAAATCTTAAAAAGGGTTTTGTGCAAAAGAAAGAAAAGAAAGAAGAAAAAGAAAAAAAAAAAAGAAAAAAAAAATCTTCTTCCAAAGGAAAAGCATTATATTCCTTGAGGTTGCAAAAATGCCTCAGAATAAAAGTAAGAAAAGAGAGTTTTTCCTTTTATTTTTCTCCTAAATTTCCCGTTCTTCAATGCCGAAAAAAATCATGGTTGATTCAGAAACCCTTGCAAAATAGGGCTGATTCATAAAACCATTGATGAGAGTCTTGGCCACATTCAGAAACTCTTGAAAAATAGAGCTGAATGATGGAAACGGAAAAGGAGAGATTACAAAAATCCCTTATGCAAAATAGCCCAAAAGCTTTTGATCGGTTTTTGAAAATTCTTTGTTTTATACCCATTAGTATGTTTTGATAGAATAAGGTAGATTAAGTGATACTTATGAATTAGAGTCATAGAGTTGAGAATATTTATCTACATTTCATTCTAAAGTTTATCTGTTTTGTGCATAAGTAATTACTCCTTTCTAATCTTGTTTTGCTCGAGGACTAGCAAAAGGTAAGTGTAGGGCCTTGATAAGCCGCAGACTTATCATATTTTATGCACTAGATTTAGTATTATATTTATCTAAATAAAGTTATATTTATGTTATTTATGCTTATTATGTGTTAAAATATATTATTTGCACAGATTTATGTTTTTATGAGTTTTCTGTGCAAGGAATGATTTTCTAGGCAAAAGTTCAGTTGATGCCGGACTCCATGCCGGGTAGTTTCTGCACGGCATAAGCACAGAACAGAAAAGAGGCCTTGCCGGACCAAATGCCGGGTAGATCCCATCCGGCATAAGTGAAGAGTCGCCACGGTTGACCAGACGATGGCCGTTATTGACCGTTGGTGAAAAGGATGCTGCCGGGTGTGATGCCGGGTATATCCTACCCGGCATTGGCACTGTTTCGCGCGGAATTGACGGTTTCGACCGTTAACAGTTGGGCGCATTTATCACGTGTGCCGGCTATTGGTGATCCGGCACGACGCCCGGCAAGAGACATTTTGATGCCTATAAATAGGCCGAGGAAGGCTACAATTTGACACATTCCAACATACATATACACTCCATCCACGTCCTTATTTCCACCACATTCCATCTGTTGGTGTCCAAGGCGTTTCTACGGATCCATCCACAAGAAGAAGAGAAGATTTCCTTTTCGGGTTGAGGCTATGTTCAATCTCCTTCTCCCTTATGTATTTCTTCCTTATTTGAGTGGATGGTGAAGTAGAAATCCTTGTTAGGCTTTGGCTAGGGATGAATTCCTTCTGTGTAAACAATATGATTATTTCAATACAAATTCAAGCGTTCATTAAGATTCTGGTTCTTATGGCAAGGGAATTAGTTGATCACTCATTCTCTTTATGCAAATTCGACTTAAGGGGGAAAAGCCCAAGAGTAGGATAGGTTAGACAAATCTTAGTGGTCTTTGATGTTTTCATCTATAATTTAGGGTTAGCATTAAAGATTGCGAATTAATCCATCTTCCCCCATCTCCTTGTTCATTTCGTGGCATGATATATGCTCGATTTGTTAATAGGTTTTGAGTTTCTTGTTCGAAGCAAGAGAATGGTTTTCACCATATGAACGTGCCGGATGCACTGCCGGGTGCTTCCTGTCCGGCACATTCAAGACTTTGAATATGCCGTGCATCTGATGTCCGGCAGGACATCCGGCGCAATCATGTTGGTTGGTTAAGTTCGTGTCTTGAAGTTGCATTGCGTGATCATGTTGTTACTTAGGGTGGTTTAGTCCTAAACCTCGCATTTAGATAGGTCTTAGTTAATTATTGTATCATTTTCAATTCCCCCCTTTTGTTATTATAGAATAGGCTTTTGCCCGGATTAGGACTAATTTTCTATAAGTCCCTTGGGTACGATACTCTCGGTCGTAATATATTTACACTATACTCCGACCGGGTTTTATTTTGCTACCCGTAGTAGAGTTGTAGGAATAGGTTATTATTTTATTCATTTTGTATATAGTTTTTCCCTACAATTTCTCTGTTAGCAGGTTACCATCATCAAAAAGGGGGAAATTTTTAAGTCAAGATCCTTTAGTTTTGATGATGGACAACCTTGTATTGTCTATCTAATATGTTTGTCAAGCTTTATGATTCATATAGATAGGCAAAAGAGTGGCTTAGCATGCAAGGTTGCAAGCCCACTCAGTTCACGACATGTGCCCAACCAGTCGGGCACCTATCCAGGAGAGCTCATGATAGAACTTCTAGCACATACAACAAGTCAGGCACCGCACGAAGATATCTCTCATGCTTAAGAAGAAAATCAAAGTCAAGAGACTGCAAGAGGATCAACATATTCATACAGACTCATATACCCACATAATCAACTAGCACACGACAAGAACACAACTCATTAATGTGCAAGAGAACAAGATAAGTCAAGGGCTATTAATCAGAAAGATTACATAACTATAATGATATCTAAGAGAATCCATTTATGAGCATTAATGAGCCAAACAAGATTAGACAAGTGGGGCACACAAGTGTTGCTCGACCAATCGAGAGAGTTGCCGCCGACGTGACCAACCATAAGGTGACACGTACCCCAAACGTCTTCAGATCAAGTTGAAGACTCTCTACAAGTCTAGTGTGGTTGTTATGTAAATTATAGGAGCTGTAGTAGACTCCTAGAGTCTAGGGACTTATAGGACGGTAGTTACATCTTAACTAACCGTATATATACTTGCATGGGTTAGGACTGGTGTTATGTGTCAACACCTTGTAATTAGTAGACTGGTCAGTCGGGGAGTGGTTGGGGAACCGTAGGCCGACAATCAGGAGAGGGCAGAGGACTTTGGGGTAAAGTCCTAAACTATCCTAGAGACCATGTGTGGGGCGAGGGAGATTGAGTGAATTTCTTGTGTGTAAATTCTCAATTGAAATGAAGTTTCCAGTTTAAGTTTATCTCGTGTCTTTCCTTAACCAACAAAGTTTAGATTGAGTCTACGATACGTCCACGATCGTTCGCGGACAGAAGCGCTAGATGATTTCACCTCACTACTTGGATCCCACTAGGTACTGGCCCGGTTATCTTCTCTCGGTTTACCGAAACATAGTTCACTTCTATGATATTTGCCATGTTTCTTTCTCTTGGTTTTTTTTACTGTGACATAGTCCGCTTCTACTCGGGTATCCATTAGACAATGGTGCATTACCCAAGGCTGGGCTTGGTCTCTGATATCATGTTGAATATTTGTGGGGGAGATATTAACCTAGCGGAAGGAAATCTGTAAAACACCCATATAAACTAGTAAGGCCTAATAACTCATGAGATTTCGTCATAAAACCAATTGGCATTAGGTGCAGTACCCTATAGGCTATATGAACTACTTACTAGCTATATCATTCTTTGATGTGGGTTTCATTATCTTACTCACACTTGATCTCTAACAAAAATGGAGGAAGGGAAATGGGAAGAAGTGTAAGATAGGGAATGTAGAAGATGACAACCCTCTGGAACAAAATGTTGATTTGCACCAGCAAGAAGATGACATTAAAAAAGGAAATGTTACGATAGTGTCTCAACTGATGTAATTTTGCCTCATGTGACAGAGTATTTCTGTTGATGATCACACTATAGGGACCGCCTGTCACGATGAGTTACCTTACTGTGAACTATCGGGGAGTGGCAGTTTTTGTGCAGTTTGATGGATCCGGGACTTAATCTTGGAGCAGTCGTCGGATATGATATTTTTGTCTAAAATGAAGTTATCAGACATGGAAATGCAAAGAATAGGAAATATATTGAGGGATTTCATGGTGTAGCTGCTGATAGTAGAGAGCAAAAAGCATGAGTTGCACTAAATTCGCGTGAAGGGTGAATGTACGAATACAGTCATATTCCGCCCATCATGTTGACTGCTTAATTGAAATGGATGGTACTGGGTTGTTTTGGATATTGACAGGGGTCTACGGGTGGTCCTACTTTCATGAACGTTATCTGACATGGAGGCTGATAAGGGATATTCATAATGTAAATAGGGAGCCTTGGATGGTAATTGCGGAACTTAATGAAGTTTTATAGGCTTTGGAGTGTAGAGGGAGGGTTAGGCGGAAAGATCATCATATGGATGAGTTTCGACAATGTTTAATTGATTGTCATTTAAGTGATATGGGCTATGTCGGTGACGGTTTACATACTTTTATAGACGTTTGGGAGCAAATAATTTAAGGAGTAGGCTAGATGCAGTGCTAGTCACCGATGACTGGCTGGGTTGGCTTCTAGAGGCTAATGTTTTCCATTTAAGATGGACGAGATCCGATCATCGACCAATCAAATTAATTTAGAGAGGAGTGCATATAAAGGGAATAGGCCTTTTTGTTTTGAAGATTCTTGGGCTACTAAACACGTTTTTCAAGATGTTATCACCAATAGTTGGAGAACTGGAACCTCTCAGTATGAAGATTATGTGGATAAAGTTTTCAGGTGTGGGAAAAATCTTCGCAAGTGAGGGAAATAGAGATTACGAGTTGAGAATGAGGAGTTACAGATTGTTAAGTTGCGCTTGAATGAGACCATGGATTGCACTCCACAGATCTTAACTAGGTTACTATAACAATATGACTGGTTACTTTATAAAGATGAAGTTTGATGATGCTGTGCCCTAGTTTTTTTTCTAGTTTACAAAGGGAGCATATGTTGTTTTCGATCTTATTCTAGGGAGGTTATGACATTTCTGGTTGATATTATATTAGCTTTGGGAAGGAGGGGTAAAAGGGAATTTTGCTTTGTGATTTATTCAGTTAGGAAAGAGTTTTCCTAATTATTTGTTTTATTTTCCCTCATCTTCTATTCTAATTTATTTCTCGTTAGTTTGTGCTTCCTCTTGTTCTTCTTCTTGCTCTGCTCTTCTCCCCAACTTCCTCTCTTTGCTCCTTTGCTCCTTTGCTCTTCTCATTCCTTGCTCCGTTGGTTTCAATGTTCGTTTGGGAAGTCCGTTTATGGGAGTCTGTCATCTATCGTCTTCCAGGTTTGGAGATTGTGAGTTTAATTTTGAGTTTGTTCTTCATTGTGTTTTCATTCCCATTTTTTATTTTGAGTTTCGATCTTTGATCGATTCAGTCTGTTTTCATCGAGATCGAGTGGGGATTTGAGGAGTGTGTTATGTGGAGTCTATAGAGTCATGTGATGCTTTAGACCTGGGGTAGGTGGTAGATGGATTTGGTTATGTGTATTCACCCACGGGGTTTCTGGTTTTTGTTTCCGTTTTTTAATGTGATGATTTATTCTTTGACTTGTGGTGGATCTAACTTGGACTTTGAGTTGCAATTTGCTCTGTTAAAATCTCATGGGAAAGTGTTTCGATTTGTGTATTTTGATATGAAGAATTGACATTGTAATAATGGTGGTTTGTGTTTTTGATTTCACCATTTTCTGCTTCAAAATCTGCAATTTTTCTCTGTCCGGATGTGGCTTTGGACGCTTCTGTTTTGGTGTTGATTGTGCCTTGTCCGGACGGGATGCAAGGACTGGTTCTGGATTTGCAGTTCGGCTTGTGTCTAACATGCAAGTCCGGACACCTCATATGTGATTTTTTGGAGTCTGTCAGACATGTAAGGTCAAACAGATGTCCGAACGCCTCTGTATTTTTAACCTCGGCATGCATCCGAACTTGTAAGTCTGGACACATGTCTAGACGTGTGTATTTTGGACATTCGGCGTGCGTCGAGACACCTTTGTTTTGTGTCACAGCATGTGTCCGGACTTGTAAGTTCAGAAGTATGTTTGGGCATGCCTCTGATTTTGCTTAAAATGTTTGTTTAAGCTCCTTGTTGACTCCCGTTTGTGGGGTTATGATCCCGTAAGTATGTATAAGCTATTTTGAAATTTTTTGGTATGCGTTTACATGTATCTCTGTTTCAAAAGTATTCGTTCAGCTCCTGATCTCTTATTTGTTCTAAAAGTGTGTTTCATCCTTTGTCTTCTGTTTGGCTTCCGTGTTTTGCTAGTCTCAGTGTGACTCCTGTTTTGGCAATGACCTCTGTTTTGTTTGTTAAGCTTTTATGTTTTGGTGTTCGTATTCCTCAAAACCCTCTGTTCTAAAGAATAAACTTCTGTTTTAGGGACCTAGTTACATAGCTTCAGAGTCGTGGATGGTCGAGTTTGACTATCCTGTAGCATGCTGCATAGGACCTCCTTCTGTTTTCTATTCCTCAGGTTTCCTAAGATGATTAGCGACCGACGGGTGGTCTCTACTACTTCTATTGTGGGATCGTTCAATCCATAGGGCTTTCGTTTCCCTTATGTTGTGTAGGGAGCTACTAGGATCCCACTTTTGTTTTGTTTAAGTGATCTATTGTGAACCACTGTCTAATCTCCGTTCTGTTTTGTAAACGTTCCGTTTTGTGAACAATGTGATTGTGGTTTTTGGCTTTGCTCGGTTTTGCTTCTGATTTCTGTAAAGCTTCTAACTTTTGTACTGTCTTCCGCTGTTTGGAAATCTGTTTTGACTGTTGCTTAGCTCTACTCTGTTTTGGACTTCAGTTTGCTTTGAAAGTCTTCTGCTTTGATTTATGATTTTGTTTTGCTAAGTGTATTCGTATATATGTATATGTATGTTTTGTAAACTGTTTTGAGCCTGCTTAGGTGATGAAGTTTACCACCTACTGACTTGTGGTTGCTCATCCCTTTTTTCGTCTGATTTACATGTTTTAACTTTTGGCTGGAGACTTCTGCTTTTGTCTTTTTGTTTTGGATTCGGATTTTGTATTTGTATTGTCGGCCTTGTGGACCTTCTGCGTTTTGTGGCCCTTTTTTATTTAGTTGCTTCACCTTTGTAAGTTTGGCTTCCGCTCTGTAAACGGATGATTTAGCTTTGTAATTTGTTATTCGGTTAATATATGAGCATTTGTTTAGTCGTGGGTTTTGTTAGAGTGTAACCTTGAGTATCTTAAATAACAAGGCGATAAAAATACCAACTTTTTCTTTCGTCAGACTATTGGTGGACGAAGAATGAATTTTCTTTACTATTTGATGGACGAGGATGGTAATTCCCAATGGAGTTAGCAGGGTATGAAAGAGCGCAGAATCGATTACCCTACACGGGAGGTTTGTACAATGCTGTGTGCGGTTTGTTTATGTGCAGTCCAGTCAATAGCTGACTGGACTGCTTATGTGGCACATGAGTGAGAAGAAAAATTATATTAACTTTAAATGGTTATAACTTTTAATATATAAGTCCAAAATGAAAAAAATATATCATTGTTCACCTAAATTCGAGCTCTTCAAAACAAGACCAGTCATGAATATGTTTTGACAACTTTGAAAAAAAAAAATTTAACATGTTATGATGATACACTAAAATGATGATATGATTCATTAATTTTGATATTGTGATTCATTAAAATTGATATTATGATTTACAAACTAATAAGTGGTGAATTAGATAACACACTTTGGAACCGATAAAAAATTATTATTATTTTGTAGTGTATTATTATTGTATGGTGTATTTTAAACCTTATATGGTGAATCATGTATTTTCCATACATACTAAATTTGTTTTGTGTTGTATTATTGTTTAATTTTTTATTTTTATATGCTTACGTTGATACACTAAAATGATGATATGATTCATTAATTTTGATATTATGATTCATTAAATTTGATATTATGATTCATTAACTAATAAGTGGTGAGTTAGATAATAAAGTTTGGAACCAATAAAAATCATTATTGTTTTGTAGTGTATTATTATTATTGTATGGTGTAATTTTGGTGAATCATGTATTTTTCATACATACCAAATATTTTTTTGTATTGCATTGTTGTTTTTTTTATATATGTTTGCGATGATACACTAAAATGAAGATATGATTCATTAATTTTGATATTATGATTCATTAAAACTGATATTATGATTCATTAACTAACAAGTAGTGAATTAAATAACAAATTAACTTTGAAACTAATAATAGATCTTTATTGTAATGTATTATTATTATTATTATTGTTTTGTGGTGTTATTATTATTATTTGTATGATATATTTTTAGTCTTATATAGTGAATCATATATTTTTTTAACATACCAATTTCAAAACAGATAATGAATCATTATTGTTTAGTAGTGTATTATTATTGTTGCACGGTGTATTTTAAACTGTATATGGTGAATCAAGTATGGTTGATATGTATAAATATATACATATAAAAAATATAAAATTTTAAAGTTGTCAAAACATATCCATATCTAATCTTATTTTGAAGAGTTTGAATTTAGATGAATAATGATATATTTTTTTTTCATTTTGGATTTATATTTTAAAAGTTATAACCAATTGAAGTTAATATAATAAAAAGGTAGTCCAATCAGTAAAACAATCCACTCAGCAGCTGACTGGACTGCCAAGTGGATAGGGCTGCACCGATCTGCACGCGAGCATGCCGCAGCATCCACCGTCTGATGAAAGAGATGCCTACGAATTTCTTTCTTACCCTTTTTACGTCTACTCGACCACAATCAAATTCTCATTTCTTGCAAGTGTCGAAAATAGCATTAGTAAGGAAACACACGACGTCATTGGCCAACCCTTTGTCAAGGAAGAAATTGCTGTCGCTGCCAGAGAACTCAACCCACACTAAGCGCTCCGTCATGATGGGATAAACAATACTTTTCTCCATATTTATCCTTTTTAAACACTGATAGTATACATTATGGTATAAATCATACTCATATCATACTTCTTCCAAAGAAACAAGCGCCTCGACATATGACTTATTTTAGACCGATTTCTTTGTGTAACATCATATATAGGGTTATTGTATAATATCTCCTAACCAATTCGCTTTTGTACCTGAGAGATTTATTCTTGATAATGTAATTATTACGTATGAAGGTAGACCCTATGAGCTTGTCACGCTAAAGTCAGGGGTAATTTTGCTATAAATTTGATATGGTCAAAGCCTATGATAGAGTGAAGCGGAATTTCTTGTTTGTGGTTCTTAGAAGTATAGGATTCCATTAACGGTGGGTTAGATGTACAAATGTTATTTATTTTATTGTAATCATATTATAATATGCATATGCATATACTATATACTTAGAATAAAACTAACATATATAATTACTTCTATGACGTATTTTATTCCAAAAAAACATGTTCATGGTTTTTAGATTAGGAGTAACTTTTAGTTTCTAATCAGTTCAGTAATCAGTTAGCTACATCTATATAATTACAAATTGTAGTCATAATTGGCTTCAAAATTGTTTCAATTATCCGTCCCACAAAATTTGGTTAATTTAACTTTCAGTTCAATAACAATTTTGATTTTATTTAACAATCCTACTTACATACTATGACCTATCCAAGTGTGGGGAGCGGTCCTGGTCGTCCAGGCCATTCCAGGAGGGCTCCAACATATTTAATGACTATGTTTAATATTTTATTTTCCCTTCTTAGTTTAGTAATAAAATAATAGGAGTTTTTTAGATAATAGGAGTTGTTTAGATATTTACAATATTAGATAGATTTTTTATTGGTTTACTAGATAGATTAGGGAAGGATTATAATAGGAAGGATTTTAAGATAATTAGGGCATGCTTAGTAAAATATCAATCTCTTTCTCTTATTCTCCTACTCTCTTCCGCCTCTTCCATGTTCCCTCTATCGGAGGAGTTCCACCTGGCTCTACCATCCGGTACATTGGTGCTTTCATCGATCCACTCTTCCTCCACATACTCATTTCTTCTTATCCTCCACAAAATCACAATTGTCCCTTCAAGTCGTTCCTATGGCACACGACGGCACCACCACATGTTTCAAGGCCGTCGAAGAACAACTCAAGAAATCCAACAACAACTATGTTGCCTTGGCCGAACGACAGGAAGAATTACAGACCGATTTACAGTCCCAGTAGACTGAAATTCTCCAGCGCCTTTCTATTATGGAAAATCGTAGTTGTTGAGACATCAAAGTGTTGCAGAGATAGCCAATCACCTCGACAGAGTCAATCATCCTCAGCCAAACACAAAGAACGAGCTACTACAAGAGAGTCCGTGCAACTAAGGAAACATCACAGACTCTCTCATGCTGTTGCGAAAACTAAGGAATGAACTCGTAAATCTTTCAACGCTCCAACGGTCATGCAACCCCCCCAGTCACATCCAAAGTTCGCGGCCCAAGTCAGAAGACCACCTAAGGACATTGCCCACTAAGTTAGTTCCGATAATTTCAGAACTAACTCCCTTAACCGGTTGTTTCTAGTTCCAGTATAAATAAGCATTGTAATAGCTAGTTTTACTCGTGCTTTTATTGAGAAACATTCTAGAGATTAGAGAGAGAGAGAGAGGGAGAAATTGTATTTGTAAGTTAGAGAGAGAATACGTACCAAATCAGTTAGTGCATCTAGATAGACTCTGCCTAGGAAGATCCTAGTTAATACGTACCAAATCAGTTAGTGCATCTAGATAGACTCTGCCTAGGAAGATCGGTCGTTCTCAAATACCTCTAAACAAGTCTTCAACTCTGTCACCTGTTTCAACTGCAATAAACCCGGTCATTTTAAGAAGGACTGCCCCTTACTCAAAAACTAGTATGGAAAATCCCAAGGGAGGTCGCTGATGCCAGCTGTCGGTTGGGGTGATTCAGACTCCGACGATCAAGACATAGAGTCCAGCGGCTTGGTATGTCTCATGGCACATGATACGACGGAGTCCATGATCCCCGACAATGAGGTAACTCATTCCCATCTTGAAACAGATCTTTATCGTATAACTCCTATGGGTTTTATGACCTTAATTTCTAAAATTGTCTCTGAGACTAACTCCCTCAAAGCAAGTCTCACCAGCAAAATATCTGAGTTAACTAAGGAACTCGAAATCTCAAAGGGTCTCATGTATGCTTTAAGAGACGAAGCTGAGGAACACAAGACTATCTCTTGCTCTCTTAGACTAGATCTACAAGAATCACGGCGTCATGTTGATTCCCTCCAAAAGGAACTCAATGACACCATAAGTCTTAGTCAATCCAGCCAAAGCAACCAGAAAGAGTCTCTCACTCTGATTGACTCTCTCAAACAGGATCGCACCATTTTCACCGATAAATGCTGCTCTCTTCAAAATGATTTAAATGCTTTCGAACCCAAGATCATGTCTTTAAACACTACTGTCAAAAACCTCACTCAAAAACTGAAAGAAAAAGAGCATGCTCTCTCTCTCAAGCCAGTCAAATTTATCAAACAAGTCACTCCCTCCGAACTACCTGAGTGGGCTAACTCCAAAATCAAGGAAGTCGGTCAAGATCGTGATGATCTTCGTTTAAAAGTAGAACAACTCTCTCAAGAAATTGTAAATCTACAATCTGGAGTTGGATCCACTCAATCTAAGCCCAAATGGCAAAAGGGTAAGTTCGATATTCCAAAAATTATGTCCAAGTCCGACAACAAAGCCAAGTGATATCAAGAAAAGGAGAAGTTTGACTCTTGGTGGAAAGGACAGCAGAAATACGTCAATCTTCCTCCAACTAAGATTTGTGGCTACTGCGGGAGCCTTGGACATAGGGACAGTGCTTGTGATAAACTGAATAAAGATCTTTCATTCAATCTCAAAATTGTTTCTTGAAGCTAGAGAAGAGTTAAAAAGATCAGGCTCGAAAAGGGAACCCAAGTATATCTGGGTTCCCAAGTCTAACAAATGATCTTTTGTTTTGTAGGTGAAGGCGAATAAAGACAGCTGATACTTGGATACTGGATGCTCTCGTCACATGACTGGAGACCCAAATCAATTCAATTCGCTTTCATCCTACCAAGGAGGTAAGGTTACCTTTGGAAACAAGAACCAGGGTGAAATCGTGGGAGTTGGCTCTATAGGTAACCCCTCTATATTTAAAATTGATGGAGTCCATCTGGTCACTGGACTTCAACATAGTTTATTAAGTATTTCTCAAATTTGTGATAGATTCAATTTGGTACTTTTCTCCTCTTCGGATTGTAAGGTTCCTTAAAAACTGTGGGACGCAGAGAAGGAAATCTCTACAAGTGTGCTTAAACTCCATTAATCTAGATGATCAAGTCTGTCTAAATGTGCATTCTAAAAATTCATTGATGTGGCACTCCAGACTTGGTCACGCAAATCACTGGCTGTTGAACAAACTCAAAATTAAGGATTTGGTGATTGGTTTACCCGATACAAACTTTGACACAGACTCCGCCTGTGAAGCATGAATAAAAGGTAAACACACCCGGTCTTCCTTCAAAAGTAAGTTAACTCTCTCTACTAGCTCTCCGTTGGAATTACTCCACATGGATCTTGTTGGCCCCATGTGTACTCAAAGCAGAAGTGGTAAGAGGTATATTCTAGTCATAGTTGATGACTATTCTAGGTGGACTTGGGTCATCTTTTTGTCTACTAAGGATGAAACTTTTACGGAGTTTGCCAAACTCCATAAAGTGCTTGTCAACAAATTCTCATTTATGTTAAAAACCCTAAGAACAGACCAGGGCACTAAATTTTGCAACAAGTCGTTTGATGAGTTTTGCAGGGACAATGGAATTGATCACCAAGTCTCATCCGCACGCACTCCAGAACAGAACGGAGTCGTTGAACGAAAGAATAGAACCTTGGTTGAAATGGCGCGTACCATGCTTATTGACAGTCAACTAACTCCATCATACTGGGCAGAGGCTATTAATACAACATGCTATGTGTTAAACCATGCCTTGATCCACCCATTTCTTCACAAGACACCCTACGAACTACTCTGTCAACGTAAACCAAATCTCATTCATCTCAAACGTTTCGGGTGTACGTGTTATATCCACAATAATGGTAAGGACAACTTGGGTAAGTTCTCTCCCAAAAGTGATGAAGGTATATTTCTTGGCTACTCTTCTAAAAGCAAAGCTTATCGTGTTATTAATCTGAGAACTCAATGTTTAGAAGAGAGTCCCCATGTCAGGTTCGATGAGTCTCACAACGTTGGCTCATCTTTTGATCAACTTGACTTTGCTCTAGACGATTTCCTCACTGATCAACACTTCATCACGGTCCCCATAGGTAGACTCCAAGATTCCCAATCCATCATACCTGATGACTCTCCAGGAAAGAAAAACAATACATCCGACTTCACTGACTCTGACAATAACTCTGAAACACTCTTGCCTCAAAACTTGAACTTTGATTCCTCTGACAAAGACACACCCCCTCCTGCTTCACATCGTCAGTTCCAACAAAAATTAGCTCATCCTCCTGAAAACATAATATCCAACCCAAACTCAGGTGTTCAAACACGCTTTCAAGCTATGCAAAACCTATGTGCCTTTCTTTCAAGCACTGAACTGTGAAATGTCAAAGAGGCACTTCTTGATAGTGATTGGGTCACTGCTATGTAGGAGGAACTAAACTCTCTCCAAAGACATGCTGTCTGGGAGTTAGTTCCCCGACCCACACATCAACAAACCATTGGTACTCGTTGGGTCTTTCGTAATAAACTGGATGATGTAGGACAATTTTTCAGGAATAAAGCTAGGTTGGTTGTTTAGGGCTAAAACCAAGAGGAAGGGATTGATTATGATGAAACTTTCGCACCTGTAGCTCATCTTGAAGCAATTCGCATGTTAATTGTGTTTGCCGCATTCAAAGGTTTCACATTATATCAAATGGACGTCAAGACGACCTTTCTCCATGGCTATATTGATAGAGAAGTCTATGTCGAGCAACCTCCAGGGTTCACAGACTCCGTCCATCCCGACTACGTCTACAAACTGTGTAAGGCCCTTTATGGACTGAAACAGGCTCCGCGAGCTTGGTTTGAAAGACTCTCTACATATCTCTTGCAAAATGGCTTCTCTAGGGGTAACGTAGATAAAACACTATTCATTCTCCATTCATCACATGACTTACTTCTAGTACAGATTTATGTTGATGATATTATTTATGGTTCTATGAGTAACACCCTTTGTGATCATTTTGCTAACCTTATGAAGCAAGAATTTTCCATGAATGAGTTAGGTGAGCTAAAGTTCTTCTTAGGACTACAAGTTCAACAGGAAAAGGAAGGGATTAAAATCCATCAACAAAAGTACATCAAGGAAATCCTTGACAAGTACAATCTCACCAATGTCAAAAGCATGTCAACACCAAGCTGCACATCTGCCAAACTTCATCTAGATGACGACGGAGTCGGTCTCAATGCCACAGAGTATAAAGGAATGATAGGGTCCCTCTTGTACCTGACTGCCAGTCGCCCTGATATTCTCCACGCAGTCTGTCTTTGTGCCCGCTTCCAGGCAGCACCAAAACAGTCTCACCTCAAAGCAGTCAAACGTATCTTTCGATACCTCAAAGGTAGAGCCGATCATGGTCAATATAGCCCAACCGCCCAGCCCGACCCGCCATGTATATTAACCCAACGGGTATGGGTGGAAAAAATGACTGGGCGGGTTTGGACAAAAAAATCAGCCCGAATTTTTTTTTCAGGCCGGGTTATGGCTAAAAAATTTGCCCAGTTGATGGTCCGGCCCGGCCCGTTATCATAGTTACATTACATTATTAGTTTGTTATATATGTTATAACATGGACTTCTCATTTTATGTGCATAATGTTATAAAAAAATACAAAATAAAAAAAAGCGTGCATACTTTCCATGCTCCAGCCAGCCCATGTAAGCAAGACAACTAAACAAAGTTACAAAGCATCAAAACCCAATCGAGCTGACCATCCCTCATTTTATCTACGTTGCCTAGAAGCTGGAATATTCCATACCCGAAAAAGCTTCCAACAAAATCCAAATTCTTGCCTCTGTAGGTCCTACTCTGTTCGCCGGAAAACTCATTCAATCACCCACCTTTTCGGTCTCGTTCCTCTACATTCATCAATATATTAAGTTTCCGTTACTCCTCCCAAGTTTTTTCAAATTTCGCTTAGTCTTTTTCCTTTTTTTGTCTCTCTGTTAAGTTTTCATACTCCTCTCGATTTCTACTCCTCATTTTCGCCTAGTGAATCTGAAGCGGTGATGGTTGGAACTTTGAAGTATAATTCTTGAACAAAGAACTAGTGTGATTTTTTTAGAAACATTGGGTGCACATTAGGATTATACTATGTAAATGTCATCGATGGTTTATTGTAACTAGTTATGCTAGAGAAATAAATCATTCACTTCGCATTATATTGTAGCACTTTGGTAGTTCTAATCATGCTTGATTTTTAAGAAAACATTTCAGACAAAGAGAAAATTGAGTTAAAACTGGACCGGGCGGGCCGGGCATTGGCACAAGTAGAAAAAAACTGGGCCTGGCCCGACCCGGCCCGAAGTTTTCTAAAACGAGCTTGGACAAATTTTTTAGGCCCGACGGGCAGAAAAATCATGATCAGCCCGGCCCTAACCCGGCCCGCCCGCCTGAATGATCAGCTCTACTCAAAGGTACAAGTACACTCTATCTATGGTATCCTCGATCTCCTACTTTTACTTTATCTGGCTACAGTGACTCTGATTGGGCTGGTTCCCTCCAAGATCGAACGAGTACTTCAGGTAATGCACAGTTCTTGGGTCTTTGTCTCGTTTCATGGTCCTCCAAAAAACAAAACTCTATCGCACTCTCTACAGCGGAGGCAGAGTATGTCTCTGCTGCAGCCTGTTGCTCTCAACTACTTTGGATGAAACAACAACTTCAAGATTATCATGTTACCCAAGAACAGATCCCAATCTTTTGTGACAACAAAAGCACAATCAAAATATCCAAAAACCTAGTCCAACCCTCAAGAACCAAACACACTGAAATCCATTTTCATTTCCTAAAGGACTGTGTCGAGAAAAAGCTTATTCAACTTGACTTTGTGCCCACAGAAGATCAACTTGTAGATATGTTCACAAAACCCCTGTCCACAGCATGATTTGAAGCACTTCGATCAGCAATTGGATTGACTCCATCTACCTAGACGATCGCATCTCCTTGCCCCTACCGCAATCGTCAGTAGGTACTCCCTTATGTCTCACTGAGTCTGTCTCTGTTTGCACTTGAATCTGTGAACTGTGTTTCCTTGCTTAAACGCCTCTATGCACCTAGCGCTACACATCCACGTCACCTATCCACACCCGCTCCGCCTAAATCTACGCCCTTGATCTCGCGCCCCCTGATTTTTCTCGCCTGACACACGAAATCTCTGCAACTTCTGCTAGTCACTTCCACCTTTATATCATCTATCACCCTTCTCCGTCGCTCTCACTCATATTCCCCTTACACCCAAAGCTAAAACAAATTCCAAATGGCGGGCATTAACTTTAACGGCATCAACATCCCGACTGAAATTTTCCAAGATCCTCTCCGCCTTCAGGCGTATCTTCAGTCCATGGCAAACCCTAATTCATCCCCAATCACCACCACCACCACTCACTCTCCCACCAAAAACACAGCCACCTCATCCCCCACACACTCTGCCATACCACCGCATTCCATCCACGACACTTCCCCCCAACCAACACCCCCATCTGCGGCCAAGACGGATATTCTTGAAACGGATATCGAAGACGTCACCCCACTCTAGACCAAACCACCTTCTCCACCACCTCATCAACCAAACCCTACCTCCGATACCCAAGCCAATGACCCACCGCAAGCTCCACCCAAAAAATCTCCAACACCAACCCCACAAGAATCTCATGAAAAATTGGCAACCTTAACTCCTCCCCCATCTCCGTAACCAAAACCTAGAAAACGCAAAGCTCAAACCATAACCCGTCCCACAGCCAAACGTGTCCTAAGATCATCAGTCAAGGCCCAACCAGTCTCCTCAGGTTCCGGCGAGTCTTCCCCAGTCCAAGAGTTGCCCACCAACAGCCACGACACCTCCACTGGCGCCACCTCCATCAGAATACAGAAGCCACCCAAGCCACAGCGTCGAATCGCCAAGATAGACCCCTTCACCCAACGCTACATGCTCTGTGATCCTGCCGCGGAGCGAAATATTGTTAGGGGTAAGTTTCTAAACTTCTCTTGGGCTCTGTCTTCGAATCTGGGGGAGTTAGTCACGATGCTAGAAGTTCAGGGATGGAAGCATCTTTTCTGTGAGATAAATGAGTGGTATCCCCAAGAGTTTGTTGACTTCTATCAAAATCTTGTCATTGGAAATGGTGCCGCACAGTCTTTCATCAACTCTATTCCCGTCTTTTTCAATCTCGAGAAGTTGTCACAAATTCTTGGAGTCCCTCATACTGGTCTGTCCTTCTATGAAAAAGGAGTCCTCCCAGAAATCCCAGGGGTCCCACAAAACAAGCTCTACCGCTTTTTCTCTTCCAAGAAAAAAGTGGGTTCCCCAATCCCCCAAGGTGACCTTTCCATACTCCACCAACTCCTACACATCCTTGTCATCAAAAATATCGTCCCCAGAAAAGAAGGAAATCTAATGGTCAACTGTTTGGACCTCACAATCATGTACTGCATCATAAACCATCCCCTCTCAATCTGGCCCACATTATTCTCCATCATTTGGCCCAGTCTGTTGATACCCCAAAACACTCCCTGGGATATGTGTTATGGCAGCCCCGCATTTTAAAATTCTTTCAGGTACCCCTGGCAACATCTACGCCGGAGTCCATCGAGGAGGCAGACACCATCAATCTCCGCTATCTGAATCGGAGTACCTCCATCGACAAATCCAAGCCGCTGCCCCCACCATCAACTCCAATGACGGCGGGTCCTTCGACTTCTCAAGAGGCAGTCCATCACGACACTCTTCTACAACTCTTGGAGAAAGTCGAGCGACTCCTCGCACAGGCAGCATAGCTGACTCAGAGCCACTCGCGGATGATGGACAGACTCACTGGGATTGAGACGGCTGTGACGGCCTTGCAGGACCACCTCCTTGACATCCAAGCTACCATTAACCCCAACCCTGACCCTTAGCTATGGTGTGTGTGTGCGTAGTGTTAGGACTTAGGCTGTTTTAAGTTCTAAACACTATTTACTGGTTTGTTTGTGAATATTTTGACTAACATTGTGTTACTAATGGGCTTCCCTTTGATGAAAGCAAAAGGGGGAAGCGGTGAATCCTGTCTGGTGTACGGGCGACTCTTTTGCTGTTTTTTCTTTGAACTGCTTTCGAATTCTTGCTACTGGACTGTGTGGTCTAGTGCTTTAAACTGCTTCAAAAATTATGCCGTATTATGCCCGTTAATATGCCTACTTAATATCTGCTATGTTACTTGCCTGGAGTTCCTCTACGATTAAGGGGAACCACAATGGACTCACTGGACTCCAATGCTGTTATTAAGGGGGAACTTCGACAGGGTCAGTTCCCCTAGTCCTTTGTGTTTTTGTTCTTATTTCAGGATTGACTCAATCGGGATTCACGGAGGTTTGCTATCATCAGCAACAAGGGGGAAAGTGTTGAGACATCAAAGTGTTGCAGAGATAGCCAATCACCTCGACAGAGTCAATCATCCTCAGCCAAACATAAAGAACGAGCTACTACAAGAGAGTCCGTGCAACTAAGGAAACATCACAGACTCTTCCATGCTGTTGCGAAAACTAAGGAATGAACTCGTGAATCTTTCAACGCTCCAACGGTCATGCAACCCCCTAGTCACATCTGAAGTTCGCGGCCCAAGTCAGAAGACCACCTAAGGACGTTGCCCACTAAGTTAGTTCCGACAATTTTGGAACTAACTCCCTCAACCTGTTGTTTCTAGTTCTAGTATAAATAAGCATTGTAATAGCTAGTTTTACTCGTGCTTTTATTGAGAAACATTCCAGAGATTAGAAAGAGAGAGGGAGAGAGAGAAATTGTCTTTGTAAGTCAGAGAGAGAATACGTACCAAATCAGTTAGTGCATCTAGATAGACTCTGCCTTGGAAGATCCTAGTTAATACGTACCAAATCAGTTAGTGCATCTAGATAGGCTCTGCCTAGGAAGATCCTAGTTTTACTACACTTACCATTGAGCTGATCAGAAAGTGTATTGGACACTACAGGAAAAAGGACTTTTAGCGATCAACAATATTGGTCGTTAAAGATGATAATTTTTGTCGTTAATGATAATATTGACCAAAATTAGAGTTCGCCACCGGTGGTCGCTAAAGGTCCGTCGCTAATAACTTTTGCGACCAACCAAATACCTTGGTCGCCAATACATTAGTGACTGAATGTGAAGTTGATCGCTAACGCTTTAGCGACTACAATTTTTTTTTGGTCACTAGTGGTTTAGTGACTGACAATATAATTGGTCACTAACGTCATTTGCGACCATTATTTGTATCTATAAGGTAACATAGAAAATGTTATTGGTGACCAACAATTTTGGTCGCTAATGTTACAAATGACCAAATTTAACATGGAATCTTAGCGACCAAATTTTGTATATAATATACTTTTTTTTTGTAACCATGCACACACTATTGTTTTTTTCACCTTCCATATCATTGTACTAATTAGTTAAAATGTTGAGCAAAGTGTAAGTCTTCATATTAAAAATGCTTAGACATCCATTGATAGCCATATGACTAAAATATTAAAATACACAATATCAGAAACTTTACAATAACGTTTAGCAAAAGAACTAAGAAAAGTAAATAAAATGACATGTCAATGTCATATAAGGTGACGAAACTTCATAATTTTTAGTTGAATGTGATTGCTTTAAAAGATCCCTACTAACTAGCTAACTCCCTAATCTATAGGGGCTGATTCTGCTATCAAAGACTGATCGTCTGAGGAGTTCGAAGGAAAGACAGTGGAAGCCGAAATGGAGTTGAAACCGGTAGACACCAGTAGCACGAAGATGTTCAGTGAATACAACAAGCGTTTCAAGCACTTCAGCACCACTCTTGGCTGTTCCATGACCTTCTATATCTACTTCCCCTTCATCTACCCACAAAGGACCACTTTTATAGTAAGTAATATAGCGCAGGTTTCAGACCAAGAACTGAAGCTTTATTTGACTTCCCTGTACTTATGAAATCATTTCTTGGACAACTCTTTTGTAAAAATGAATTTCTGGATAATGTTGTTGTGCTGAAGCTTCACGCTTTTGTGCTTACTTACTTTGGATCACCATTCGTCTGACGGAAACCCTACAACAGATGATGTTATTTTCGGTAGCAAACCAGTCAATTTAGATAGCATTTTTACTTTGCTTGAAAAGAATAGATGAAACAGAGGCAAAATGTGCATCTTCTTAAAGTAAAAATACGAAATTTGAGTGTAAACATGTATCAAAACAAATGAAGCATTCAGAACAGATAAAAATACAGGAATATGACGTTCAAAATGAAGTACTAATCAGCAAGGTCGGGCATCAGATACAAACTAAAATTAAACCGAAGCACTTACTTACTATTGCTTTTGGGAAATGAAATGTCGATTCCATCTAACAAAACAGTAGCAGCAATCTTAGTATCAAAGCTTTGAGCGAAAAAAGTAAGCTTAGCCACTGTTTTAGATTGCATAAACATTGCAATAGGTGTTCGAAATAGGTTATGTAACAACCAATAAACAAAGTAATAAACTATCCTGGGTATGACAATATTATCCTGCTGAAACTTTGGCATTCTGAAGCAGTATAAATCAGAAGCAATACTGCAGCAAAGAATCTGAACAAAGATGCACACTAGCTCTGGTTATAAATGGGGAAAATAGAGAAATAAATAGTGGCTGACTTCGGACAGGAACTGAAGTAAAGATGCAGTGTTTAATCAGAATTGACAGTAGCTAAAAATGTCCTAACTTTGTTCACTACCTTGTAGTTTAGAAGAAACTCAGAGTTTCCTGCAAAAATTCAGCACAATGCGACAGAGCATGGCACACTTAAATATAGATAAGCGGAGAAATTGCAGAAAACCATCAAAATCTTAGTATGCAGCAGGTTCATGGTCTAAAGGAAAAACAGCTCACATTGTCGTTGTATGACAACCAATTATTGTAGAGGAATGCATTAAGAAGAAACACGTGACAACACCAAATCAGTTGCCTATCCATAATATCGTTCCAAGTTTCGGAAGTTCGATTTATTATTGTAGAATTGAAGAAATTGCCTGTAATTAAAAGGTTCAGGGTTTGAAGCCCTTCACTACCAGAATGATAAAAAAAAGAACAGCAGATAGCAGATTAGATATATTCTAGCAAGAATGAATGGTATCAAGTTTCCATCTTTCAAACTCCTAAACAAATTAAATCGAAAACCAAAGAAAAGGAGAAAGAATATATATACCTGCAGTGGGTGCGAGGGAGGGTTTGCGTTTGGGTTGGAAATCAACCAGAAGAATCAATGTGATTGTGAATGCATCTGATTCTAATATGAACATGGATGAATGGATGGACAGATTAGAAGAAACCCTACCTTTCCTTCCTTCCTTCTCTTGTACAAACCTGTTGATAAAAGAGGGAATACAGATATTTCCAAACCCGCTTACATCTACAAATCAAATGAACATGCAGAGAGCATTCAATTACTTCTGCGATTAG
This sequence comes from Limonium bicolor, assembly GCA_023374045.1. Lineage (NCBI taxonomy): Eukaryota > Viridiplantae > Streptophyta > Magnoliopsida > Caryophyllales > Plumbaginaceae > Limonium > Limonium bicolor. The sequence goes on along the minus strand of CM041777.1, from coordinate 132,034,427 downwards.
AAAAGTAATACACCACATACATACGCTTGACAAAAGAGGAATTAAAATGTTCAGACATGAAGAATTCTGTTTTAACATAACCTTGCAATCGATTCTCACCAGACAGTTAGCTCATGTGAAGAATTGACTCGGCATCTTCTGAAATCTTCACAGCGGCGGCAGGATAAGCGGAGATGAGAAATTGTTCGAAAGTGTATATTGATGAGAAAACTAATGTAATCACTAGCGGGTGTGAAGGCGGAGAAATAAGCGAAGCTCTTAGCGGCAACGCGCAATGTTTAGGAGATCGCATAGGTAAAATTTTAAGTAGGTTATTATTTTACAATTTTTTTAAATGGAGCGGTTACTTTCTAGCGGCATTTCAGTGCCACTAATTTGATACTGCATCATTGTCGACCAAAAACGTTACTTTTTTACGATAACAAAATAATATGGTCATTAATATGAAAATTATAGAGACAAGTGTATCCGGTAGTAATTTAATCCCGACCACAATACATTTTTGGTCGCATATTTGGTCACAAATGACCAGGTTTTTTGTAGTGGGATGAGTGAGTGAAAAACCGCTAAGTAGATCTCTTCTACTTAGTGAGCATTTGTAAGTTATTCTATTTTGACCAGAGAATAAAATAGCTTATTGTGTATCTTGTTGAGTTCCACAGAGTCTGCTATCTTTCAAACGTTAATTCGTTTCAGTTTCTTTAAGTCTTCCGCACACTTAGTTTAACCAGTTCGATTGAGTGCCTCTACGTCCCAAAGTGTTTCTTATCCTTAAAAGATCGATTGAGTCAAACCAACTCTTAGACTCACACCTTGAGTTGGTTTGAGTTAGCCACCCGATCCTACAGTAGCCCCTTGTTGCAGACACTTGGATCACGGTCATTGTCTTCGCACTCCACTATCCGGACACCGAAGCTAGAAATACTATTCTTTTATGGGGAGAATGTTGCAATCGGTCTTTTTGATATATTAAAAACTATGAAATTAATCCTAGAAATTGAGAAATAAAATAAACCTACGGGTTACAAAATAATTCCCAGTCGTAGCAGTAAAGTAATATGAGCAACCGGGGTATCGAACCAAAGGACTAAGCGCACAAATCCTAGCAAAGGCTGTAAATCAGGGGAAATTGTCGATCAATAAAATTAAGAGCAAGCAAAAAGTAACTGATAATAATATAACAAAAGCGGAACTCCGGGTTCAGGTGGTCTTTCCTAGTTAAGTCATGCAGTTTTATCACCAGTTAATTAGGGAATAGGGTTCGGCAAATTCTAACAAGTTTCGAAATGACTTAATCCTAGCCAAATAAAACTCTCCTGCATAGAACGTGATAAACCAAATCATGAATCTATCACATAAGTGTAGAAGGATTAAGCGCAAGAATTTAAATCGTATCTAAAGGCTAACTCATCAATCAGAAAAAGTTTCCACAAACTAACATATTATAACGACCTATCTATCAATCACCGATCAGATCTTGACAATTTCGTAAAGCTAAAAATAAAGTAGTAAATTTTATTGATAGCGCAAACAAGATTTATAATCTGAAACAAACCCAAGATTAATCCTATATCAACTGATAACAAAACTACAAAACCTAACTATTTACAATCACCATTCCCCGGAGTTTATTCCCTTAGCCAAGCATGACAACAGATGAAACAATAAGAGAAGAAGGTGTAGAAATCACCTTTAGCCAATCTGAAGATCTACAAGTCATAGGGTTGAACAAACAGATGATGAAGTGCTGCAGGGATTCTCCTCAGTTGCAGCTGCAGAAAAGAAACTAGGTCGCGGTTCTTCATTCTGAATTTTGAATGTTTCCTTCTATCTCACGCACGCTCCTTTAAAATAGAATTTTTTGACATAAAATACACACGTCCGGCTCACCTATCCGGGTAGGAGAGCCGGACAAGAGATAGCTTTGTCAGGCGAGAAAACTATCGTTTGTGAGACGTCCGGCTCTACGTCCGGGTCACTTAGCCGAACAGCCTGGCTGGACGAGTATATGTATTGAAATCTCTGCGCTGCACTCGTGGTCGTAAATATTTTTGTCCTTCTGAGCACGTCCGGGTCACAGGGTCGGACACATCATCCGGACACTTGAAAGCTTTGAAGAGTGAGAGTTTTGTCACGTCCGGGTCTGCGTTTGGATCAGTTTGTTGGATAGGAACACGGCGTCCTGACCACAGGGTCGGATGTAGGTCCGGACGTGGCCAAGTTTTTCCCTTTTGTGCCGAATTTCTCCCATATCGCGTCCTAAGTTATAAAAACTCCAAGACATGCTAGTGTGAAGTATTTTCACTTTAACAAAGATATAAACATCATAAAATCCTAAACTTAGGAAAAAAGACAAGAAAGATAAATGGTTTAAGCACTAAGAGATATATCAATAATCGGTGCATCAAATTCCCCCACACTTATCTTTTGCCTGTCCCCAGCAAATCTCTTATAAAAAAGCTCAAGCAAGCCAATAGATAACAACCAAAGAGAGAGAGAGCACAGAAGAATATTTTGCAAGTCTTTTGATCCGGGTATTAAACTTTCCAACTCCAAGCAAAAAGAATTTTTAGAACAAACCAGGAAGTGTAAGAAGGCATACAAAGCTTCGAGAGAGAAGAAGAACCATAAGAACTGAGCCTTTAACCATGAGCCAAACTACCATTTCCTTCACATTCTTTCGAACGACAAGAGGCATGAAGTAAGATCTTATTCCATTTTACCTTTCAATACCACGCACTCATGATCCCAAATATAGAAGCTATTGAAAACATTAAGCTCAAAAGATGAATAGATACTTCAATTGAAGTTCATATGTTTCTTTTCCTCAGACTTTTCTCTTCACCTATGTAGCGGCTTTGGGTCAACTATCATAGATTCAAAGAACCTTAGGTAGCTAGGTGATAAGGCACCCTAGAGGACTTAATAACTGAGTAAAAGAGGCCTAGTTTAGGATCATAAAAAAATGCCTTAAAGGATCAGTGGAGTACCTTGTCTTTGTTCTTTTCCACCTTTCATACCATTCATTCTAAAGCTCAAGGTTAAAAACATGGTTCAGATGACAAAAATTCTCAATCATATTAGCATTAGTAGACAATGACTTCAATTTTAGCAATAAAACCACAATAATTCGAAAACATTTCACACCCCCAAACCTGTCAACTTGCTTAGCTTCTTCCAATGTCTCTCTTTCAGTTATCTTCATTAACAAGACTTAAACAAGTGCAAGAAAGACAAACTCAAGAACAAGTTACGACAAAGTCAATTGTCCCTGCTAAACGAGAAATTGTAGGATAAAACTATATATAAAAAGAATAAAATAATAAACTAAACCTACAACTCTACTACGGGTAGCAAATAAAAACCCGGTAGGAGTATAGTGTAAATATATTACGACCGAGAGAATCGTACCCAAGGGACTTATAGAAAACTAGTCCTAATCCGGGCAAAAGCCTATTCTAGAATAGAAGGGGGGAAAAGTAAATGTGTAAGTGCAAATTAAGAAAAACTGCCTAAAAACCTAATCTAAAATAGTATTTATAAGGATCTACCCCAGATTCGAAATGGCAACGTCATAAAAACACAAATGAACACCAAGGGAAAAGAATAAATTCCGAACCAACCAACTTTTGGTACTGCCGGATATTATGCCGGACAATATGCACCCGGCAAAGACAAGAACCTTGAATGTGCCGGACGTGTTGCACCCGGCATGCCATCCGGCATGCTCAAAATGTCAATTTACTCTTCCAGTTCGAAGCCGAACTAAGCACTCCCTAATCATTATCGAAGACTAACAATATCTAGGTAATCATCGAACCGAAAATGGGAGAATTTTAAGCCTTAAATTTCATCCTTTAAGTTATAAAAGACAAATAGAAAGACCACTTGGAATTCCTCAACCTTTCTGCCTTACCAAGGTTAGAATTGATGTACTTGGAAGAAGAAACAATTTCATTCCTAATTGCAATAACCACAAAATTCCAAGTTGAACTTATATCTTTTATTGAGTGATCATAGTATGTTTACAAAGAGAACCATTTCTAACTAGAGAAGACAAAGAATTCTACATCACCATCCACACAACTACAAGAAGAGAATACAAAGAGGGAGAAGGAGATGTCAATAGCCTTAACCCGACAAGGTCTTCTTCTTCTCTTGCGTGGATGGATCCGTAGACTTCTTTGGACACCAACAATGGAGAGAGGCAGAAATATAGAAGTGAATGGCATGGGTTTGGTATGTTAAAGTGTGTCCAATGATGTAGACTCATGGCCTATTTATAGGGCTTCAAAATGTCTTTTGCCGGGCGTCGTGCCGGATCATCAATAGCCGGCACACGTGGGAAATGTGCCTAACTGTTAACGGTCGAAACCGTCAATTCCGCGTGAAACAGTGTATATGCCGGGTAGGATATACCCGGCATCACACCCGGCAATAGCCAAATCTCCAACGGTCAATAACTGCCATCGTTTGGTCAACCGTCCCAAGAGCCAAATCTGCCAACGGTCAATAAAACCTTTTGCCAGCTTTGGTTCAACGCTGTGTGGCGACTCTTCACTTATGCCGGATGGGATCTACTTCGGCATCGTATCCGGGAAAGCTCCTTTTCTGATCTATGCTCATGCGTGCAGGATTAATCTGGCATTGAGTCCGGCATCATCTGACTTTTGCCTAGAAAATCATCCCTTGCACAGAAAAATATATAAAAACATAAGACTAAACTAATAAAACACTTTAATACCTAATATAGCACAAATAACATATATATAACCTAATTTAGATAAATATAATACTAAATTAGCACCTAAAATATGATAAGTTTGCGGCTTATCAAGGCCCTACACTTACCTTTTGCTAGTCCTCGAGCAAAACAAGATTAGAAAGGAGTGAGTAATTACTTATGCACAAAACAGAAAACTCTAGAATGACAATTAGATAAATACTTCAAATATTTGACTCTATTTTCACAAGTATCACTTAATTATCCTCATTCCATCCGAAACATACCAATGGGTATAAAAGTAAGGAATTTTCAAAACCGATCAAAGCTTTTGGGCTATTTTGCACTAAGGGATTTTGTAATCTCTCTTTTTTCTGTTTCCATCATTCAGCTCTATTTTTCAAGAGTTTCTGAATGTGGCCAAGATACTCATCAACGGTTTCTATGTGTTCAGCCCTATTTTGCAAGGGTTTCTGAATCAACCATGATTTTTTTTTTGCATTGAAGAACGGGGAATTTAGGAGAAAAACCAAAAGGAAAAACTCTCGTTTTTCTTGCTTTATTCTGAGGCACTTTTTGAACCTCAAGGAATATAATGCTTTTCCTTTGTGAAGAAGATTTTTTTTCTTTCTTTTTGTTTTCTTTTCTTCTTCTTTATTTTTTCAAAAACCCTATTTAAGATTTTTCACCAAAAAGATTTTTCACAATTTGAAAAGAGAAGAAAATAGTACCCAAAAGTACATAAAGGAAAGAATTAGGAGAAAGATCATATACTCATGTTAATAAAGAGAATCAAAAAGTTAAAAAATAGGAAACTACAGTCATTAGAAAGCTTACCTCTTGAGAGAACAGGTATTTATTCATTCCTAAACTCATCTCAATCAAAATATGCAAAAATCTTAGTAAAAACATTGATAAAACTAACAACTTATGCATATTATAAATAAAAAAAATAAGGGGGGATCCCTGCCCTACACTTGGCAGGAACACTGTCCCAGTGTTCGAAAGAAAAAGAAAAAAAAAATAAATAAAGAAAGACTGTAATAAAGAAAATTAAAAGTAATTAAGAAGAAAATGACTCCCCTGTGGTGCAAGAAGACTAGACGCGTGGGGGCTGCCCTACACTTAGCCTTTTGGCTACTTGGCCAAGTGATCAGAGATCTCGATAGAAACGAAGATCGATTTCAATACTCCCGTTGATCAATTTAGTGTTGGAGACGGGGAGTTGACCAAGTGGTCATGGTTGAGCAAAAAGTTGCTGCATTTGCAACTGCATTGACTTATGCTCCATGCGAATGGTCGAGATCTCTTGCAATTTCCACTTCCTCAGGCGTTGTAAAATGGAATTTGGAATTTGTTTTTGTGTATTACTAGATGTGTGGTCGTGCACTAACCACATTCGCCTGCTGAGGAAGAGAGTTCTTGCCATTCGCCTATGGTATTTGATTCCATTGTGGAGGGAGTGCGTTTGTTGGTTTCGTCGTTGCCTTAAGGAACGAAGAAATGTCCTCATTGTCTCCTGATCGCTGTCAGATGAATCTTCATGAAGATTATGCGATCGGAGATGCATTTACCTTATTTACTTAGGAGGAGCAACACACAATATTAATTTAACAATGAAATATAAAAAAACAAAAAAATATATAAAAATGTTACGCAACGAAAAGAAAATAGATCATATTGAATATGTCGGACCGGTGTGCCGGGCATGAAGTATCCGGCATTGGAATTCCTCCTTTATGCCTGATATAATTTACCCGGCATAATGAACGGCATATTCAACCCGAGAAAAGAAATTAAATGTAACAAAGAAATATAAACAAGAGGAGATAAAAATCAAAGTTAATGACAATAAAGAGTAAGAGATCATTTATATATGTCTCTACTATTTACGAAAAAAATGGAGAGTAAATTTGAACGAGCCGGACCACGTGCCGGATGTAACCTATCCGGCGTAGGACTTCCTCTTTTATGTCGGGTTGATTTTACCCCGGCCCCTGCCCGGCTTGTTCAAAACTCGAAAGGAAGATAATTGACAAAGGAATAAGGGATAGTGAAGGAAAAGAAAAAAAAAGAGAGAGAGACCATGGTGCAATAGGAATATGTACATATTATGACTCTAATAATCTGAAGAGAAAAATGAAAAAATGAAAGTTAAGGTTGAGTATGCTGGATTGTGTGCCGGGTTATCTTGTCCGACTTGAAAAAATGAAGTTAAGGTTGAGTATGCCGGATTGTGCGTCGGGTTAATCTTGTCCGGCTTCGGACTTCCCCCAAGATGCCGGACGTGTGCTACCCGGCATAGTGCATGCCTTGCTCAACCTAGAGAAATCAATTCAACAACGAATAAAGAATTAAAAGAATATGAATTGTTGAATGTGCCGGGTGCCACACAACCGGCCTTGTACCCGCATATTCAACCAAAAAAATGGAAAAAAATTTAAAATCAAAGAAAAGACTAAAGAATTAAAGAATAACGAATAGGGCGTTTTACCGATTTTATGACTTGGACTAATTCCAAGTCCCCGGCAACGGCGCCAATTTGCTAAACGGAAAATTGTAGGATAAAACTATATATAAAAAGAATAAAATAATAAACTAAACCTACAACACTACTACGGGTAGCAATTAAAAACCCGGTCGGAGTATAGTGGAAATATATACGACCAAGAGAATCGTACCCAAGGACTTATAGAAAACTAGTCCTAATCCGGGCAAAAGCCTATTCTAGAATAGAAGGGGGGAAAAGTAAATGTGTAAGTGCAAATTAAGAAAAACTACCTAAAAACCTAATCTAAAATAGTATTTATAAGGATCTACCCCAGATTCGAAATGGCAACGTCATAAAAAACACAAATGAACACCAAGGGAAAAGAATAAATTCTGAAACCAACCAACTTTTGGTACTGCCCGGGGACAATATGCACCAAGCAAAGACAAGAACCTTGAATGTGCCGGACGTGTTGCACCCGGCATGCCATCCGGTATGCTCAAAATGTCAATTTACTCTTCCAGTTCGAAGCCGAACTAAGCACTCCTTAATCATTATCGAAGACTAACAATATCTAGGTAATCAACGAACCGAAAAGGGGAGAATTCTAAGCCTTAAATTCATCCTTTAAGTTATAAAAGACAAATAGAAAGACCACTTGGAATTCCTCAACCTTTCTGCCTTACCAAGGTCAGAATTGATGTACTTGGAAGAAGAAAGAAACAACTTCATTCCATTGCAATAACCACAAATTCCAAGTTGGACTTATATCTTTTATTGAGTGATCATAGTATGTTTACAAAGAGAACCATTTCTAACTAGAGAAGACAAAGAATTCTACATCACCATCCACACAACTACAAGAAGAGAATACAAAGAGGGAGAAGGAGATGTCAATAGCCTTAACCCGACAAGGTCTTCTTTTCTCTTGCGTGGATGGATCCGTAGACTTCTTTGGACACCAACAATGGAGGTGAGGCGGAAATATAGAAGTGAATGGCGTGGATTTGGTATGTTGAAGTGTGTCCAATGATGTAGACTCATGGCCTATTTATAGGGCTTTAAAATGTCTTTTGTCGGGGGGCGTCGTGCCGGATCATCAATAGCCGGCACACATGGGAAATGTGCCTAACTGTTAACGGTCGAAACCGTCAATTCCGCGTGAAACAGTGTATATGCCGGGTAGGATATACCCGGCATCACACCCGGCAATAGCCAAATCTCCAACGGTCAATAACTGCCATCGTTTGGTCAACCGTGGCGACTCTTCACTTATGCCGGATGGGATCTACCCGGCATCGTATCCGGCAAAGCTCCTTTTCCGATCTATGCTCATGTCGTGCAGGATTAATCCGGCATTGAGTCCGGCATCATCTGACTTTTGCCTAGAAAATCATCCCTTGCACAGAAAAACATATAAAAACATAAGACTAAACTAATAAAACACTTTAATACCTAATATAGCACAAATAACTATATATATAACCTAATTTAGATAAATATAATACTAAATCTAGCACCTAAAATATGATAAGTTTGCGGCTTATCAGTCCCCCACACTTAAGGCAAAGCAATGCCCTCATTGCGTAGAAAGAAATGCGAATGTGCAATAAGTGTATGAAATCCAAAGGGGCAAATCAGCAAAGCAAAACAAAGGGGAACATCAAAATTATAGAAGCAGATAATGAATAGAATACTCCCCAAGGTTCTGGACAGCAAAGTGTGTGCATAGTCGAAAGAAGTCTCCCACAGTATGATTCTCGTCAGCAAGAGAAACATAGTAGTAAATGAAATATAAAATGCTGCAAAGCAACATCATAAGAGAAACAAAAAACATAAAAATTAGTAGGAAAACTGACTACTAATATAAGAAGAAGAAGTACTCCTTGAAGGAGTTAGTTTTTGTTTCCGGTTTTGTTTTTTTTAGAAATAAAATGCAATAGAAATGAAATAATGAAGGAAAGTAAAATACAAAAGTAAAGTAAACAAAATAAAGAACATAAACAAGAAAAAATAAGATAAAAGATGGATCACTGAGGTGACTGAGGCGGTGGTGGAGCTCCCTAACGAAGGCCAGCGAGAAGGCACTCCAGAATCTCAGCCATCTACCTCTGAACAGTATCAGTCCGTTGAAAATGCTGACGCGTCTTGCTAAAAAGTCTCACTACGGTCTAGATGCTCGGTAATCCGCTGTTGAGCCTGAAACATCTCCTGCTGCATCTTCTGCATATCACTCAGCTGCGCTTGGAGCTCAGGAGGGACATTCATTACAGGGGGAGTGGGAGGCTGTATGACTGTACTAGGAGGAGCCAAGCCTGAGATCCTCCCGAAGAAGAAGATCCAGCGTCAGAAAGCCCGAAGCTACCTCGTACCCATGTACCATCATCGAGTCGTATGAAACCTCACCTCTTAAAGGTCTAAAAAGTAATAGGAGTATCCCTCGCATACGTCGACTCCCGTGAAGACATCCTCGGGAAGTGAAGCAACCAAGAAGTGGTGGATGAAGAAGGGAAAGATAGGAGTGACCCTTTTCTTCTTGGAGCGAAGATAGCTGACCACCTTATGCAACTGATGAAACATACGAAAGGGATGATATGCGTTGAGCGGGAGGAGGAGGTTGCAGAAGCAAGTAAACCAGAATGACGCCAGTCCTCGTCAGAAGCATCATTTTCAACCTGAGGCCGGATCTGATGGTTGAGGATCTCTGCCAGAAGTCTCTGCATAAGAGTCGGGAAGCTGGCATGTGGGAGAACATCCTTGTTCTCCTCTCCTCTATGGCTCCTAGTGCAGCCAACCTCATGAATCCACTCGCCTTCGTACTGTGTAGGAACGCCTCATGGAACTCAGAGTGGGCCTCCTCATATCTAGAATGTCGAATAGGAGGCTGAAGGAGGCCGGAGAAAATCTCGACGGGGTAATGATGCACATATGAAGTAACAGAATGTGTCTAATCACTCGCCTGAGCATTTGCGTAGAACTCACATACGAGCGATAGGGAGAACAGGCCCTCGCCTATCAGAGAACCTTCCCCAGTCCAAAGGGCTCAAATCAAAGTCAGATCCCAGTAGCCACCATAACCTCAGCAGCAATCCGTCTCTCTCATAACAAAGTTCCAGCATCGCCCAGAGGCGGAACCAGGCGCGGGCTACATCAGAAACAAATCCGTCCTCACAAAGAGGAGAAGGAAGGACAGGACGAAGACTCAGGCTGGATGCTTGCCCCTAAAAGAAGAACCAACAGAACTACCTCCTCGAGTGTGAACCATCTAATATGGAGTTTGGAGGTGAAGAACGGGTGTCTGAAGCGGCGTGCTGGTGGTGGCGAGTGGCCGACAATAAGAAGCAAGGGCGGCGACAGGGATGAAGGGAAAAGAGAAGTCGTGGCGTGTTGCATTGTTTGGAAGAAGACATGCGTCCGGCTCTTCTGTCCAAGTGGGAAGGCCGGACATGGCTAAAGGTGCAAAGCCGTCCGCGTGGGGCATCCAGGTGAACAATCCGGACACAGCTAACCTGTCCCTCTGCCATGTCCGGGTGAGTGAGCCGGACGCTCATCCGGACGAGAGTAATACTTTTTTCTTTCTTTCAACTATAATAAATAAAATTAAAGCACCAGCTATACTAACCATAATCAAATAAAAGAGAATAAAAAGGAACATGAAATACTCCCTTAACTCGTAAGCACAAGTCTTGGAACGCTCCCCCACACTTGTAGGGGTGATCATTTGGATAATTCGGTTACCGAAATCCAAATTGTAAAAAATAAATTGGATTTCGGTTATTCGGTTAAAATCGAATTATCCAAATTAAGACCAAAACCAAATGAACCATTATCCAAATTATCCGAAATCCAAATTTTTTAAAAGTGAAATCCGAAATCCAAACTGAAATCCAAATTTTAGCTAGTTTGGATTTCAACTTACCAAAATTTAGGGTTTATGTTTGACTATTTATCACTAAAGACTAGAATTAGAAAATAGGATATTCTTTTGTAAAGAAAATTTGGATAATTCGGTAACGAATTAGACAAAGTCAAAACCAAATCCAAACCAATTATAATTAGGATAATTCGGTTAACCGAAATTTTCAATTCAGTTAGAAAATTCGGTTAAAATCCAAAAAATAAAATCAGTTAATTCAGTTTTTGGATAAATCCAAAATATCCAAACTGAATGCACCCCTACACACTTGAGTTCACCTGTGGAATGGAGAGAAATGTTTCTACAAATTCATTCTACACAGCCAGAAGAACTCAAGTGCAATCATAATTGCAAGTAAACGATACAAAAGAAACAAAATCAACGACAAAAGAAGAAGCAACCCGAAAGGAAAATAATCAAACAAAAGTAAGGTAAGTTGCCTCCCACCAAGCTGCCCAAATTAAAGTCTCTGGCTAGACTTCCAAGCTTACTGATCAGAAGAAGAAGGAGCGTGGTGGGAGTACCACAACATCCTAGAGTGATATTTTGAAGCTTCCTAAATGCATATCGAAGTCTCCAAGGAATTTTCTTTTTTTTTATCTTTCGACTGCGAGAGGCTTGAAGCATCTGGGGCAGCCAGTTGATCCTGCACAAAAGACACTGCATGCAAATCAATATTAGCATCAGCTATACCAACATACTTTTCAATCGAGCCCATTGACTTTGAAAATTTCACCCTTTTTATTTTCTAGCTCATAAGCCCCGTAAGAAGTAATACCCACTACTTTGAATGGACGGCCCAGGGGGACTTAAGCTTCTAGGGAAAAGCTTCAATCTTGAATTGTAGAGCAGTGCCAATCTTTACTTTGAAGTCCCTTCTTGGATCATCTGACCATGGAGCTTCTAAGTGCGCTCTTTGTAAATCTTTGCACTGTCATAAGCTTGATCCCTTAGCTCTTCTAGCTCCGAAAGCTGAAACTTCCTCCTCTCACCAGCAGCATGAATATCAAAGTTCAGGGCCTTAAGTGCCCTGTACGCCTTATGCTTCAACTCCACAAGCAAATGACAAGATTTACCATAAAAGCCTGAAATGAGACATCCTAATGGAAGTCTTGAATGCAGTTCTATAGGCCCATAGAGTGTCATCGAGCTTCTGAGACCAATCCTTCCTGGAAGAATTGACGGTCTTTTGAAGAATCCACTTGAGCTCTCGATGAACACTTCAGTTTGTCCATTCGTCTACAAATGGTAGGGCCAAAGCAACTTTATGACGCACTCCATACTTAGCCATCAGGGCATCAAAGGAATGATTGTAGAAATGTGATCCTCCATCACTAATAAAATACCCTTGGAACCCCAAAGCGAGTAAAGATATGCTTCTTCATAAATTTGACCACCGTCTTAGAATCAGCATGCTGGCAAGGAATAGCTTCGACCCATTCGACACGTAGTCAACAGCCACAAGAATATACTGGTAACCATAAGAAGAAGGAAAGGGTCCCATAAAATCAATACCCCACTAATCAAATAATCAACTTCCAAAATACAGTGCTGAGGTATCTCGTGCCGTCTGGAAGTGTTGCCTAGCTCTGACAACTGTCACACTGGCTACAAAAGTTTAGCAATCTTTATGTAGTGTAGGCCAATAAAACCCAGATTCCAAAATTTTTGCAACTGTCCTGTGAGATCCATGATGACCTTTGCCTCTCTAGAGTGAAAGAAGACTCGAGCACACTACTCACCTCATCATCTGGAAGACACCTGCAAATCAAACCATCAGCACACACTCGAAACAAGTGAGGGTCTTCCAAATATAATGACGAGAATTGGAAAGGATTTCTTTTTCTGAGCATAGGAAAAATCATGAGGAACAACACCAGAAACAAGAAAATTAGCCATATCAGCATACATGGCTCGTGCACCTTATGCAACAAAGACAGTTTCATCAGGAAAAAATTCATTAATCGGTACACCATCATCAGAAACTACCAACCTAGAAATATGGTTAGCCACAATATTCAATTTGCCACTCTTATCCTTCACTTCGATGTCAAATTCTTGTAACAAAAGAATCCAAAGAAGCAAGCGAGGCTTGGCCTCTTTCTTAGCAAATAAATATCGAAGAGCAGTGTGGTCAGTATGAACAATTACTTTACTTCCTCAAAGATATGATCTAAATTTGTCTAGGGAAAATATCACAGCCAGGAGCTCTTTTCAGTGGTGGTGTAGTTCCTCTGGGCGTCATTCAATGTTTTGCTTGCATTAGCGACAACCCTAAGAATTTTGTCTTTCCTTTGGCGTAGAGCTGCTCCCACTGCATAATCACTAGCGTCACATATAATCTCAAAAGGTAATGACCAGTCAGGAGAAACAACAATGGGTGCAGCTACCAATTTTGCTTAATCAAATCAAAAGTAGACAAACAATCATCAGAAAAAACAAAGGGGCATCTTTCAGAAGCAGGTTAGTCAACAGTTTTGCAACTTTAGAGAAACCCTGAATAAACCGTCTATAAGGACCTGCATGCCCTAAGAATGCTCTCACCTCTTTCACGTAAGTAGGTGTTGGCAATTTCTCAATTACCTCCACCTTCGCTTATCAACCTCAATCCCTTTAGCTAAAACTTTGTGACCTAGCAAGATCCCATCCTTGACCATAAAGTGACACTTCTCCTAGTTGAGAACCAAATTTGTCTCCTCACATCGGCCTTGAATTAGATCAAGCTGAGCCAAAACAACATCAAAGCTAGAGCCATAAATAGAAAAATATCATAAATAATACCTCAATGCTCTGCTCGATGAAGTCAGCAAAGATTGCCTACATACAACGCTGAAAGGTGGCAGGAGCATTTTGTGGAGGGTGATTTTTCGGTATGAGGGGGGTCTATCTAAATATGGTTCTTGACTGAAAAGCCTAGATCCTAAATTTTATTCTGTGGAGGGTAAAAAACCTGTTATTCTGGCATCCCTCAAATACCAACTGAATCGTCCGTCTTTCCCAGAAAGCTTAAGGGGAATGCTAGTGATCACTACACCCGCTCTGAAATACCCTAACCTAAGTATTCTAAGTAAACATCAATTTATGATGTAGAAAGGCTAAAATATGCCTTAGAAAGATTGGTAGACAATTTAAACCAAGGAAAACACAAGAAAATGCCTTAAGGGCAATTAGGGCAAAATGTGCTCTAAGCTTGGAGAGAATTGGGTGAGTACCCAAAATCAATCTAAGACCTTATAATATCCTAATGGTCATTTTAAACCAATTACCAAAGAAAACTAAGCTTGAAAACAAGTTAAAACACAAAATGTGCTTTAAGAAGTCTTAAAGCACATTTTGAAAAATTGTCTTGTAAATGGGTTTTGAGTGGCTAAATGTCCATCATTACTCTTTAATTAACATGTGTAATACTTAGTATCACATTAGGAAGTCTAAATCAATGGGAAATCAAAAATTTCAATTATGTGCACTAGTTTGCGAATAGTAATCAAATAGTGCCTAGTTTAATCTTTAATCAACTAAGTCTAATTAGTTGGTCAAACAAGACCATGACCAGCATAAATAAATGAGGGGGCGGTTTCTAAGAGGATGAGTCACCATAGACTTCATTAAATAAGAAAGGAAAAGAAGAGTAAAGTAAAAGAAGTTACTATTTGCTTTTATAAAGCAAAATATCTATACTAGCCTACCATCTCTCTCTTCTGCATTTCCCACCTTCACCCACGGTTTCTTCTTCTCCTCTCCTGCTCCAAAACCGAGAGGGCTGCCTCCATGGGTGCTCCATCTTCAAATGCTCACCAAACCTTCATTTTAGCTCCAAATCCAAAATTAAGCATAGATTTGTCTTAGTTAAGTCAAGGCCCTCCTTTCTGTCTTTTCAAATCATTCAAAGCTCCATTTCGGTGCCAAGAGAAACCTCCATTGATGGAGGCAAAATCAAGTTTGAAGACCCATTTGGTTCTCCATTCATCCAAGGTAATGAAATGTAAGAAAAACCATGTTTCCACTACTTCTTCTTCATGACCGAAAATTACCTTCTCATGGAGCCTTGTTTTATCCATTGTTCTAGCTTGATTCTATTCTCCAAGGGCTAGAGGAGGTCCTTCTTGATTCATATCCAAGCTTGTTTTGAGAATCAAGGTAAAACATTCAATTAATACCTTAAAACACATTTTTAACCTAGTTTTATTCCTTAAGGTTAGTGTGTTGTTTAGTACTCATTGGAGTCATTGAATATTGATTAGAACATTGGCAAAGGAAATTCAATGGTGGCCGAGATTCATCCATGAAGGAGGTCTAAGGAGGAAGTTAAGATAAGCTTGAGAGAACAAGGTAAATTGCTTACCTAATGGTGGTTTAAGTTCTAAGGGATGAGTTTTAGGTGGGTACTAATGTAGCTTAAGCTTACATTAAGTAATGAGTTATATAACCTAGGAAAAAGGAATTTAAACAAGCTTGTGAACTTGTGACTAAGGAGCCAATGAGAATGAGTTAGTAAGATAAGTTTAAGATGGATTTTAAGAGCATTATAACTACTATGAGATTGATGGGTGTATTTGCAGGTTGAAAGCTTTTATATGTGGGAAATTCAGTGTTTAAATTCATGTCATTTAAGGGCCTAAGAGCCATGTCATTTAAGAGCCTTAGTGCTATGCAATTTAAGATTATTGCATTATATTGAGTTTGTTGTGAATGAGTTGATTTGGGTGAGAAAATAAGATGAGAAAGGACTTGATGTGTGTGAGATGGTTGAATGAGGAAAACAATGCTTATGGGCATGATAATATACTAGAGGAGCTATGGCGAAATTTGAGTAGAAAACAAAGTGTTCAAGGGGTGGTGGTGAGTTAATATGCCCTAGGGTTACTAGGGATCATTAAGAGGAATTTGAGTGGAAATGAGTTAACTAAGTAGTTCTTGAGGTTTAGGATGACCTAGAGTTGTCTAGGAGGGATTAGAGGATAGGTGGGTGTTTTAAACACACCAAAATCATGTTATGAGGAATGATAAGACTTGAGCAAAGATCTGGAGGAAATGGTGTACAATACTTTGAGATGATTTAGGTATGAACTAGAGAATATAGCAATGAGAAGTCTTGGTAGCTTGTGTAAGTGGTGAAGATACTAATGTGTGAAGATACTAATAGTGATTAATAAGGTTCTAGTCTTGATGGTAAGGAGTGGACTTGGAGATGGAGAGAAAAGTGTAAGAGAACGTTGTAATTGTCTAGGAAAAAGACTAGGAATGTATAAGAGTGTATGATTATGAGAATGGTGAGTAAGTTGAGTAAAAGAGATGTAGATGTCTAAGAGGGGCTAGGGGATCCAATGATTAATTTAAGCACCAAAACCATAGTGAAGGAAGCTAGGAAATTTGTACAAAGTTTGAAGGAAAAATAAGGTATAATGACTTGTAAGGAAGTAAGCATGTGCTAGATTATATATAGCTATGAGAAGTGTGAATAAAGCAAATGGGTTGTGCATGATGATGCTTGAGGAGTAGTTATATTGGTGGAAAGGAAACACTTTGGTTAGTTGAAGTTTTAGACAAAGTTTACATGTTGGAAGTGTAAGGAAAATATTACAAGTGTCAAGAGATTATGTGAGAAATTGGGTTATAAGGTTAGAGAAGGAATTGGACAAGTTTAAGAGGTTATTTTGGTATTAGAACATGCCTAAGATCATGTATAAAGTTTGGGTGATTTATGGATGAAGAGAACAAGTGCAAATGCACTTAGGAAAATAAAAAGGGCAAAAATTTGTAGCGGTTGGGACTTAAGTCCAGGGTAAAGTCCCGGGTAAAGTCCCGGACCACCCTAAAAATATGGCCGAGAGTTGCTACAACCTTATGGTCCGGTACTTAAGTTTGGTATGAAGTTCCGGACCACCCCCTGATTTACCCCCGAGGTTTAGCTTGCATTGGTCCGGGACTTAAGTCCCATACAAAGTCCCGGACCACCACATTAAAACAGCCGAGAGTTTGAACCAGGTATAGGTTCGGGACTTAGGTTGAGGACAAGGTCCCGGACCACTCTAAAAATGGTGTATAAGCTTGGAAAATGTTAGGTAATGATGGGGATTGATAAGTAGTGATATTATAAAGTTATTAAGGACATGTTTGGTGGGAATTAATGACAATTAAGTGGGTGAATAAGTATAAGAGACAATGAGAAATGATGCACTTAAAAGTATAAGTTAAAACTGTAAGGACTTAGTGAACATTAAATGGTGAACAATGGTGGGTAAGTAGGTTAAGTAAGTTGGGATGAGTTAAGTAACTAATAACCTAAAACTGAATGGATGTTTTAGGACTTGTGAATTGGGACCCAGGAGAGATTAAACAAGCAGCCACCGACGGTGAACGGTACAGTTCTTCTTGTGACCTGCTTGCTAACGAGGTGTCCCTCGGCTTGTGTGCTATTTGTTTTTGTGTGCTCACTAAACAAGATAAAGCATGCAACCGGAACATTATGTTTATTGTATTGTTATGTGATGTTTGAAAACTAACACAACTTACCGTGAGAACCACTAACTAACGTTTAGTAAGGAATTGTGTGAGACTAAGGAACACTCCCTAATATTAGTTTGTTAAAAACCGAAAGAGGTTTAACCAACAAACATTGTCTTAAGACTTCTACTAACTGGTACTTGGGGGGAGTGAGGAACCCGGGACTGACTCCAGTCATGCATGCTAAGGAAAGGGGGTCGGTATCTAAAGCAGATCCGACTTCCGCTTAAGATGTCTTCGGACTTGTAGCCTAGGGTCGGTTGACCGGCTGAGCTACGTTGGACATCCAGTCCAAGGTAGGAGGCATTAAGATGGCATGGGGGGATCTAGCCTACATCCCCAACAACTTAAGAATGTTGTTTATTGCTGGTAAGTGTCCTGCTGTTGGCTAGGGTTAACCAAGACCTACGAAAATAAACAACGAACTAAGGGTTAACCAGTTCCCAATGAGAGAACGGTTGGCATATATGAGATAAGGGTTGAGATAAGTTGCAACCACTCCTATTTAAAGGATGGTTTGTAATATAAGACTTAGATAAGCTACATCCATTCCTTTTTAAAGGATGATTGTTTCTAAGACTAAGATAAGACTAAGACTGAGGTAAGATAAGGATGGACTAAGATTAAGCGGAAACATAACCTAAGGTGTTAAATAATTAACCTCTAATTAAGGGAACGCATTTAAGTCGTTCATGGTGTTTGAACTTTGATTGTTCATAATTGGTCTGTTGTTTATTGCACCTTCTATTATGTTGTGAATCTAATCAACCTCCATGCTATCAACAATTAATCGTCGTAGCCACGTTAGCTTGGGGGCCATGAGAGGATCGTACCAACATTCGTGCTGATCCCCTTTGGGGGCTGTTTTTACTACACAGGTGAACGTCAGGAGGCGGCCGTCGCAAGAGTAAGATGGGGTACAAGCGTTACGGGTTAAGTGTGGCCTACGAGTTGTGCATGTACGCTCGTATGGCAATTTGAGTTAGTAAGATGTATAGGATGTGAGGGGATTGTAAGAAGGATATGTATTTGGTTAAGGTTGGTATGTACTAATGTTCGGTATATTCTATCAATCAGACCGTGGCAAGGTCCTAGAGTGTATTGAATTCCGCTGTGACATTTATATATATGTTGTTAAGTTGCGAAACCACATTTGGATTGAGATGGGGTGTTACACGCTCTCAATGGGCTCCACGCAAACTTATGCCTCTATAAGGCGGAATTGACTAGAGTCGCCACCTAGTTTGACCTAAGATACTAGGAAGGAAGAGAAGGAGGGTTCTAAGAATCATTGGTTGACTCTGAATTTGTTGCCTATGGATAGGACTTATCTGGTCAGATCAGATATTCTATTATGGGTTCGCACTGGGTTACACCCCTTAGAAGTGGCAACGACCACGACTTTGGATTAGTGCCCGAGGAAACCTCGGTCTCTAATTGTCAAGATTGCCTTCTTTCAAAACCTTGTAAAAGAGATTCATTTAAGAGCCAAGGATAGGATTAGGACGGGAAGAGAGAAAGAGAGTGGATAATGCGAGCTTTTCTACCAAGCTAGTGCCAAGAATAGGAATTGGGAATTCGAATGAGTATAGAATGAAGATTTAGGAGGAGTTTGAGGTTGAGTGAATAGGCAAGATTTGGAGTCTGATGATTTGAAGTTTGTGGGAACCAAAGAAGGTTTGAGTGGGAAAATGGTTTTTTGATTGGAACAGGGTCGCACCCTAGATGGGCTGCCTACGTACTCAGGCAGCTCTGAGGATCAGACCTTACGTAGTTCAAGACCTTTGGGATTTGGGAGTTTTGGGGGTTTTGTAGGAATTAAGGTTTTAACTTTTTGGGTCTTTGAAGGGTCAAAGAGGTTTTGTGGTCATTTTGTGAGATTTGACAGATTGTCGGGTTCATTTTGAAGTTTGAGGTGCAAAAAGTCTGTGAGACACTCAGGTATGTGAGACATTTAAATCTCGAGATGACAGAGTCTTTGAGACGCTCGAGTATGTTGGACAATCAAGGCTTGAAAAAGTTATGAAGTTTGAAGGTGTTCGGGTTTAAGTAGCTGAGGGTTTTGAGGTGTTTGAGTTTGCTGAGCTGTCAAGACATTTGAGTCTGTTGAGTTGTTGAGAAGTTTGAGCCTATTGAGCTACTGAGATCTTTGAGTCTGTTGAGCTGCTGAGACCTTCGAGTCTGTTGAGCTGCTGAGACCTTCGAGTCTGTTGAGCTACTGAGACCTTTGAGTCTGTTGAGCTACTAAGACGTTTGATTTTGTTGAGCTGCTGAGACCTTCGAGTCTATTGAGCTGCTGAGACCTTTGAGTCTGTTGAGCTGCTGAGACCTTCAAGTCTGTTGAGCTGTTGAGACGTTTAGAGATTCGAGATGCTTGAGTTCTAGGAGTTTGGAGTTTCAAGGAGTTTGAGATTTATGATGTTTGGAATTATTTGGGATTGAAATGAAGTTGAATTGAATTGAAAATGAAAAGGATTTTGAATTGGATTGGATTGAAATTGAGATTGAATCTAAATTGGAATTGGATTGAAATTGAATTTGATTTGGAATTGAATTTGAATTGGATTTGAAACTAAATCGGGATCAAATTGAGGTAATGGGCCGGATATGGGCCTTGAAATGAGGGCCGAATTTGGGCCGGGTTTAGGCCTTGAGATTGGGCCAGGTTTGGGCCTTGAAATATGGGCCAAGTTTGGGCCTTAGAAATTTGACCAAAGTGGGCTTTGAAATGTGGCCAGAATTGTGCCTTTAAATGTGGGCCAGAATTGGGCCTTTAAATGTGGGCCAGAATTAGGCCTTTAAATAGTGGGCCGAATTGGGCCTTGGACATTGGATGATTTGAAGTTGGGATTGACATTGAATTGGAATGAATTTTGAATTGAGCATGAAGGGTGTTTGATGAGTGAGTAGGGGGAGGATTGATTTTGAAGTGTGTTTGATGAGAGAGTATGAGAGAGATTGATTTTGAAGTGTGTTTGGTGAGAGAGTGTGAAAGAGATGGATTTTGAAGGGTGTTTGGTGAGAGAGTGTGAGAGAGATTGATTTTGAAGTGTGTTTGGTGAGAGAGTGTGAGAGAGATTGATTTTGAAGGGTGTTTGATGAGAGTGTGAAAGAGATTGATTTTGAAGTATGTTTGGTGAGAGAGTGTGAGAGAGATTGATTTGAAGGGTGTTTGGTGAGAGAGTGTGAAAGAGATTGATCTGAAGTGTGTATGATGAGAGAGTATGAGAGAGATTGATTTTACAGTGTGTTTGATGAGAGAGTATGGGAGAGATTGATTTTACAGTGTGTTTGATGAGAGAGTATGAGAGAGATTGATTTGAAGGGTGTTTGGTGAGAGAATGTGAAAGAGATTGATTTGAAGTGTATGATGAGAGAGTATGAGAGATTGATTTTGCAGTGTGTTTGATGAGAGAGTATGGGAGAGATTGATTTTGCAGTGTGTTTGATGAGAGAGTATGAGAGAGATTAACTTTGAAGTGGAATTTGACTCATTGGATTTTTAAATTGATTTGGAATTGGATGATTGATTGATTGTGAATTTTATTCTGACTTTAGAGGACGATTTGGAAAATTTTAAGGGAAACGGGTATTCCTCACATTGGCCGTGTCTAGGACCCGTATTCATGGAGGATACCCAAACCTAAGGCTTTTCTAAAGTGGGCCTCAAGAGTCCACTAAGTGGGCAACCTAATGGGCTTTCTAGAGTCACCTGCTCCAACCCGTTTGGCTGGCTATGGACCGAGCCTGAACAAAATTAGATTTGGGCCAAGAGTTACATGGGCCCAAACAGGATCAGTCCATACATTTACAAAATCATAGGCAAGGAATGATGAACAAATGATATGTAGAGATGAATTTCCAAGGCTATATAAACAAATATACATACGGACATGGATTTTAAAAGCTATCCCAATAAAACAAATATATGTAAGAAAAGAATTCAGAATCTGTCTAAGTAATTATATACATGTGGACATGGATTTTAAAGCTTAAGTTATGTACGTATGAAATGAATTTTGGAAGTAGTACGAGAAATGTATATACAAGAATGAATCATCAAAGCTATCTAGGTAGTGAATCAGAATTATTCAAATCTAAAACTCTCAAACACTAACAAGGTGAGTCCTACTGTATGGGTTGCTAACCAATTGTTAGTCTTATCCTATTTACTATCTTTCAATAGTCAATCAAAGGTTGCAAGCAAGAGAATAATGTAACGGTTATGGGATGAAGTCACAAAAATGAATAAGTCACAACACTACAACCGAAAGTAAAAACAACAAACAAATTACAAATTGATACAAATATAAGTGAAAAGTTTAAATCTAAAGCTGTTGTGGGGGTCGCATCGACGCCGCCTCACTTGAGCTGATAGGATCAGCAAGAAGTGCACCAACCGTTACACGTGTTTGAAGTGGAGACCCCGGTAGTCCTAGCCAAACTCCAGTTCCTTAGCTATGCAGGTTTCCAAGGTTTCCATTCCTCAAGCATTATGTACATGTCATAAAACAAAGACAAAGATACATGAGAATAGTTAGTAATGAAATGTAAGAGGATTGAGGTGTGTGCAATGGGATCATACGGCCCCTCTCAATGGGAGGAAAGGGGGCAATCTAATCATCTCCCACACCCCAACCGAGAACATAGAAAAGAGTTTCAAGCTGCCAACAAATGCTAAGGATTGTAAGATAAATCAAACATTAGGGTTGCTACACAAACTAATTCATCATCTTAGATTATAACTCAACCAAAGTGTAGTATCAAAGATGGGGGTTGTGAGTCATGTGGGATCATACCTAGAAGGGTTTATATCATTTCCCTCTAAGATGAAGAATTAATAAGGACCAACCAACCAACAAGTGATTTGTCTTAACAATTATAGCATAGGACAACTATAACTCTATTCATGTTCATATCTAAGTGAAAAGGGACAAATATATGCCAGTTTCAAACCAACAGCCAAACCACCAATCAATGCGCAAGGAGCAATTAGCTACTCAAAGGAAATTGAATCATAGTAAAGGTCAAGAGATAGAATTTCTAAGCCCATAGAAGGTAGGCCCAAAGCGCATTTTCTATGATCCCAAATCAAGCCACAAGTCCAACAAGCGCAGCCCATATCCAATTGTATGTACCTCAGTCAAGTCACAAAGCAGGACGGTCAGAAATGACTTCTAAGGAAGTTGTATCATACATATGTCAAGCCAAAAATTAAGAAGTCACGACATGTCTGAGATATTAATCACTTGTCGGACGACAATTAAACAGAGTGGTAGAAACTTACGAATCAATACATATGGCAATAGGCATAAAAATAATCCTCAGTGATAAGATAAGCCCGAAAGCTTAATCTCAACAATAGCAAGATACACACTGCACAAACCTCCAAATCAATCATTTAATAATGAAAGGAACCAACACCAATCAAAACTCTCTGGCAAAGATCAATCGGCAGAACATAAGAATGACCTGAGGCATCAGACAAAGCTCTTAATACACTGAAACAAATTCACCAGCAAGGGATAAGGTCATATGACATCAGTCAATATAGGTTCAACAACAGTGGAGCACCACAATAATCAAAGCATGTCGACCATCACAGGCTAACAAAATCAGTCGATCTAGTGTGGTTCTCATATATTCAAACTCAATTCAGCCTAGGAGGTCAGGTGTACGGGATAAAATTGAATCACACCTGGTGATGATCATGAAACTAACTGATTAAACGATGAGAATGATAGTTGATCTATCACGGTTTAGGCAGAAAAAATATCCTAGAGAATGAAAACAGAAATCGACAGACAGAGAGCAAGATAACACCAAGCAAAGTCTCCGGACTCAAACCAGCGGCCATATGCCAGAAGAAGGTTGAGTTGGACCAGTACAACAGATATGGAGCACGGTAGGTCTAGGCTTAAACCCAAACAAACCAGGGAGTTTGACAACTAATCGAAGCAAGCAAAGAAAGAACTCGGACTACACAGACTCAACTCAATTTTGCTCAAATTAAACCACGACACGAGATAAACTCAGACATAAATACCTGCAAACTGAAAATTGGATAAGCCAAAAAAGATCCAACTTCCGATTTAGGCAATCAAAGGCCAAACCCTCATGTGCAATCTATTTCCAGATTTACTGTAATCGAAGTGTCCGGAGAAGCTGTCACGAGTCTTCGTAGATTCAACGAAGTTCAGTTCAGATAACAACACATGATACCGATGAACCACCTCTAACTCAAGCGTTAACAACAAAGAAAAAAATCCAGACAGCCAGAGTTTAAGGGGGAATGAATTATCATCAGATTTAATTCAAGCCAACAAAAATTGGAGAAATACTGCCCTGTGTTGACACATTCATAAACCTGTGAAGGATAACATATTCGGGAACCACCGTGAACACCACAAACTAGGAAACAAGGCTAGAGATTGTGCAATCGATGACAAACTCGAAAGGCCAGGACGAGCGTCGTCAGTTCACATTGGTGGCGATGGTTCAGCGTGACGATCGAAGAAGATCATGAGGCACGGTGGATGCGTGCTCCTTGTTTCACCAGTTGGGTCGCGAATTTTCCATTCGTGAAGAGAATGATGGGTCGAGAAGGAAGAAATCGAGAGAGACTAGCTCTTCCAATGTCGTATTTTCCCAGCCACCGAAATAAGGGTGAGGTAACTGTGATTATGGTGTTGATTGTCAAACAATGACCATCCTGGTTTAGGGTTTTTGGGATTAATCGAGCCTGGAGTGAACTGAGATCGATCGAGAGCAGAGTTGGGTAGGAGAAAGGAAACAAAATCGAGAGAGGTGGCTATTGTTGATTGAAGCAGAAAAATTGAGGGTTTCTTTCATGAAAACCGATTAGATAAGAAGAATATTTAAAGAGATTGAGGAGGTTCAGGGCAGTATCTTCGTGTTCGCCATTTGAGGTTTTGAAAAAAAATGTCCACTGCTGAGGAGGAATGAAGGTATGACCGGTGGGATTGAAAGTTTGAGTCGGCTACCATAAAAAAAAAATGGGCCCCTCACTCTAGGGTTTCTTGTTGTCTTATAATGAGAAAGGGAGGATTCTAGGGTTTAGGAGATGGGTTGGGTTTAATGTGGGCTTCGGTTTTGGGTTGTAAGCTTAGATAGGATGAGTTTGGGTTTGACTGAAGATTGGGTTAAGACCAAGTTTTGGTCCGTCGAAAAATAAGAAAGGAAAAGGCTCACTATAATAGAACTTCTTACAAAACTGAGGGAGAGAAGACAAAAGCTATAATTTGACATGAGGAAAATCATCAGAAACGCTAATGCTTTAAAAAAATATATGACATGCAGAGTAAGACTAAAAGGGGTAAAGACGAAATGTTTTCTTTACAAAATAATACATGAAAAATGACAAAATAATATAAGTAAAATAAAGTAAAAATGAAATACCCACGACTAAGGATATAAAAATGAATATAGCTAAATAGATAATAATAAAAAAAAGTCTAAAGCAAATTGTTTGAATTTTTGGGAAATTGGGTTTTTCTAAAATGCTTGAAAATTGGTTAAAAATTTTGTCGTAAAATGATGGTTTCATTTTTGCATACATGTAAATACATTTTGAAAAAAAAGAAAGGCACCGACCCCTCTTATTTGAATTATTATCTCGGAATTTGCTTTATGGGGTGAGAATTTTTGGTGTCTACACATTGCACTGTCTAAAGGGCATTCTTCTATACGCAAAGGTACCATAAGGACAAGTGAAAGTGATCTTGTCTTGGTCCTCTGGCGCAATAGGAATTTGAAAGTACCCTAAAAACCATCTAAAAAGCAATAATATTCTTGCCCAGTCAACCTCTCAAGCATTTGATCAATAAAAGGGAGAGGGAAATGATCTTTCCTGGTGGCAGAATTCAAACGTCTATAATCAATGCACATACGCCAACCAGTGATCTTTCTTTGAGGAATTGACTCACCTTTATCATTTAGAACAGCCTCAAAACCCCATTTCTTACCTATACAGGACTTACCCAAGTGCTGTCAAAGATGAGGTAGATGATCCAGCATCCAGAAGCTTCAACACTTCTTTCTTGACAACTTCCTGCATGTTGGGGTTGAGCCGACGGTGTGGCTGTCTGACAGTCTTGTAATCCTCCTCCATATAGATGTGATGTGTGCAGAAGGTCGGGTCAATGCCCTTAATGTCAGCTAAAGTCCACCCGATCGCTCTCTTGTGTCTCTTCAAAACCTCAAGTAACTTGCTTTCCTGCCCAGAAGTCAAAGAAGAAGAAACAATGACAGACAAGCAATTATTATCATCAAGAAAAGAATACTTAAGGTTAGAAGGGAGCGCCTTAAGCTCAGGTGTAGGTGGCTTCTCAACAGAAGGAATAGGTCTTTGAATACCTCTATCAAGTCTCTCCAATGGATGGCGATAAGCATGAAAACCAGTCCTTCCTCTCTCCATAAGACCAAGTGCTACATTCACCTCAAGATTGGCAGTCTTTTCTTCCATAGAAGCAACAAGAACTTGCTCCAATAGCTCAGAATCAGTAAGTAAAGAAGAAGGAAAAGAATACATGTCATCATCATCATCTAAAAATTTACAATCTTCCCCATCATCATTCACAAGACTTACTACCATCACAGAATGGGCAGAAGTAGAAGTTGACCTCATCATCTTTTTCATGTCAAACTCAATCTTTTCATCCTCATACCGTAAAGTAATCTTACCATCATGCACATCAATAACAGCTTTAGCAGTACTCAGAAAAGGTCGACCCAAAATAAGAGGAACTTCTACATCATCATCCATATCTAACACAACAAAATCAGAAGGAAAAATGAAACGGTCCACTCCAACTACTTAATCACGAACAATACCCATTGGTTTGATCTCAAATCGGCTAGCTGGAGCTTGAAAAGGACTAGTTGCAACTCTCCACCTCTTACCTTCAGGAAGGTGGCATAAGGCATGATATTAATGCTAGCACCTAAGTCACAAAGCCACTACCGTAGTCTACATCTCCAATGAAACAAGGGATAATGGGATTTCCTGGATCCTTTTGCTTTTGAGGAAGTGCTCGAAGGAGAGTAGTAGAGCACTCTTCTGTCAGGTGAACTGTTTCTTTATCCTTTTTTCTTTTTATTTATCAGAAGATCCTTCAAGAATTTAGCATAATTAGGCATCTCCTACAAAGCATCAATCAAAGGAATATCAAGAGTTAATTTCTTAAAAATGCTCAAAAATTTAGCAAATTGTTCAACCAAATGTTTCTTCTTCATCCTATTAAGAAATGGGAGTTCAACACGCTTAGGAGAAGAAGAAGGAGCATCAATAGTAATACAAGAAGGAGGGGGAGTAGGAAGAATGGGAGCCTAGATCTCCTCAAATTTACCACAGGAGGGACTGAAGACCCTGATGGTACATCAACAGAAGAAGGGTTGATCTCTTCACCAGTTCGGCCTTCAGCCACTTGATCTTTTAGCTTGTCTTCCAACTATCCTCCACTTCTCAAAGTTAATGCAGCAGATGAGAGCCCATCTTCAAGATCAACCACAAAAGGTACCACTTCTTCACAAATAACCAATGTCTTAGCTGATTCCTTTGGGTTTGGGTGAGGTTGGGAAGGAAATGTGCCAGGTTGTCGTAGTTGTTGCTGATTAAGAAGTATCTCTGGTCATCCGATTCATCTGTTGCTGCATACTCTGAACTGAGTTCTCCAAGTTTTTCTGACCAGCCATCAAGGATTGATTGATATTGTTCTTAGTCTCAGTGTGAGTCTTCTGAGTACTCGCCATGGATGCAATCAATTCTTGAAGTTGGTCCATCTTTGCATCAGAAGATGACTTTGCAGGTTGTTGAGGTGTAGCTGACTGATAGGAGCGCTATGGCCTTTTGCTGAAACTAGCCTTGTAGGCGGGCTTGATTTATAAGAGGTCGAGTGAACCCAGGTGGTCCTGCTGATTGCCTGTAAAAGGTTAGAGTTCAAGCATTGTTGGGATTACCATACTTGAGATTTGGATGTTGGTTCTTATTCCAGGCTGGTAATTCCCCTGCCCCACAAAGTGAGCTTCCTCAGCTTATCTCATCTCCTCCAATCATGGGCCCATCTCAAAAGCATGAGCGCCCCCATATTGACAACAAAGTGGGTCTGATGAGCTAGTAGCTATCCTCTTCACCTGTTGCACTGGTTGTTGGTTAATCATAAAATCATCAAATATTTAACCAAGAACTTACCAGAGTAGTTTGTTGTGCCCGAGTCTCCTCCATGTGTGCCATTCAAGGATCAAGATTTACACAACCCTTTGCCCCAACTATCATAGACCTGCTACCTTCTGATCCCCACTAGCGCACCTCATCAATATAAGTCTCCATGGCTGCCATAAAGTTGGTGCCAGATCTATTGAGGATGTCACCACCTAGAACAAATCTCACCTCAGCTTGTGTATGTGGTGGAGCCCGTGGAGAAATTCATGGCAATGCGGTCATGTCTTGGCCATGGTATGGGCACTGGCAAAGCATCTCCTTGAATCTATCCCATGCCTCACATATCGTCTCAGATCTTGTCTATTTAAAAAGCAAGTAAAGCAGCTACCAAGTCAATAGTTCTAGAAATAGGATAATATTTATTGTAGAACCTAGTAGTCATCGCTCCCATGTCATGACAATACCAGAAGGAAGAAATAAAACTATTAACAGCCACCAGATAGAGTATTAGGAAGAGACTTAACTGAACAAACTCTAACAAACCTTCAAAACACCCGATTGATCAATAGAATGAGGAACAGATTTACATGATCTAAAGTGTCATTAGGATTGGTGCCATCGAAGGTGCCTCCAGGTAGCCTCTGAACAACCTTGGATTGGTGAAAAGGCTTCAGGCCCTTCCACTCTGTAAGTGCAGTGTGAGCATAGGAAGAACTACTGGACTCCTTCTAGTACAGCTTCAGGTTGATTGAACTGCCTCAACGCCTGAGCACAATTTGCTGGAGCCGCCATTTCTAATGTCTTTGAAACCGCTGTTGGCGTCTAGCTCGCTAAAAGTACGCTCGATTTCTGGGTCCAGAACCTTATCCAAATCAAGGTAAGTGTCTGACCGAGAACGGTGGTGTGTACCATCAACTACCTGTAAAAAGTGAGAAAGAGAAACAACACAAAATAAAGGGAATTAAACTAAAAGAAAATAAATGATAGAAAAGTAATATATGAAAAATACCGAAATAAACAAAAAAATTAAGCAAATAAATAAATAAAATAAACGGAAAGAAAACAAAGTAAAATAAAACAAAAACAAAATAAACCAACAACCAAGGCTAAGGACTAGATAGAAATCTAGTCCCTCGTAACGGCGCCAATTTGTAAATGGTCATTTTTAGATATATTAAAACTATGAAATTAATCCTAGAAATTAATAATAAAATAAAGCTACAGGTTGCAAAATAATTCCCGGTCGTAGCAGTAAAGTAATAGAGCAACCGGGGTATCGAAGCAGGGGACTAAGCGCACAAATCTAATCCTAGCAAAGGCTGTAAATCGGGGGGAAATTGTCGATTAATAAAATTAAGAGCAAGCAAAAAGTAACTGATAATAATATAATGAAAGCGGAACTCCGGGTTCAGGTGGTCTTTCCTAGTAAGTCATGCAGTTCTATCACCAGTTAATTAGGGAATAGGGTTGGCAAATTCTAACAAGTTTCTAAATGACTAAATCCTAGCTAAATAAAACTCTCCTGCATAGAACGTGATAAACCAAATCATGAATCTATCAAACAAGTGCAGAAGGATTAAGCGCAAGAATTTAAATCGCATCTGAAGGCTAAACTCATCAATCAGAAAGAGTTTTCCACAGACTAACAGATTATAACGACCTATCTATCAATCACCGATCAGATCTTGACAGATTTCGTAAAGCTAAAAATAAAGTAGCAAATTTTATTGATAACACAAACAAGATTTATAATCTGAATCAAACTCAAGATTAATCTCATATCAACTGATAAAAAAACTACAAAACCTAACTATTTATAATCACCATTCCCCGGAGTTTATTCTCTTAGCCTATCATAACAATAGATGAAACAATAGAGAAGAATGTGTAGAAATCATCTCTAGCTAATCTGAAGATCGGTAAGTCATAGGGTTGAACAAACTGATGAAAGTGATACAGGGATTCCTCCTCAGTTGCACGGCTACAGAGAAAGAAACTAGGTCGCGATTCTCAATTCTGAATTCTAAGTGTTTCCTTCTGTCTCATGCGCGCTCTTTTAAATAGAATTTTTGGACATAAAATACACACATCTTGCACACTTGTCCGGGTAGGAGAGCCGGACAAGAGATAGCTTTGTCAAGCGAGATTTCTGTCGTTTATGAGACGCCCGGCTCTACGTCTGGGTCACTTAGCCAGACAGCCTGGCTGGACGAGTATATGTATCAAAATTTTCGTGCTGCATTCGTGGTCATAAATATTTCTGTCCTTCTAAGCACGCCGGGTCATATGGTCGGACACATTAACCGGACACTTGAAAGCTTCGAAGAGTAAGAGTTTTGTAACGTCCGGGTCTGCGTCCGGATCAGTTTGCCGGACAAGAACAAGGCGTCCGGACCACAGGGTCGGACGTAGGTCCGGGATGTGGCCAAGTTTTTCCCTTTTTGTGCGAATTTCTCCCAGATCGCGACCTAAGTTATAAAAACACCAAGACAAGCCAGTGTGAAGTATTTTCACTTTAGCAAAGATATAAACATAATAAAATCATAAACTTAGGAAAAAAGACAAGAAAGATAAAGGGTTTAAGCACCAAAATATATATATCAATAATCGGCGCATCAAATGTCCATGGCTAGCTCTTTCAAATCGAGCGCTTCTTTACATATCATCAGGTTAAACATGACCAATGTCTTGACATTGCAGCGATGTATATGACTGGTGCAACGCTAACTAGGTTCTCTGTTCAACATCAAGGTCATCTTTTTACATCCTGGGAACAATTCAAACAAGTCGTTCAAGACCGTTTTGGACCATCGTCGTTTGAAAGTCTGAAGTGTCTCCTTACAAACTTATACAGACTTCTACTGTGGTCAGGTATACCGAGGAGTTTGAAGCACTACAATCTCGCTTTCCGTATCTTTCCTTGGCCAGCGCACTTCACTGTAACATCCAGTGTGAGGTCTTGCTGATGCAGCTAGTTTCCCTGATGATCGTGGTGGGTCTAGCACGTTCAGTAGAGGAGAAATCGGCGACTACAACCTTCCAGGCTTCAGCGCGGCATCCTTATAGCCGGTCATCCAATCTGACTAGGACTTCAGCATCTTCTGCACTGGTGCTGACTAGCCACTACCCGGCTTCGGGTCCGACGGGCCTAAATTTTCCTCCGACCCGGCCCGAACCCGGCCCGCCCGCCCGAATGATCAGCTCTACCTCAAACTAACATGTGCCTTCAGCACTTGTTCCGACTCCTTGACACCCGACTCCTAGTTGGCTTCCGTGGTTCCTTCACGAGCTCCAGTCAAACGGCTCACACCAGCAGAGGCCCTTGCTCGTCGAGAAAAGGGGCTATGTTATAATTGCGATGAGTGTTTCACCCCGAGACATTGTATTAAACACAAAATTTCTTGTGGTTGGTTGGTGAGGCTTCTGAACCAGATAAGGTGATACTTCCTGAGCCTAAATTCGGCAATCAGAACCAGGATGATTTCGCACTACCAGTAGACGATAGTATCCTAATATTTCCTATCAAGCTTTTGATGGTGTGACCGGTGAGTCAGCCATTAGTTTATGGGGTAAAATCAAAGGTCAACCACTAGTAATGCTCTTGACATGGGCTACACCCATAAATGTATACATTCTCCCTAAGCAAGACATCTTGATCTCGCTGTGCAACCATCTCACCACTTTAGAGTAACGGTTAGTAATGGCGAGACAATGGATAGTGTCAGGGTTACCGTTCCCATGCAGGTTTCTCTATCTAATCAGGTTTTCTCTATTTCCTTTCACCTATTGGATGTACATGGTATAGATGCGGTGCTAGGTTGTGCTTGGCTATCTACTTTGGGCCAGGTCATTACTAATTACAAGGACCTCTATATGATGGTTCATTGGAGAATAAGTAGGTCACTATGCACGGAATTTGGCCAAAGCCTCTTGCACCAGTATCTTATTCACAGTTACAAGAAACGCAACATTGTGGCACCTTGGATGATTATATGAACTTACCTTTTATGCTCTTGATGCTAATGATGCTCCTGCTGCTCCGGTCATTCCACCAACACCGACTCCTGAGCTTAGTCACTTACTGTAGTGTTTCTTATCAGTATTCCACCTTCCACAAGGGTTGCCGCCTCAGCGCCCCCATGACCATCAGATTCCATTTTGCTGGGTGCCTAGCCGGTCAATGTTCGCCCTTATCGGTACCCACATAAGCATATGGCTGAGATTGAATGGTTGGTCACTGAAATGCTACGTGACAGAGTTATTCAGCCTAGCATTAGTTCATTTTCTTCCCATGTCCTGCTGGTGCGCAAGAAAGATGGTTCTTGTGTTTTTGTGTGGATTATAGGGCCCTTAATGTAGTCACGGTCAAGGACCATTTTCTGATTCCTACTGTGGATGAGTTTTGAACGAGTTACATGGGCTACAGTATTCTCCAAGTTGGACCAACGCACAGGTTATCATCAGCTCTGTCTGGCTCCGTCAAACGTTCACAAGATAGCTTTCAGTACACATGATGGTCATTATGAGTTTGTGGTCATGCCTTTGGACTTACTAATGTTCCATCCTCCTTCCAAGTTGCCATGAATGACTTATTTTGCTCTGTTCTACGCCGGTATGTAATGAAATTGATATAAATATGACAAAATTTGATATAAAGTAGATAATAGAATTAATAGAAATTTGATATAAAATGAAAATATTGTTTTGTATTTCAGATGATTTTGTTGTTCATGACATACTCCCCTATTTATAACCCCAGGGGAAGACAAAACCCAAACCCTTACATATGCCCACTTGATAAAATAAAACTCTAATAATGAAGACTCTACATATACTAGAGTAATAAATTGATCAAACTTAAGAAACTGACGAAACTACTATGGTAATAAATTGACGAATCTAACAAAACTATTGAAACTTAAGAAGCTGAATAAACTAACGAAACTGATGATGAAACTTAGAAACTGAATAAATTGACGAAACTTTAGAACACAAATTACTCTAATACCCCCCCCCCCCCCCCCCCGCGCAAGCCTCTAATGATCTGAATCGATAACGCTTGGACTATCTGCACTTCCCATGCCTATTCTGCTCATATGCTCACGATATTGAGTACCAGGAAGGGCTTTTTTCATCATATCAACAAGCTAAGAAGTAGAGAGGAGTATAAGAAAACATTAATGATCCCCTGGTGGATCTTATCACGAACAAAGTGATAATCAAGCTCAATATATTTGTACGCTCATGAAAAATGGATTACGAGCAATATGAACAGCCAACTGATTATCACATTTCACTGGTATGGGTGAAATGTTGGTGACACCAAGCTCGTGAAGAAGCCGGCTAAGCTAGGTAAGCTCAGCGGTGGCATGATGAAGATAGCGTTATTCTGCTTGTGCGCTAGAAAGCAACACAATCCCTTGTTTTTTAGTTTTCCAAGAAATTGGACTACTTCCCAAGAAGATATAATATCCAGTTACAGATCTCCTCGTGTCTGGGCAAGCCGCCTAATTAGAATCACAATAGGCAACCAAATCCAATGGAACAGTAGATCCCCGACGAAGAATAATCCCATAAAAGATAATGTAGCCTTTACATAGCGCAAAGTATGCAAAGCAGCTTGCATATGAACATCTGTAGGTTGCTGCATAAACTGACTAAGTACCTGAATGGCAAAGCAAAGATCTGGCCGAGTGTTAGATAAATAGTTCAATTTCCCGACCAGCTGCTGATAAACAAAGGGTCATCTAATGGTGTGCCATCAGTACGATGCAGAGAGAGTTCAAGTTGCATAGCACCAACTGTAGTTCTGCTATCCTCGCAACCATTTTCCTTGAAGATTCTGACAGAACCTACGCTACATAAGAACAACTCCTTGGGGCATATACATAATTTCGATACCAAGAAATAATGTAAAGTCCTAAGATCCTTAATTTAAAATTATCATCCACAGCATGCTTGAGCTGATCAATGTCTTCCTAATGTGTCCCAACCAACAACATATCATCGACATAAACTGCCACATAGAGCATGTGAGCACCACTGTTCTGTAAAAACAGAGAATAATCATTCTTGGATTGACAAAACCCAAGCGTTTTGAGAAAGAAGGCCAGCTTAGAAAACCATTGGCATGAAGGCTGTTTTAAGCCATAGAGAGAACATTTTAGCAGACATGCTTTATTCCGTCCCAAAACATCAAGATCTGGAGGTAACTTCATATATACCTCCTCATCAAGATCCCCATGTAGGAAAGCATTATTAACATCCAATTGATTCACAATCCACCCATTGTGAAGAGCCATGGTAAGAAGAGCACAAATAGTGGTCATCTTAAATACTGGTGAGAAGGTCTCATGATAGTCTAGCCCATGGTGTTGAGTGAAGCCTTTCGTCACCAAACGTGCTTTATAACGCTCAAGACTGCCATCATATTTGAGTTTAATCTTGTAAACCCATTTGCAACCGATAGTTTTCTTACCTTTGGGCAAATCAACAATCTCTCAAGTCTTGGTGGCCTCCAGGGCATTTAGTTCATTTTGCATAGCCTCTCGCCAATGTGTAGAAATGACCACTTATTTATATGATTGTGGATCCTCCTCTTTCATAATGTGGTCAAATGAAGCATGTGCATTTGTCACAATGAACACACAAGAAACCCAGGGCTTAGTATCTGTCAGACTTTGACAATCCTCCAACAAATTCTCATGTTTTCCTCTATGATAAACATGTGCATCCAATATATCATCGAAATGAGAAGAATAAACATAATCATCAAGATACCCAGGCCGACGGCTCTCACGGCTAGAGCATCGAAGACCACCTTCTGATTCGCCCATATTGATCCGGCTCGACCACCACAGATGGCACAACATCTTCACTGAGAGGATGAATAGTGACATTATCATCACAGGAAGAACGCACAAGGGGCTGAGACTATCGACTTCCCAATTCCGATGAAACTGTTCAGAAGAATCAGTAGCATGCCCCGAAGAATTAGAAAACACAACCTGGTCTTTTGTAAAAGGGAAATAGTGGGATGAAACTTCACATCCCTGTAAACTACAACTTGTCGGGTATCCAAATTGTATAACTTATGCCCTTTCTTTCTTGGTTATTCACCCAATAAACACAAGCCTCAGCTCATGGACTAAATTGCCACCCTTGTCACCAACAAGAGTTCTATAACACAAGCAACCAAAAGGTTGTATATCATCATAACAAGGTTTTGTACTGTAAAAAGCTTCAAAGGGAGTCTTCCCTTTCAAGGCCTTAGTAGGCAGCCAATTACTCAAATAGGTTGCATGCAAAATACATTCACCCCAGTAAGCAAGCGGAACCTGAGATTGAAAGAAAAGGGCTCTGGCAGTCTCAAGAAATTACTTATGCTTCCTTTTGACCACCGTATTTTGCTGAGGAGTATAAACACAATAGTTTGATGAACTATTCCTTCTCAAACGAAATAAGTTCTCCCTTCATTCGAACTACCCAATTCTTTTCCATTATCACTATGAACCACTTTTACCTTGGCATCGAATTGACGTTCTACCAACTTAAGTAAGCTTACAAAGAGCTTCCCGTGCTTCACCCTTATGTAGCAAAAGTTAAACCCAAGTAATTCTGGTATTATCATCTACAAACAGATGAAATATTTGTAACCATTATAAGTGGTGACATTAAACGGTCCCAAACATCCACATGAACCATCTTAAAAGGTTTATGGGTTTTAATTCTGAGTGCCCAAATGGAAGACGTTGTGCACAAGCTTTATAACAAATGTCACAAGCATAATCTGACGAAAAATCATCACTCTTATAAGCCCTATTTGAACTAGCTTCTAAAACGGAACATGACTTAAACTGTAATGTAACTCCATAGCCTTGGCACTAACTCCGAAAACAAGACCAAAATGCTGATGACCAGCTCTCTTTTTCGTGTCTCCGAAACATGAAAAACACTGACTAGCTCGTTCTGCGTCCAAAATATAAAGACCTTCCTGATCCAATCCTATGACCTTAATTTCTTTATGATAGAATCCTGTGTAAAACAATATTTCTCACCAAAAATGAGCAGATGAGCAATTTGTTTTACCAACTTTTTTACGGAAGTAAATTGAACTTAAAATCTAGGATGTATAACACATCTTTAACCCATAAATCTTTCCCCAATTTTACAACTCCAACCATAGAAACAACCTGTGGCCTACCATCAGGCAAAACCACTGACCTGGTGTGTGAAAAAATTCTCCAATTGACAAGGAAATTATGAGCTCCAGACATATGATCTGTTGCCTCCGTGTCCAATATCCACTTTGTAGAAAATATGACTAGTTTACGAATTCTTACTCAATAAGCAAAGGCCTGCTAATTCCTTCTCAGACGGATCAACATACAGAGGATCTGAATAACCTATCACACTTGTCTTGGCACCAGGCTTCTTCTCAGTTCCTTTTTTGCTAGCCATGTTTGTATGAGGAAAGAACTACAATCGTTCTGTAACATTGTTCTTCACTTTGTCATAATCTAAAAGAAAAACATGGATTCCTGCTCTGATACCATAATGAAATGATATAAATTTGACAAAAATTTGATATAAAGTAGATTATAGAATTAATAGAAATTTGATATAAAAGGAAGATATTGTTTTTGTATTTCAGATGATGTGTTTTATTGTTCATGACAGACTCCCCTATTTATAACTCAAAGGGAAGACAAAACCCAAACCTTACATATGCCTACTTGATTAAATGAAACTCTAATAATGAAGACTCTACATATACTCGAGTAATAAATTGATAAAACTTAAGAAAATGGTGAACTGCTATAGTAATAAATTGACGAAACTAACGAAACTTAAGAAGCTGTTGAAACTTAAGAAATTGAATAAACTAACGAAACTGACAAACTTAAGAAACTTAAGAAACTGAATAATTGACAAAATTGACAAAAATTAAGAACACACATTATTCAAATAGTATGTCTTGTATTTTTGATGATATTTTGATTTATACTTCAGACCATGATACGCACATCCGTCACTTGGAGCATGTGTTCAGTTGCTTGTTGATGACTCCTCTTTGTCAAAGCCTCTAAGTGTGCTATTGGTGTGAGTTCTATTGACTATTTAGGTCATATTATTTCTGCGAACGGTGCCGCTGTTGATCCAGAATATCTCAGCCATTACTTCATGGCTTCAACCACGATCCGTGCACTAGTTGCGGATTTCTCGGTCTAGCTAGATATTTCCAATGATTTATCACCGTGTATGCTAAGATAGTTGCGCGTCTTACTGCTTTATTATGCAAGGATGTCTTCTTGTAGTCTTCTGAGGCGTCTACAACACTCGCCAATCTCAAGGCAGCACTATCTTCCACACCTGTATTGCGCCTCACTGGCTTTAGTAGGAGTTTGTGATCCAAACTGATGCATCCGACACAAGGGTGGGCGTGGTCTTATCACAGGATGGACATCATATTCCTATTTTAGTAAGCATTTGTCCCCTTGCTTGCAGTCAGCTTCTGCCTACGTCAGAGAGATGTTTACTATTACAGAGGCGTTAGGAAGAGGCGACCTTACCTGTTGGGTTCCCACTTTACCATTATCACTGATCACCGGAGCCTCTGTTTTATGTTGTTCACAGACAATACAGACACCTGAACAACAGAGATGGTGGTTAAATTATTGGGATTCAATTTCACTATTGTCTATCGCCCTGGGAAGAACAATGCTCCAGCTGACAAACTCTCTAGAATTTCTGACGGACAGCTTCATAGCCTTCAAGCGTCAACCCATCCAGTGGTGGCTCTCTTATCCCCGCTGCATTCCTATATTTCTCAGTACTGTCATGACTTGCTCCAGAGCATTCATGACCAGCCTGACAACCACCATCAGTATTTGTTCGTGACAGATTGATCTATTATAAGAAACGTCTATTTATGGCAGAAGTTGTCGCCCTCCGTTCTCTCTTGGTTTAGGACTTCCACTCTTCACTCTCATGTGGTAATGCAGACATCGCTCGCACTTTGGTGAAGCTCACAACAGTTTTTTATTGACCGGAATCAGGGGTGATGTTAAGAACATGGTGCGCTCTTGTCCTACCTGTTAGGAGGTCAAGTCTGAAAACCGCGCTTCCAAGGGGTTATTACATCCACTACTGACCCCCGCAAAGATGTGGGACGAGATATCCATGGATTTTATCAGCCATCTCCCTCCATCTCGAGGTCGAACAACTGTGCTAGTGGTGCTCGATCGTTTGTCTTAGTATGCTCATTATGTGCGCTCGGGCCCAAGTTTTCAGCGGTCGATGTCGCTGGTGTTTTTTCACCCGTGGAATTTTTGTCTTCACAGGCTGCCATCCAACATTGTATCGGATCATGACCCAATTTTCATGAGCGTTTTGGAAAGAATTATTCTGCCTACAGGGTACCACACTGCCTATGTCTAGTTCCTATCATCCTCAGTTCGACGGACAGACCGAGATCGTTAATCGCGTGCTCAAGGAATACCTCTGTTTACTTCGTGTCTAATAAACCTGCTACTTGAGTTGCTTACCTTCACTAGGCAGAGTGGTTTATAATACTAGCTTACACTCATCCATTGGCACTACTCCATTCGAGCGCAGTTAATGGGTAATCTCCACTATTATTACTTGACTACGAGCCCGGCGCGTCTTCTATCATTATCGTCAAGACATCACTCCTTGATCGTACTCAGCTCCTTAAATCTTTGCGGGACAATATTGATCGTGCTCGCCTTCGTATGCAGCAGAAGGCGAACAAGCGTCGCTCAGATGCAGAATACATTGTGGGAGACTTCATAATGTTAAACTTCAGCCTTATCGGCAGTCCTCTGTAGCTCACCGATCTTCGTCCAAGTTGGCTAAGCAGTTTTATGGGCCATTTCCGATCAGCGCTCGTGTGGGTGTTGTTGCATACCGGTTGGAATTACCACCGGACGCGTGCATTCACAACGTTTTCCACATTTCTCTCTTGAAGAAAGCTACGGGGTCACCACCAGCCCTTATCGCTACCTTACCACCCGACTTCATTGACGGACACCCACAGGTGATTCCAGCTCGCATACGCGGTCAACGTGATCAGCTGCTCACTGGCCAATTTATTCCTCGTGTTTTCGTCGAGTGGAAGGGTCTTTTGCCTGAAGATGCATCGTGGGAGCCTGTTGCCTCCTTGCAATAGGATTTCCTGCTTTCAACCTTGAGGACAAGGTTGTATATGAAGACAAAGGGAATGTGAACGATCCAAGTGTGGGGAGTGGGCCTGATCGTCCAGGCCGTTCCAGGAGGGCTCCAACATATTTAATTGACTATGTTTAACATGTTTTTCCCTTGTTAGTTCAGTAATAATGGGAGTTGTTTAGATAGTAGGAGTTGTTTAGATATTTAAAATATTAGATAGAATTTTTATCAATTTACTAGATAGATTAGGGAAGGATTGTAAATAATTAGGGCATGCTTAATAAAATATCATTCTCTTTCTCTTATTCTCTTACTCTCTCTCACCTCTTCCCTATTCCCTCTGTCGAACGAGTTCCACCCGACTTTACCATCCGTCCGATACAAGGAATTAAGCTACCAAATAGCTAGAACTAGTAAGAAGCCTCCAAAATTGTTTCCTAACATTGCTAAATTAATTTGATATTTTGAATGAAATTTCATTTCAACTAATAAAGAGTCTTAGAAACAATCCCACCACATTACCTTCCAGAAAGGGAAAATAGGAGAATCAAATTTGAGGATTCCGGTAACATCTACTTTATAACGGTCCACGTCTGTGACCCACCCATTTATTAACATCTCTATCAAGAAATCATCTTGTGGAGGATGAGCTCGGTAACCAGCCTAGAGCCAACCAGCCCATCATTATCACTAGTCTTTGATTGGAGTAAGTTTGTGAGATGATCTGGCCGGATCCGGCTTCCAAAAAATAGTCTAACAGTCACACTCAAAAGTTGTACCAGAAGAGCTAGGACTAAAATTATGGCCCTTGTGTTCAAAAAAAAACTATAGCCACAAGCCGCAATACAATTTTAAAATTATAATTAAATCTGAGGTCATAGATTTTATTTATATATTTTTATTTTGATTATAAATCCTAAGAAAATTAAAAGTGAAGTTGAACACAAATATGATAAAACTATGAGACTGGGTTTAAAGCTGGACAACAAAAACACCAATCTAAATATTGGGGTCTAATTCTTTTTTTCTTTGGATTTATTAGGAGAAAATTATATTAGAGTCTAAAATTATTTTAGATAGAATAATATCAAATTTTAACGTTTAAAATACATTCATATGACTATTATGAATGTATAATTTAATTTAGTAATTTTATATTTAATTATATAAGAGTTTTATTTTAAATTTAAGTATGGCCCAGAAATCGTGCTCTACTAAAATCACATTGGATCACCCAAATGATCGGCTCAAATTCTGTTTCACCATGAGCTTATCGTATAAGCTTTTGAACCTTATAGTTCAAAAAAATATATTGTAGTTATTTTTGTTTTAACAATTTTATGGTGTACCCATCTGAGAAGTGCATGCAGGCTTTTCACAACTGTATTGCAGATTGCCAACTTTAGGATTTTGGGTTCAAAGGTACTAAATACACTTACACAAATCGAGCATGATCCAACTTCAATGTTAAGAGTAGACTTGAAAGATTTTTATCCAATGATCAATGGTTGCAACTCTTTCCTTCTACCCACAATCTCCACCTGCCTGGGGGCAGATCTGACCACAAACCTGTAAAGCTAGTCCTCTACCCAGCTTTTAAAAGAGGACCTAAACCATTCAAATTTGAGAATTGCTGGGCGGGTCATTCTTTTTGTAGACAGACAGTACGCAACATTTGGAGATCGCGACATCAGGACTATATGACCAATGTTAGGAAATGTGGTCACCAGCTCAAACTGTGGGGCAGGAAACAGATTTGGGTTGAAAGAAAGGTAATACTCAACCAAAAAAGAATTGGATCAACTTACTTCAACTACACAATCAACTACTTAGCTTCAACGTTGTAATTTACTGACTCACACGCTTGACACACTTCTGCTCAAGGAAGAACAAAGATTGCATCAGAGATCATGTCAATCTGGCTCCAAGTTGAGGATAAGAATATAACTTATTTTGTTTGCACGGCATAATATGAGAGCTCAACAAAATGTTATTCTTTCTTTGTGTTCAGCCACAACTGCCCCCCAAACTTCATGGAATTAAATTGACACTGTGCCTGCCAATTTTTCACCAATCTGTTCACCTCTTCGAATCCCTCTTCTGCTCCTCACTCTTGCATGTGTTGAGAACAGAGTGCCTCCTCATATGTATACTTCTATGGTCTGCCTTATACTTGGGAGGAAGTTCAAGCTGCCTACACTCAACTCCACCCAGGAAAAGCACCAAGTCCAGATGGGACAAATGGAACATTTTTACACTCTTTTTGGCCACTAGTGGGACCTAACTTCATCGACACTGCCCTCTCTTTTCTTAATTTTGATGCATTACCAGTTGGGCTTAATCATACGCATATTGCTCTTATTCCAAAGAAACCTTCAGCTACCTCAATCACAGATTATAGACCAATATCTCTTTGTAACACAATATACAGGGTCATATCCAAAGTTATGGTCAATCGTATCACAATGGTTTTGCCCCATGTTATTTCAGATAATCAAGGAGCTTTTGTGCAAGATAGACTCATCTCGGACCAAATCATGATTGCCCATGAGATCCTGCATTCAATGAGGTCTTCCTATGCCTTAAATAGAGGGCATTTTGCTTTTAAGATCGACATGTCCAAGGCATTTGACAGATTGGAGTGGTTCATCCTCCAAGTACTGAAACAATGGTTTTCATCCTTCTTGGATAAATCTGGTGAAGAAATGCATTACTACAGTTACTTCAGTAGTCATAGTTAATGGCCACCCTGGGTTCTGTTTTTCACCCCCAACGAGGTATTCTACAGGGCGACCCACTATCTCCTTTTCTCTTTATCTGTTGTATGGAAGTGCTATCTTCATCCCTTAAATTGGTTACTGATGTGGGCATCTATCAAGGTTTAATCTGCGTCACTCCAATATCTCTATTACTAGTTTGCTTTTTGCGGATGATTACATTCTGTTTGGAGCTGCTACACCTCATAATGCTACCATCCTCACAGATACTATTGTAGTTTTTACAGAAGAAGCATCAGGCCAATGCATAAATCTAGACAATCTGTTGTTATGTTCTCTTAGAATTTGGCTCTGAGTTTGAAGACTAACTTGGCAAATGTTTTAGGCATGAAAAAGTGCAAGATTTTGGCTTGTATTTAGGATTCCCAAGTACCATCAGGAAGAATAGAGCATCAGTTTTCAGTTACATCAGAGACAGAGTAACTAAACGCATACAAAGCTGGGGTCATAGAGTTTCACAGGATGCTAGGACTGTTTTCATCAGGCTGTCTTGCAAGCAATCCCCACTTACATTATGTCAGTGTTCCTTCTTCCCTGATGCTTGATCAAATAGATACAACAACTTATCGCGCGCTTCTGGTGGGGGCTCAATTCAACAACAAGGGATTCATTGGAAAAAGTGGATTTCATGTGTCAGCACACTGAAGAAGGAGGCATGGGTTTTTGAGACTTATGTAGTTTTAGTCGAGCTTTGGTGGCCAAACAACTGTGGAAGATTTACACAGATAAGAGTTCTTTATTGTCTAGATTTTACACTACTAAATACCTATCAAATGCATCTTTGATGCAAGTCCACCTACATGCTAATGGCAGCCCAATATGGAAGGCCTTGCTGACCACTCGCGACCTTATTGATTTAGG
Source organism: Limonium bicolor (assembly GCA_023374045.1). Lineage (NCBI taxonomy): Eukaryota > Viridiplantae > Streptophyta > Magnoliopsida > Caryophyllales > Plumbaginaceae > Limonium > Limonium bicolor. The sequence continues at coordinate 131,991,785 of CM041777.1, read as the reverse complement.
CGCCCGTAAGGACATCATCACTGGTACTACTACAAAACTCACTGATATGAGGATAAAAGGTAAACCTAGGGCAAGTTATTTACATGGAAGCTACCACCTGCAGTGCTAAATATGCTTCAGTGGCCACCCTGCTAACATCAGATAATAAAGGAATGAGGATCTTATACATAGTTGGTTTGATGACGATGATGCACGTCTTATCCTTCAAACATACCACCACAAAAAAAAAAGGCTGCACTGTCCACTCTTTCTTCTTCTCACAACCCTGGGATATTACCGAATGTGATCAATGGTCAGGTGGTACTCTAAATCTGGGCAATACGCAGTTAAATCAGCTTACTATTTGACTTTCAATTCAAACACAGTGTTACCCAACCACCTCAACCACTTCTATGTTGGGAAAGCATGGAGACGACTATGGTCCACTGAATTGCCTGCACGTGTTAAATTACTAGGCTAGAAAAGTTTTACCTACAAAAAACAGTTTATTCAGCAAAGGATTCGTAGCCACCAGGAGATGTCATGCACTTTCTTGGTGATCAAAAAGACCATGTTCATGCCCTTCACTCATGTTCTCAGGTCAACCATATGGCTTATGATGCAAGATTTCATGCCACAAGAATAAACACATACTCAGCTTTCAAGATTGGTTTCTAAAGGTTGTTATGATAAGCCGCAGACTTATCATATTTTATGCACTAGATTTAGTATTATATTTATCTAAATAAAGTTATATTTATGTTATTTATGCCCATTATGTGTTAAAGTATAATATTTGTACAATCTTATGTTTTTATGAGTTTTCTGTGCAAGGAAGGATTTCTAGGCAAAAAGTTAATTGAAGCCGGACTCCATGCCGGGTAGATTCTGCACGGCATAAGCACAGAACAGAAAAGAGGCATTGCCGGACATAATGCCGGGTATATGCTATCCGGCATAAGTGAAGAGTCGCCACGGTTGACCAGACGATGGCCGTTATTGACCGTTGGGGATTTAGCCAATGCCGGGTGTGATGCCGGGTAAATCCTACCCGGCATATGCACTGTTTCGCGCACGGAATCGACGGTTCGACCGTTAACAGTTGGGCGCATTTAACACGTGTGCCGGCTATTCGGGACCCGGCACGACGCCCGGCAAGAGTCACTTTGATGCCTATAAATAGGCCGAGGAAGGCTACAATTCAAGAACTTCACACCATATTATACTCCATTCATTACTCCACTTCCGCCCACATTCCAAGTGTTGGTGTCCAAGGCATTTCTACGGATCCATCCACGAGAAGAAGAGAAGATCTTGTCAGGGTTGAGGCTATAACCAATCTCCTTCTCCCTTATGTATTTCTTCTTTATTTGAGTGGATGGTGAAGTAGAAATCCTTGTTAGTTCTTGGTTAGGGATGAATCCTTCTTGTAAACACTATGATTATCTCAATATAATTTCAAGCGTTCATTAAGATATTGGTTCTTATTGCAAGGGAATTAGTTGATCCCTCATTCCCTTTGTGCAAATTCTACTTGAGGAAGAAAAGCCCAAGAGTAGGATAGGTTAGACAAATCTTAGTGGTCTTTGATGTTTTCATCTATGATTTAGGGTTAGCATAAAAGATTACGAATTAACCCATCTTCCCCATTACCTTGTTCATTTCGTGGCATGACATATGCTCGATTTGCTAATGGGTAGTGAGTTTCTTGTTGTCAGACCCGAAGCAGGAAAGTGGCATTTACAACTTGAACATGCCGGGTGTAATGCCGGGTCTCCTGTGTCCGGCACATCCAACGTCTTTGAATGTGTCGTGCATCTGGTGTCCGGCAGTATGTCCGGCGTCTTCAAGTTGTTTGGTTAAGTTCGAGTTTTGAGGTTCATTGCGTGATCATATTATTGCTTGGTTGATGTAATCCCGAATCTAGGACAAATTATTATTTAGTTAGGATTTTAGTTAATTAATTGTCACTTACATTTCCCCCCTTTGTTATAGAATAGGTTATTACCGGATTAGGACTAATTTTCTATAAGTCCCTTGGGTACGATACTCTCGGTCGTAATATATTTACACTATACTCCGACCGGGTTTTATTTTGCTACCCGTAGTAGAGTTGTAGGATTAGTTATTATTTTTTCTTTGTATATAGTTTATCCTAACAATTCTCGTTTAGCAAATTGGCGCCGTTGCCGGGGATTGGAATTAGTCCAAGTCCTAAATTCGGTAAAACGCCCTATTCTTTATTCTTGATTCTTTGATTCTTTGATTCTTTAATTTATTCGCCCTTAGTTTGCAGACTTGAATGTGCCGTGCGGAGTGCCGGGCGTGTGTAACCCGGCAAACTCGGAGGAAGTCTGATGCCGGATAGGCTTACCCGGCACTGGTCCGGCATGTTCAAAGTTTTCAAAATTTATTACAGTATGGAGTTCTTGGCAATTTAAAGTTGTTCTTGCTACTCCCTTCGTTATTTCCCTCTTCTAGTAGTCCCTATATCACGATTCTTTAATTTAGATTTCGAGTTTTGAACTTGCCGTGTATTATGCCGGGTTTCTACACACGGCATTTCGGAGGAAGTCCTATGCCGGACGAATCGCACCGGCACGGCATCCGGCATGTTCAAATTCTCTCACTATTATTGTCGTAAATAAGTAGGGACAGTTAGTAATGATCCTCTACAATCCCTTATTTACTCTTACATTTATTTTTTTTCTTACTTTTTCTTTTAAATAAGTTATGTTCGATTTTTGGTCACGCCGGGTAGCGTGCGGGTTGTACACACCCGGCATTAGTGGAGGAAGTCCACTGCCGGGTAAGAACCACCCGGCACTCTGTCCGGCATAACAAAAAATTTGTTCATTTGTGTATTTTCATAATTCTAATTATATCATTATATTATTTCTTTTATTATTACGAATATTATAACGTTTTCTCTTACTCCTCCTGAAGTTAACCAAGTGAATGCTTCTTCGTCAACGAGTACTCCTGACAATTTAGCCAACTTTGATCCGGAGATCGAGAGAACCCTGCTTCAAACTTTAAGGCAACGACGAACCCTACAAGAAGCAGATCCTACACCAATGGCAGCACCTACCGTCCGTAACATAAACCGGCCTTCTAACCAAGGCCAAAAGCCCGCAATCGACCTCCCTCTCCTTCCACAAAACGAATACGATGAATGGCAAAAACTTAAGCCATATCATCAAATACGGTGCATCAAGGAATTGGGTATGTTCGATGGTACAAACCCGGACGATGCTTTGCTTCACATCACCAAATTCTTGCAACACACAAATAGCCTAACCTCCACAAACAATGTCCTCCAATATGCCAGACTATCCCTCTTCCCCCATAGCCTTACGGGGAACGCCAGCAAATGGTACCACAGTCTATCCCCTAGTACCATCACCACTTGGGAGGACATGGCAACCAAGTTTTATGATAAGTTCATGCCTCCAAGTCGCACCTGGAGATGATCGCCGACATTTACAACTTCAGACAACCTAGCTCGGAGAACATCTGTGAGACTTGGGACAGATTCAAGGGGTTGCAACGCACATGTCCTCACCACGGCCTCACCAAGGAACAACTATCTCAGTTGTTTTACAAGGGATTGGTCAATCAATGCAAGACCATGATCCTATCCTCCCTTGGTGCAGACATATTGAAGAAACCTGGAGATCAATTCCTTAGTGGGGTTGAATCTCTTTGTGAAGAGATAAGAGAATGGGGCACCGGTGGCACCAGGGGTAGTACCGCTGGTTTATATCAAGTCGGAGGGGGCGATGCAAATTTGACAAACTTATGCAAAGTCATGAGCAGTTATTGGAGAGTAACGCCCAGACGTCAACGAAGGTTAGCGCTTACAGAAAGTGGTGGAGCAAATAGCAATGAACAAACTTCCTCAACAAGCGAACGTGGTTAGTGCACGACCACACGCTTCGAGCCCTGACATTCCAGACTTTCAGAATGTTGAGGAAGTCAATTATGTGAGTAACCAAGGGTATCGGCAGCCATGGCAACAGGGGAACCAACCCCCTCAACACTTTCAGAGTCAAGCCGGCTACCAGGGAGGTCCAAGGCAATTCAGACCATCCCATCCTACATCATCATCAGAGGCTGAAATGGCAGAACTTCGTGACATGATGTCAGCCCTGATGAACAAGACCCAGGATACTCAAAATGAGATCTCGACCATTCGCAAAGAGCACAAATCATTGCAGTTGCAGTTACAGCAACTTCTGACGCAACCAAGACAGCAAGGTCAGCTCCGTCCCAAACGCAAACCAATCCACGGGAGCATGCGAATTCGGTCACCATTCTACCAAGGATCTCAGATAACGCCAAGTAGCCTAAAAGGCTAAGTGTAGGGCGGGTCCTCCTCACACCTTCAATATCAATCAGGGGAGCCTTTCTTACATTTAATTTCTTTTTTTATATATATGATTTGTTTTCGTCAATATTTTTCAACTAGTTATTTTAGTTCATTAAAAAAAAAAAAAAAAAAAAAAAAAGTTTTCCAAATTTAAAATTTATAGTCTTTCGAACACTGGGGACAGTGTTCCTGCCAAGTGTAGGGCAGGGACCCCCTTAAAAAAATAAAGTTTTTAATAATATGCATAAGTTTTGCGTTTTATTCAATGTTTTACTAAGCTTTTTGCATGTTTTTGATCGAGATAAAATAGGAATGACTAAAAGCTTGTTCTCTCAAGAGGTAAGCTTCTAATGATTTTTAGATTTCTGTTTTTAACTTTTTGATTCTCTTTATTAAACATGAGTACATGATCTTTCTCCTAATTCTTTCCTTATTATACTTCTGGGTGTTATTCTTTTCTTTCAAAATTGTGAAAACCTTTTGGGTGAAAATTTAAAAAGGGTTTTTGTGCAAAAGAAAAAGAAGAAAAAAAGAAAAAGAAAAAAAAAAATCTTCTTCCAAAGGAAAAGCATATATTCCTAGAGGTTGCGTAAAGTGCCTCTGAATAAAAGCAAGATACGAGAGTTTTTCCTTTTATTTTTCTCCAAAATTCCCCGTTCTTCAATGCAAAAAAATCATGGTTGATTCAGAAACCTTGCAAAATAGGGGGCTGAAAATAAAAACCATTGATGAGAGTCTTGGCCACATTCAGAAACTCTTGAAAAATAGAGCTGAATGATGGAAACCGGAAAAGGAGAGATACAAAAATCCCTTATGCAAAATAGCCCAAAAGCTTTTGATCGGTTTTGAAAATTCTTTGTTTTATACCCATTAGTATGTTTTGATAGAATAAGGTAGATTAAGTGATACTTATGAATTAGAGTCATAGAGTTGAGAAATATTTATCTACATTTCATTCTAAAGTTTATCTGTTTTGTGCATAAGTAATTAGTTCTTTCTAATCTTGTTTTGCTCGAGGACTAGCAAAAGGTAAGTGTAGGGCCTTGATAAGCCGCAGACTTAATATTTTATGCACTAGATTTAGTATTATATTTATCTAAATAAAGTTATATTTATGTTATTTATGCCATTATGTGTTAAAGTATAATATTTGTACAATCTTATGTTTTTATGAGTTTTCTGTGCAAGGAAGGATTTCTAGGCAAAAGTTAATTGAAGCCGGACTCCATGCCGGGTAGATTCTGCACGGCAATAAGCACAGAACCGAAAGAGGCATTGCCAGACATAATGCCGGGTATATGCTATCCGGCATAAGTGAAGAGTCGCCACGGTTGACCAGACGATGGCCGTTATTGACCGTTGGGGATTTCCAATGCCGGGTGTGATGCCGGTTATATCCTACCCGGCATATGCACTGTTTCGCGCGGATCGACGGTTTCCGACCGTTAACAGTTGGGCGCATTTAACACGTGTGCCGGCTATTCGGGACCCGGCACGACGCCCGGCAAGAGTCACTTGATGCCTATAAATAGGCCGAGGAAGGCTACAATTCAAGACTTCAACACCATATTATACTCCATTCATTACTCCACTTCCGCCCACATTCCAGTGTTGGTGTCCAAGGCATTTCTACGGATCCATCCACGAGAAGAAGAGAAGATCTTGTCAGGGTTGAGGCTATAACCAATCTCCTTCTCCCTTATGTATTTCTTCTTTATTTGAGTGGATGGTGAAGTAGAAATCCTTGTTAGTTCTTGGTTAGGGATGAATTCCTTCTTGTAAACACTATGATTATCTCAATATAATTTCAAGCGTTCATTAAGATATTGGTTTCTTATTGCAAGGGAATTAGTTGATCCCTCATTCCCTTTGTGCAAATTCTACTTGAGGAAGAAAAGCCCAAGAGTAGGATAGGTTAGACAAATCTTAGTGGTCTTTGATGTTTTCATCTATGATTTAGGGTTAGCATAAAAGATTACGAATTAACCCATCTTCCCCATTACCTTGTTCATTTCGTGGCATGACATATGCTCGATTTGCTAATGGGTAGTGAGTTTCTTGTTGTCAGACCCGAAGCAGGAAAGTGGCATTTACAACTTGAACATGCCGGGTGTAATGCCGGTCTCCTGTGTCCGGCACATCCAACGTCTTTGAATGTGTCGTGCATCTGGTGTCCGGCAGTAGTCCGGCGTCTTCAAGTTGTTTGGTTAAGTTCGAGTTTTTGAGGTTCATTGCGTGATCATATTATTGCTTGGTTGATGTAATCCCGAATCTAGGACAAATTATTATTTAGTTAGGATTTTAGTTAATTAATTGTCACTTACATTTCCCCCCTTTGTTATAGAATAGGTTATTACCGGATTAGGACTAATTTTCTATAGTCCCTTGGGTACGATACTCTCGGTCGTAATATATTTACACTATACCGACCGGGTTTTATTTTGCTACCCGTAGTAGAGTTGTAGGATTAATTTATTATTTTGTTCTTTTGTATATAGTTTTATCCTAACAATTTCTCGTTTAGCATTTACACCGCTCCAAACAACAACTTGGAGCTACTATGGCATTACTATGAAGATTGTGGTTCGCAGATGTGATTTTACTTTTAATTGCCACATTCTTTCTCATGCATGGTGCAAAGCTGATGCCTATCTCCATCGGTCAACCTCTTTCGTAGCATCCTCTTTCAATGCGTTTCAGAGGCATCGACAACAACATCCTCACAGTTTGGAAATAGCGGTGGATGCAAGTCTGGACAACGAAAAACGTGTGGGCTATGCTTATTGCCTCCATAGCAACAAAGCTGTTTAAGGTCGGGTTTTATGGATTTGGGGGTTCTATCATTCCAACTGATGCCGAGGCTTTGGCGGTGCAAGCAGCAATTGTCATGTCTAGGTCCACTGCCCATAGAAGCTTACGAGTTCTTACGGATTGCAAACCTATTGTGGATTACTTCACCACGGGGACGCCTTCTACGCTTCAACAATCTACCCTAACAATATTAAATAGTTTAGCGTCTCAATTTCAGGGGTTTGACGATATTAAATATTTTTACATTCCCCGCACAGATAATATGTTAGTGCACACTCTTGCTAACCATGCTCGCTATGCTCAACAGCAGTGTTCATGGAATCGGATGTTATTCCGGAATATGTAATAAAGTTATGTACCAATTAATACAATACTTGTCTTTCAAAAAAAAATTTTATGGTGTAAATATAGTATCAAATGCCCTAAAAATGCCAAGGAGAACCGAGTGATAAGCTGCTTTCACTGTGAGACAATGGCGGACCCAGAAGCTAAATCTTATGGGATCCAATATTTTTTTCAATAATAACTATATTAAATATAAATGTGTGGTATAAATTTATTAAGCATTACAACATTACTTTTTAAACATATTTCTATCACTATAATATTTTATTCAATTTTATTTTATTAAAACTATACTTTAAAAAATATCTCTGGGCCGGCGTGAGACAGCATATTTCACTTCAGCGCAAACCGAAGATGCAGAATCTCAGCGTGTTAATTTCACTCTACACAGACTCGGAAAGATATGGCGCGCGTCGTCTGCTCTCACCCACCGGGGCCATCGTCGTATTCCCGAAATGACTGTCCCGCTCTCTTTCCTGTTCACCCCAGCCTTCGCCTTCCTTCTACGTACTCTCTCCATAAGCTCCTTTCACTCTTGCAAATATCATAATAGATCCAGTACTATGATTTATGCTAGGTCTGAAAAGAACGGAAACTGAATTATGCGAGTATCTACTATCTAGTTCTGTTTTTCAGAGTTCCCGTTTGCATTTACCGCTCACTTCATTTTCAATTTCGATTGATTTCCTTGTTTATTTGCTGCTGGTTTTAGTCTGTTCGCTTGCAACGTTTCCATTATACCCGTCAACCTCTGCAACAATGAAGGATGGAATTCTTTTCACTTATTGGTTCTTGCTTGTCTTTAGAGAGAATGAGAGAAGCAGGCGCGATGTATGTTTCATCTCCAAGCATTTTGTAGCCTTCGTTTATCTTTTAACGACTCTGTTGCTATTCCTGGCAGGCTTCATTGGCACAGGGGGAGCAACAGTGTTATCCAAATCAAAGCAATCGTATATTCTCAAGCCAAAGTCAAAACCAAAACCAAAACCAACCAAAACACCTATGTCACCACCAGCACCAGAATCTTTATCCAAGGAACCACACAAGTATTTTGACCAAGTCATAATCACTGTCCGTTCAGGTGATGGTGGACATGGTGCACTCCTTAAAATCCCACCGTCTCCAAAAACTAATAATGAAGTCAAATCTCCTGATAAAAGAAAGGGGAATAGGAAGATGACGTTCAAGAGGGACAGTGACGGGTCTGTTGTACTCCCTGTGGGTGGCAACGGAGGTGATGTAGTCATCTATGCTGATGAGAGCTTGGATACGCTCCTGGAGTTTCATGAGAAGAATCGGTACCATGCGAAACGTGGTGGGAATGTTTCATCTATGGGTGCACTCAGCCGCAAAACACAAGATGGTCTTGCCGCTCCTAAGTTGCGGATTGCAGTGCCTGTTGGTCTGTATAGTGTATTAGATAATATTTCTTGATTTTCATCATACTTAGATGCTTGATTTTCTAATACTTGATACAATAGCATGCATCTTACATGAATGGCTCGTGCTCTTACTCAAACAAACAAAATGTGCAAGGATGGGTTTCAGCTAAGAAAATATCTCTTTAGTTGGTATCTTGAGTGGTATGAGCAAATTTTCTGGAGGCCTCTACTTATTCCCCATTTTCGCATCTTGACAGGTACAGTTGTGAAACGTAAACGAGGAAAACTCTTAGCTGATCTTGCAAATCCAGGGGATGAAGTTCTTGTGGCAAGGGGAGGACAAGGAGGGGTGAGATATTTGTCCTATATGCATTTCTGATTTTGAGACAGTATACTTGTAACTTGCTTGATGTTCATAATGCGTTGCACAATTGTCTTGTCTGTACTCGTAATGGTCTTAGATTCACTGTACATCCATTGTGTATGGAAAGTATTCATGTCTTGCTCTTTTTAACATGAAATCTGCCTTTATATCGTCTTAAAACAGTCTTTAGTATATGAAAGGTTGAATTCAATAGACAGAGTATACGGCGGTGAATGATATGCAACCATTTTTCTCTCTTGAGGTGTTTTCCTCCTGTATTTTGTCTGGCAGATCAGCTTGTTAGACACACCCGAGCACCAAAAACAAAGGCAATGACTTTGACATCAAATGTATTGCGGGATGACAGTGATAAGGTGCTTATTTTCTTCCTGAATTGTGCTACTGTGATCATCGATGTCAATAGCTTCTTTTCTTTTAGCTGTGCTTGTTACATTAGTTATCTTAGCTTATTAGAGATTAGGTTTGATCGCAGTTCATCAGTTGATTGCTTGTGCCCTTGCTGTTTGACTGTACCTCTCTGATTATTTTTATTACTGGCTGCCAATTTACCACTGAACAATGTTTATAATATCTGTGATCGAGCAATTTCTCCGTATTTCTCTGTAAGCTTTGGGATGAATTATGGGTTCCCCATTTTGCTGAGCTTCATGGAGAGGGGGAAGAAAAAGATAACACTCAAAGTTTAGATCCCATCTCACAATTTCGTATAATTTGAGCTGACTTGCACTATGTTACATTTTGCCTCAAACTATCATGGTTTTAAGGTGTTTTAGTGATACTTACAGGTCTGATGAAAGTGTAACTTTTCTTATCTTTCATTTCTTAAAATCTAGAAATCCTAGACCAATCAATCTGACCCATTAGTGGAAAACTTTATTTTTTACTAGTTGTCCTCCTCGTTGACTTTGCAGGTGTTAGTCCTTGGTCAGCCCGGACAGGAGATTAGTCTAGAGTTGATACTCAGGGTGGTTGCTGATGTTGGTCTCGTTGTAAGTTCACTTCGTTCTTCCTTTCTTAAAAAAATTAGGGAAAATTCATGCAATGTCACTGAATTTCGGAAAGGTTCACAATATGCCTCTAAAACTTACATGTATACACATATTCGATAAGATATATATCTTATAGATTCTTTGACCATTTGATAGCTTTCCAACCATTTATTCCAACAGTTTAAGGTCAAGGTTTAGGGTTCAAGATTTAGGCTTTACGTTATAAAGTTTAAGGTTTAGAGTTTAGATTTTAGGATGTATAATGTAGACATATCGGATTTAAGGGTTCAAGGGTTTAGGATTTAGGGTTTAGGGGTCCGCAGATTTAATTAAAATTAATAAACGAGTTTTCACTGCGATTTAGTCATATTGTGGACTTTTGGAAAATTCAGTGGCATTGTTTGAATTTTCCTAAATTTTTACAAGACCTTGTACAACTATTTTTATGACTCGGTATCACCACCGTGCCATATATGTTTCCATCCGAACTTTCACTATGTTTTGTAGTGTGTGCCATCTTTTCTTGCTAGCTTACCCATTTGGCTCAAGTTCCCTTTACATGTTGGTGTATTGTCACTCTCTGACACTCCATTCCTGGATAATTTCAAGGGGCTACCAAATGCTGGAAAATCAACATTGTTGTCAAGTATCACCCTTGCAAAACCAGAAATTGCTGACTATCCATTCACAACACTCATGCCAAATCTCGGGAGGCTTGGTGGTGATCCCAGTTTAGGGCCACAGATGTTTTCATCTGAAGCAACATTAGCTGATTTGCCTGGTCTTATTGAAGGGGCTCATCTGGGAAAGGCACGTGATTTGTTGTATTTTTGGCAATATCTGCCACCTTTTGTTGACAAAGCTATACAGCCTGCCTGAGCTTGTGTTTACCATTTTGCCAGGGTCTTGGTCGCAATTTTTTGAGGCATCTGAGAAGAACTCATCTATTGGTCCATGTTGTTGATGCTTCTGCTGATGACCCTGTAAAAGATTATAGAACTGTGAAGGAGGTAACAGACCTTGGCAATACTTGAATTATACATGTCAGTAATATTGTGTCCGTCCTGTCTCCATCTCCAAAAATTAAACTGATCTCTTTATCTTGCGTTATAACTGAGTGAACTTAGGCATGAAGAACAGACCCTATTAAAGTATATACAATGTAATCTAATCGTTGATAGTTAATACATACTTCTTTTATCCTTTGAACAACTCCAGGAACTACGGATGTACAATCCTGATTATCTTGAACGGCCATACATTGTGGTGCTGAACAAAATTGATCTCCCCAAGGTATGCTCCCAACTGTTGTTTTTAGTTCAATGTTCATTTTTCTGTTCGACTGCGGATCTTTGCTGAGATAGTTGTGTTGCTTAACATCAATGAATTCACTCATTGATTTTTACTATATTGCATGCATATTTTTTACACTAAAATAAAGGACTGACTGAATGAAATCCTCCAGGCAAGCGATAGACTACTGCCCTTGACCAAGGAAATAATGGAGATTGGTCAGCATAAGGTAGATGGTGAGGAAGAAGGCAGCTCGGGTGGTAGCAATCAACATTTCTCAATGGAAAATGAACATGAAAATGTGCTTCCTCAAGTCTTGTCTGAAGAAAACAAAGAGACAAGGCAATAGAGGAATATCCACGTCCTCTGGCGGTTGTTGGCGTTAGTGTTCTGTAAGTACTCTCGATCTCTAGCTTTTTCTTTTGGTGGATCTGCATCTGTTGCATGCTTTTTGTTTCCTGTAACCATGTCCCAGATTTGCTCTTTTGAACATTTGGCTCACCATTAAGTGAGAATCTCTGTTTTTGTACTGTAGATAGAATTTTCTCGAGACTGCTTCATACAGTGAAAATTTAGGAAGAGATGTTGGATTCTTGTTCTCTGCTTTGAATATTTAGTTTTGGTTATATGCCTGCTGCATGTATATATATTGCAGGAAGGGCATCCAAGTGAAGGAGATGTTGAAAGAAATCAGGTTGGCGTTGAAGAAAAGTCGTGAAAGGCCTCTGCAACAACCAAAGGAGCAACTGTTCTAGGACCAGCAGCAAGATAAGTAGCAGCTATAAGTCAGATAAGTGAAATCTTCCGCTAGCTTTGGATCAGTTAATGATGAGTTTGGGTAGATAAAGATGTTATGCTGTCGTTGAAAAATCGCATATAATTTTTTGGTCACAAGGCTGATTCAGACATTGTTAACTGTGTTACGGTGCGGTGTGTATAGCTGTTAACCCAATGTTGTGGCATCTTGTTCCCCTCCGAGTGTAATATTGTAACATCCGGCATAGTGAGAAATCTATATGTAAAAATATTGTAGGGGCCTTCATTTGAATGTTTTGTGGGAAAAAAGTTTAGAAAGTTAAATTCTAAATACCAATTTCTAGCTTATTCTATAATCATAATCATGTAACAAACAAAATATTAATATACAGATAATACTCCCGTCCACCTGAGACATCAGACATAGCATGTGCAATGGCGTACGTAGATAGCTACGAGCTGAGCTTGCACAGAACAAACAAGCCAATTGAGTAGATTTGGCTCGATTAGCAAAATTTTGAACAGCAGAGGATGCACGCCAGCAGCACCTTGCTTTCTCTGGGTAATTGTGACCCAACCGGCAGCCAGATACGGAAACTATGAGAGATAATATATACACAAGAGGTAAAAACTAATTATGAAGCATCGGACAATTCCTTGTCGCAGAAACCCATCTTTCTATAAACTTATACTAAAATTAAGAAGGCCTTTCAACACAAAAACCGCAGAATACTACTATAAGCCGTCAACAAAATGCATACATCCCTTAAAGAAAACGTTAATAACTACAAAGAGTTCTCGTTCGCAGTGGAACAGAACTCAAGGTCCTTTTCGCAAGTCCCCTAAGCAGCTTTGGCTGTTTCACGCACCACAGAGAGCTTGGCCAGTAACCCACAAAGTTGAAGGTACGATCCAACCCCATCGCAGATTCTCATATGTGCAAATCCAGTTTCCTTCAAAGTCAAAACGATTACAACTTTTAAGAAATGACCCACATATATCCAATTACAATTTTACATATTGGAGAAACGCTGAATACAAGAAACAAGTGATGCATTTACCTTCATAAACTCCAATTTCAAATACTCCGCCATATCATAGTTCTTGATCACACGAAAAACAGTTGTGATTATATCAGTAGGAGAATAACCCAGATCGTACAGCTGCTTAAGACCTGAACAAGCCTCATCAAATTTCCCTTCAAGCACATTTTTATCATGTTCTTCACATGTAAGGGATGGGGCTGGTCACAAACCTGAAAGAAAACAAGCCATGAGCAATGGAATGGACTCAAAAATGTGACGGGGAGAGAAACCTAAGTTTAATTTTTGGACTGACCTTGAACACATTTTCTTGTCTGGTTGATGAATCTGAAGCCACTGTACGTTGCTTGCAAGTTGTTGAGTGCTTGTCTCATATCACCGTCAGCAGTGAAGATTATAGCTTCTAATCCTTCCGGAACATACGGGACCTTTAATTAAAATTAATCAACAGTCAGAAATTTGGTTCTTCCTGAATGTGACCATTATGTATCAACAACATGTAAAAAGCTCCAAGGTCCAAGAACATAATTCTGCCAACGTACTTCCATATTCAGAGAGAAGTTTTTTGTGCCAACAAAACTTTTACACTGATCCAGTGAATGTCAAAAAACACTGGGTGCAATCTTTTTGGATAATGACTAAAGAGTATTTATGCATGCATATATCTGTAATTATAAGCTAACATACCTTTTCAGCATCAATCACGACCATCATACGACCAAGAATCTCTTGATCCGACAGTCTTGAGAAGCGTACCAGTGCACATCTACTCTGGATAGGCTCAATAATCTTTGATGAGATATTACATGCAAGAGCAAATCGAGTAGTGTTCGAGTATATTTCCATTGTTCTTCTTAATGCTTGCTGTGCGCCAGAAGTCATGCTACCATGAAGGGAGAATAATCCAGGTTTAATAGATGCAAACATAAGGGTTCAAATATGAATTAGAGACCCAGCCCAAAACAATTCTGATTTGAGTAATCCTTCCTTCGTGTTAACATAACAGAAACATCATAGAGGCAGAAACTGACAAAGTGTTGCTAGGCTAGTGGTTCAACATGGTCTTCTACCACACTTTCCCTCCATACAGCACAATAATGATCTTTGAGAGTCTGTGTGGCATCTGCTATATGGATAAGGGAATTGGTAGACATTCAGCCATTGTAGTTACGGTTGTGATTTATTGCTTTCTCAATATTGCCTGTTATCTCCAGCTTGGAAAGATGATGTCAGTGTTCAGGTTAGTTCGTGCTTGATTACAGAAAACAGAGAATATAGGAGCAGCGTGGAGCATTGCACATATACTTGAGCCCAACACTTCAAATCCAAAGAGTAATTACTAAATCCAGCTAATGAAGAAAGTTGCAGCAGACCAGATAATACAGTGTTGCTGTTTCAAAGGGATGCTTTTCAATCATTCTTGACTTCTAAATACGATACTTGTTCTTCAAACCGAATAATTGTATTCAACTAAAACAATTACAGATTAACTCAGTTTTATAGTGACATGAACATGACATTTGGATCTATATCAACAAGATAGGAATATGCACTTGCGAAGATCATTAAAAACAGGAACAAGGAAAGTCAACTGCACAAATCATTCGAGGCAAAAATACAAATAAAATCAAGATACGATAAATTCATTCAAAACATGGAATAAGATAAAACTCACCTATCAGCTTCATCCAGTATAATCACTTTATGGCGTCCGGCGGGCAGAGTGACTTTCTTCTGGGCAAACATCTTAATTTTGTTTCTCACAACATCAATACCCCTAGCAGAATACCACAGAGGTAAGAGTCATAAACATCTCCTGATGTTTATACAAATGATAAACAGTGAACACAGCGTAGTGCTATAGTTACCTGTCATCAGATGCATTGAGCTCAAGCACTGCTTCCTTACAGCTTGGTCCCAGAAGCTCATGAGCAAGAGCAAGAATACTGGTTGTTTTACCAGTCCCAGGTGGGCCCTAATATATATAGCCACAGAGTCATGATTATTGTGAACAGACCAATAGCTTATATGAATGTTCAATTCAGCAGTTGTGACAGAAGTGCATTCATGTTAAAGTCTACCATATTTTATACAAAAAATAATCAAAGGTATAATATTAGTAATTGGCTTAGATATTCTCATTCCAAGAATATAAGAAGGCGGCAAACAGAAATGTATATGACGTCAACACACAGCTATTGTTTCCTTTGGCATTATTCATGACCAATCCTGAATGGCTGTACCCTCCATCAAAACCTGAATCAACATGAGCTTTTACTTGCCAAACAATTCTAATAGTCAATATTGATCACAAACATAAAAAGAAACAACTTGAAAGTGAAACCTATAGTATACAATGGTGAAAGGTCATGATCATAAAAGTGCATCTTGATCCCAAATTTGACCATCTAACTAGATTGCACCAAAATCACAATTAAGTGTTCAAATTTAAACGGACATGCGACTTCGAAGCATTCAAGACGGGTTTAGCCACTATGAAATGAAGAGCGCTCAACAGAGACCGACCGGTAGCTATCTCGGCTAGCATGAATTGTTAAGCACCATCCTACTGCTATCCATTTTAATAACTAGCGCAATTTGTCGAAATATAAACAAAAAGATATCGATTCGAGGGGGGTATAAAACCTAAAAATACTAAAAAATTTGGAGTACTTGAATCTCTTATTACGAATCGAACAAATGATAAATAACAAGCGCCGCCGGGAGATAGGGGAGAAGGGGGGTGGCGAGAGCGAGAGCCAGGTTGGAATAGAAATTTTACGGATAATATGAGATTGGGCATGTTTCCATCACGAGCGATGACTTGGAGACGGGAGACGGCGTCTTCGTTTCCCACAATTTCAGTAACCTTGGTGGGTCTGTACTTCTCCACCCAGGGGATTTCATAACCAGTCGACGAAGACGAGGCGGCCATTGAAGAGAAATGGAAAAGTTGAGAGGAATGTAAGTGAGAGGCACTTCGTTTGGATACACCTGGCGTTGGAGGGAAAAACGGGAGGGAAAAAGAACCGAACGAGGGTTTTGTAAACTACCAATATACACACCGGCTGGTGTGAGAAAGATTCTCGCGCGGGGTCCACAGAGCCCCAGGCACTCTTGCCAGCTAGCTACATCGCCTAGTGTTACTAAGGGCATCCACAATGGTGGAATATGGTTTAGGGTCTGGACAGTTGAGATCCCTGATTTTTCTGGATTGAATTTAGTCCTTTAGATCTAGGAGGCAAGTAATCTAATGGTTAAGATTATATAGCTATTTTTCTGACATTTTTATTTTTTTAATGATAAAGTAACATCAATTAAAGCCCAACAGACCTATTTTACAGCATATGACACATATTATAGATTATAATAATTGCTAGACTCTTAGAATTCCATAAACAACTACCAAAATTACCAAAACCAATTTTTCTATCTTCATTCATTTTGTTGCCGATCATCTCTTCCCCATTCTCTCTCAATTTTTTTTTTGAAAGCAACCATTCCCTCTCAAATTCATTCACCAACGTACACATAATTCAATTACCTCAAATCCATTAACTACTCATCCTTCAACTTCTACGATATTTGTATTATCGTCTTCACTAATCATTGACGCCGTAGAAGGGAAACCACTGCTTTCAAAATCTGTTCGACGACGTCAAACAACCAGGTATTTCATCTTTATTTACTAAGCTCTCTCTCATCTTGTCTCATCTTGCTCTTCTATTCATTTTCTCTACACTTTCTGATTTTTCTCTCTCACCATTTTTGCTCTTTCAAGGTTTTCTTCATTCTCACTTATTTTGCTCTCTCATCCATTCTCTCTACTCATTCGCTGGTAACTATGTCCAGTTTTCTTCACCAATAAAAACAATGGAGTTGGAACAACGCATTGGTAAAACCAAATGAAAGAGAAAAACAACGGTGAGTTGGTTCTCATACTAAAATGAGCATATTTTTGTTTTGATAAAGTATTCCACTTTTTTTAAGTTAAGTATTCGATTTTTTTTTATAAATTAAGTGTTTGACTGCTTAGATATTAAGAATAGAAACCAACAGAAATAAAGTATTCGACGGTATGTATACTAAGTACACGAAGCAATATAAATAAAGTATTCGAGTGTTTAGACATTAAGTATAAAATCTATATAATAAAATATTCGACTGTGTAGATACTAAGTATTCAAATATATAGAAATAAATTATTCGACTGTTTAGATACTAAGTATGCAAATCTACAGAAATAAAGTATTCGACTGTTTAGATACTAAGTATGCAAATCTATAAAAATAAAGTATTTGACTATTTAGATACTAAGTATAAATAAAGTATACGAATGTGATAGTGTTAAGTATAAGAATATGTACAAATTAAGTATACGAATGTGATAGTGTTAAGTATACGAATTCTCACAATTAAGTATATGAATATTACATGTATTTGACTGACTATATATATATATTATATATATATATATATATATATATGTTACTAATTAGAATGCTTTTTTTATATACTATTGTTTTTTGTAACAGTTGGCACAAGAAAATGACCCGAAGTCGTTTATGTCAGCTTATCGAGGTTCAACTGCTCGTCTCATTGACTTAATCCAGGGACTGAAGAGTGATCCTATGAGGTTGCTTAAGGAACAAGCTCTAGAAAGGGATGGGTTTGGTGGTCCTGCGAGAAACCACTACAAATTAAGTATACGAACATAATGTTTGATTGTAGTTAAAAAAGGCTGGATTTGGTGGTCCTATGAGAAAGCTTTACAAATTAAGTATACAGATATAAAGTGTTCGAATGTAGTTATATAAATTGTATGAATGTTGGTTCATATAGTATACGAATATTCATATTCCAAGTATATGAATATTGGTATAGAAGTATATAATTGTATACTTATGTTTCTTTTTACAAAAACTAAGGTATTAGCATTATTGTATAATAAGTATGATCGTTACAAAAAATAGTGTTTGACTGATTAGATCATTAGCATACAAATTTGTGATAGTGGTAAGTATACAAAATGTTTACAAAAATAAGTATATGAATGTAATAGTGTGAAGTATATGAATGTAATAGTGTGAAGTATACGAATGTAATAGTGGGAAGTATACTAATGTAATAGTGGGGAGTATACGAATGTTTACAAATTAAGTATACAGATGTGATAGTGTTAAGTATACGAATGTTTACAAATACCATATCATGTGGGAAGTATACGAATACCATATCATGTGAAAATGGTGGTGAAGTGGAATGAGGAAGAAGAAGCTAAGTAGTATTAAGTAATTCTCGTATGCTATGTGAGAAACATATATATATCATGTTTATTTTCGTTTTGACTATTCATCTACCCGTTCCTCAGTTCAGTTTTTATGTCCAGTGGTAAATGAAGAAATATCGACTCTATTGTTATACGTATACTATAAAAAGCCTTACTCGAATACTAGTGTGTGTTAAATTCATTTACTGGTTAAATATTAATACTACTAATCGTTTCAAATACTAAGTGAGTTCTACTTAAATTACCATGTACACTTATAATCATATAACAGATATGAGAAGTATTAAAGTACCCCATAATTATTACTCTGCAACATTGAAAAACGTTAAAAGATGTAAATATATTAAAAAATTATAACAAAAATACATTTTTAGTTTCTCAAAACATACACAATCAAATACTAAATCAGTAGTATATCAAGTACTTATAACAATATATTCAAGTACTAACGTCTTCTACGCTCATATACCAGATATCACTTGACTATTAAATTACCCCATATTATTACTCTACAACATTGAAAAACGTGAAAAGATGTAAATATATTAAAAAAAAAATAACAAAAATACATTTTTAATTTCTCAAACATACACAATCAAATACTAAACATAGTAGTATATCGAGTACTTGTAACAATATATTCAAGTACTAACATCTTCTACGCTCATATACCAGATATCACTTGACTATTAAGCTACCATATCATTATTACTTCTACGATATTGGAAAATGTGAAAAAATTTAAATATAATAAATTTTTTATGTCAAAAGTGCATTTTTAGTTTTTCAAAACATATACACTAAAATACTAAAACAGTACTAGTTCAAGTACTCATAACAATATCTTTAAACACTAACATGTTCTACACTCATATACCAGATATCGGGTGGCTGTTAAGCTACCATATTTTACTTCTTCTGCGATATGGAAAACGTGAAAAATTTTAATATAATAATTTTTTAATGTTAGAAATAACTTTTTAGTTTCCCAATACGTATACAGTGAAATACTAAATCAGTAGTATATCAAATAAATATAACAATATGTTAATTACTAACTTCCTTTACAGTCATATACTAAATATCCTATGACTATTAAACTACTCTATAATCATTACTTCTATACTATTGAAAAACGTGAAGAGATTTAAATATAGTAAAAAAATTATGACATAAATACCTTTTTAGTTTTCCAATACACTAATCATTAACAAATAATTAAAACAACTAATCATTATATAATAAAAAAAACATCCACCAATAGGAATGCATCCAGAAAAATCTGGATTGCTTGTGAGACCAGGTCTCAAGCCAAGCCCACAATGGTGTGGATTCCACCCATAGTGGTAAAAAAGAAAAAAGAAAAATGATGAGGTGTAGGAGAGAAGATGTGAGAGGGTTGCTTAATTAAGAACCTGGAGAGAGAAGGTTCTTGCTGACACATGGAGAGAGAATGTGAGAGAAGAGATTATAATAATATTTTTAGGTGGGTGGAATCCACTTTCCTTATTGTGGATGCCCTAATGGCATCCACAATGGTTTTAAGTTTCTTAACACATTCCTAGGTGTCATGTCATCTAAAAATTATATTTTATTACTTAAGGAACTCTATTCACTACAATAACAAAGTTTCTTAATCTTCTCTCTCTTAATGAACACCCAATAAACTATCACTATTTAGATGTGAGATAAAATATGAAAGAGAGAGATACACATAGGTGGGTCTAATGTGTCATAAAAGTGGGGTTCTTATTTAAGAACCTTGGAGAGAGAAAATGGGTGGAATCCACACCATTGTAGAACATTTCACATATGTAACCGTGTCAAGAATCCCACAATAACAAGAGTGAATTCCACTCTCAAAATAATAATATTTTATTCTTCTCCTCACAATCTCTCTCTTCTTTTGTTAAGACACCCACTTTTTGGGTTCTTAGTTAAGAACTCTCACACAACTTCTCTCCTCCATGTCATATTTTATCTTTTTGTTTTATTAATTTAAGGTGAATTCCACACCATTGTGGATGCCCTAAGACATCCACAATGATGATGAGTGTCTTACTATATTTTTAGACGCCACATCACAAAATATATTATTTTATTTATTAAGAAACTCTCATCTCTACAATAGGGGAGTTCTTTAGTATTCTCCCTACCTACACAAATTATAATTATTTTAGCTATCTATTAAGAGTTTTATTTTTTTTTAATTATTGTTGCAATGATGTAGCCAATAAAATTGATTCGTAGAGCGTTTCTTATTTAAGGAACGATGAGAGAGAAATTAGAGGGAATCCACACCATTATAGTAGTTTTTTAAGTTTCTTACTGGCACATACGGGTGGAATCCACACCATTGTGGATGCCCTAAGCTGGCCAACATGATCGAATGGGTACACATCGGAACCAATGGGATCGAATCGGAATCGGGGGACCGAACTGGTTTGGAACTGGACCCGGAACCGGAACTGTTTGGAACCGCCTGAAATCGCCCGCATCGGCATCGAAATCGGAACCGTGAGAATCGGAAGTGGTGGAACCGCCTCGGAATCGGTCAAAGTTACAGTTGGTCAAATGTCAAAACAACGCTGTTTTGGCTCAGTGGTGTGTGACCGTTTGAGAATAGAGCCGTTGGAACCGAGACCGAACAGAAATGCTCCAATAGCTCTTTTTTCTTTATATGTAACAGCTATAAATGGTCATATGCCCCTAAAACCCTATAAATACATCATTTTATGATCATTCTCACCACACACTCATCATACTCTTTCTCTCTCTCTTATTACTATTATTTCCTTGTGCAATTAAGGTTATTAAGTATTTTAGCCACTACAAAGCTTATTTTCCACATTAGCTCAATCCCCACATTCTAGCAAAATGTCTAGAAGTGCCGGAAAGGAAGCGATGCCTTCTTCCAACCTCTCAATCAATCCAAATTTTCAAGTTGATGATCAAGTCCAAATCGATGAGATGCAATTCGGGTATCATCATACAACATTATTCGTCTTTATCATTCACGCAAGGTGAAAGTTATACAATTTCTATAACATGGATTTACTAACATGGGGCCAACACAACCATCAATGTCCCAATCTGGTATGTTTTAATATTAGTTACAATTTATTTTATACAAACTTTAATTTTAATTGCATTCTTATCTTAATTTTAGCCTAAATCAATTTTTTTCTAATTATAGGTACATCCTCTACCCCATCTGATGCCCACATTCTTGATCAAGATGATGATACCGACAACATGCCATCAGGAAAGAATCTGACTTCTTGGGTGTGGCCTTACTTCACAAAGAAAGAAAACCCTAAGAAGGTCGGAACATACAAGCGATATTGCAATAGGTGACCTGCATGAGCAGTGGACACTGGAGCCGGATCTTTTTCAAAGCACTTGAAGACGCACAACATCTACAAGGATATGGTAATGGGGGCACTAGCAGTCACACTATGCTTATCGGGTCTACCGACCGACAAACCGATCAAGTTTTTTCGATATGATAGAGAAAGAATGATAGACGAAAAGGCTAGATTTACGATTGCTGAACAATTGCCTTTTAATCTTGCTAAAAGCTCTCACTTTGAAAAGGTTGTTTGCACCACATTACAACCACAATATAGTAGAGTGCATAGAAACACACTTAAACGGTGAGCTTTTGCACAGCATTAACAAATTAGAAACAAACTCATGGAAATGATGAATAATTTGATGGTTGTGTTTCCTTGACTAGTGATATGTGGACATCTACAACTAATGAGGTGTTTATTTGTGTTACACTTCACTAGATTGATAGTTCTTAGATGCTTTAAAAGCGTATTATTTCTTTTGATATTATTGATGATGCACATACCGGCCATAATATTTCTGAAAAAACTGATTGAAATATTATCTTAGTGGAATTTGTTAGACTAGTTGTTCTTCCTTTCTTTAGATAATGCTTCGAACAATGTTAGTGTGCACAATATCTAAAATCTAATGAGACGCTCACACTCTTCATGATGGATATTTCTTGCATGTTCGATGTTGTGCACATGTTTTATAAATTTTGTGTACAAGATGGTTTACATTACATGACTGTTGCACTAGAACCACTTAGGCATGTTATTTTTTAAAAAACACATCTTGTTAAAAATGAATACCAAAAATTGAGTGAGCAAGCCGGTATATGTTCTCGTCATTTTGCTCCCCATACCCCTACTAGATGAAACTCCACCTACGAATTGTTAGCTAAATCTTAGAAACATCAGCCCATATTATCTCATATATATGACACTATGGTTGTTAAATCCGGTGATGATTTAATGACTCCGGATTTCGGGGCTAGTGCTAATTATGTAGTGTGCAATGTTTTAAGATGTTTTGATAGTGCAACTAGGGTCTTTAGTTTATGAACCTAATGTGCATCTTGTCCTATATGAATGCATTACTATTTTCCATGTTTTGCATGAGAACAGAATGCTAGTGGGATCAATGGGGTTATAAGGATATGATGTCTAAATGGTTTACAAACTTCAATGGATTTTCGTTTTTTATTGTATTGCAACTTTTCTTGATCCACAAATATAATAGGATGGTCTAATAAAATTACTTGAGTATTATTATAGTATTGTTCCAAGAGGTCTGCAGACAGGAAAATGAGAGAGGTTGGAACTGGTGTTTTTAAAACAAATGAAAAAGAAATTAAAAACTCAAAATACCTTACGGGCTGCAAACAAAATCCCGGTCGCATTAGTATAGTAAAGTGGAGGCGACCGGATATCGAACCGTGGGACTAAAGGGGAATTATCTAATTCCTAAGCGGTGTCACAAAGGGGGGATTAATTGACTTGTTTTTTTATAAATAAAAGGAAAGATAAAATAAACTGAGTAAAAGGTAAATTAAACGGGACTCTGGGTTCAGGTTTATATAGTCTGCTCTTTAATGCTATGTCTACCGTTTTATTGTGATAGTTTGGCAAAATTCCTGTTAGTATCTTGAGGGCTAAATCTTAGACTCAAAATCTCGTTTACCAGAACATGCTCGGTCTATTCCAGATTCGAGCAAAACACATGTAAACGGAATGAGAATTATATTCGCGTCTGAAAATACTAACTTATTAAATCATAATAAGCTTTCTACAGATTTACGGCTTAATTAACCTGTCTATTTATCACGGATCTGATCTAATAGATTTAGTAAAGCATTTTAATAAATTCATGAAATTTATTAAAAAGGCGAGAGATAAGCTTTAATTGTAACTAACTGTATTTAATTAAACCGGTAAAAACATAATTACATAATTAAACAGACTATAAATTAACCTTCACCCAGAGTATATCCTCTTAGCCTGACATATTAACTGGTAATATGTTGGTCAGAGGTTGGACAGAATAACAACGTAGTGGTTTTTGTGGATGAAAATGGAGTGAGATAGATATCTAATATCTAGGTGAATGGAGAGGAGATGGTGATTTTGTGGAGGAAAATTGACATGGGTTTTGGGGTGGAATGAGTTATGAATTAATGGAGGGTTATAGGTGTATTTATAGTGAAAATGGGGTAAAAAGAGAGGGGGTGTCGGTGTGAATTGATAAAATATAATTTATCAATTCACACCTTGTCGACATGCTCTGTACGCTGGCAAAATAGACGTGTCCGAACCAGCGTCCGGACCAGGCTTGAAATACCCCAAACTACTAAAACATGGATTAAATATCTAATCACATTGATTAAGGCCTAAACATGCCTTAAAAGTCAACTGAGAACAACAGTGGTCAACACAAAGCAAGATGTTGCACCCTTTGACTGTTTAGGGTAAATAAATACCCAAATGAACTTCTTAGGACCTAAAACTTTGTCCTAAGCTTATTAACACATTACTAAACATATTATAATTGTTGGACAATACTCCAACACAAAGAACGAGCATTTACATGCTTCAAGGTCAAGAAGGGTAAAAATGTGCTCTAAGAAAACCTTAAAGGTCTAATGACCTCTAAATGATATAAAATTGGATACCTTGATCAAATATCATGTAAGGAACACAACAAACCGTTCTCAAAGAAAACCAAGCTCAGAAACACCTTGCGACACAAAATGTGCGCTAAAACTCCTTAAAGCACGTTTTTGTGTAATTGCCTTCTAAATTGGTTTTTAATGGGCTTAAAGGTCATAATTACCTTTAAATATGATAATATATCATATTATATCATATTAGGAATTTAATTCCAGAAATTTACAAATTTTTACAAATTTAATATTAAAATATTAATAAAACCCTAAAAGGGGGCCGTTTGAGTCAACATTGACTAAGAATGGTCAAGAGGTCAAAGTTTGACCCCTGGACCACATGAGGTCGACATCCACAAGCAAAGGAGCTTAAAATTCGTCACTTTCAACACAAGGGACAAGCTCCAACACATTTCCATGTTTTAAGGGACCACTTTTACCTTTCTTATACTATAATCTAAATACCCCACTTTTGACTCATTGATTGAATAAGTCTCCACAAAAACGTGAGAGACTCCACTTGAGAGGCTCCATCCCCTCCAATAACCGATGCCACTCATACTTGGTGACTCATCAAACACTAATTACATTAAACAAAGCAAAAATGAGTATTAAGGCAAATTTGACCTAATCTCTCATTTGCCTTGCTTCCCAACCGAGACAAGGCCTCTCCATCCTCTCTTTGGCTTCTCCAAGTCGTGGCTAACACACCACCAATAACATAGAAGAAACACCTGATACCTAGGTAAGCTTAATTAGTCACTTTATGTTCAATTTCTTCACAAATCTTTCTCTTTCGGTGTGGAGCAAGCACAACCATTTCATCATGGATCTAGGTTGTTTTGGAGGTTAAAGAAGGGCAAATATCGGCCTAAACAAGGGAAGAAGGTGGAGAAAGCTAATCTTGTTCTTAAGGTACAAAAATGTGCTTTAAGCACTTATCTTTTGATTCTCTTTAGATCCGGTTGTAAACCACCTGTTCTCCTAGTTTATAATCTTCTTCTAACATAATTATTGCAGTGGATCTATCAAGAGCTTCAAGGTATAGCCGATCCAAGCCAAAAACACCATTTTTGGCATTTTTAAACAAGGTAAAAATTAGCCATCTTCGAATCTAAGTTATACCGGTTTTAAGCCTTGGTTAGTATCTCTTTTGATACTCCTTACTCTTCTGTAAAAACAGGCCGAGGAGTAATTGTTCTTGCCTTGTTGTTCTAAGGTAAATTTTACCTTGAAATTACATTAAAAACACGTCTTATGGTAGATCTTGCTTGGAGACTAACTATGTCTTATTTGCTGTTGGAAAAACATGTAAAAGAAGCTGTGGAAATTTATCCTAAGCTGGGCGAAATCAAACAAGGCTTAAACTAGGCAAAAAAAAAAGGTATTAAATCACTTAAATCTACACTTGGTATTAATATGTGTTATACATATTTATACATATTATGCCGTGAGTGAATAAGTATATAAGTCTTTAATTTGACCTTAGGTGATTAAGGAATGGTTAGTAAATTTTATAACTAATTAAACAAGCATAATTGTCAAATTTAAGACATTATGTGGAAAATGGTAATAATGGAAAGATATGGTGAGGGCGGAATTTTAATGCATTTTGGACATTTATGTGTAATTATTTTATAAGCCAATGTTTGTAATAAGGCCATGTACTTTAGGCCATTTTATTTATGCATTTATGAGCTTTATTAAGTTTAGGTGGTATATATGTTACCGCATTACCGCATATTATAAGGGGTTAAAGTGAAATTAAATGAATTTGGGGGGCTATATAATAATAAAGCCGAAATAATTGGTTTTAAATGAGTTTATATAAAAACTTAAAAGATTTTATAAAGTTTTGGTGTTTGGTTAAAGGAAATTTCTAAAAGTATGGGTGTAAAACGTAATTATGGAAAAATAATGGTCAAGGAAATATTAAGGAGGTCAACCTTGCATATGGTAGGTTTTGACCAAATTAGATAAGTTAAATAACTTATTTAAGGTTTTATTATAAGATAAATATTTAATTGTAACAATTTTATAAATTTGTGGTATATATGTTTTACCGAAAATAAAGGGGGTATAATGGTATTATAAACACCCACCAGGCTATTAGGAATTTTTAGGAATTTATTGGGTTGATTTTGGAATTAAGATAAACTATATATGTATAATATATAGTTATCATGTCATTATGACACTTGGGGAAAAATATGTGGTGGAAATGTATATACCGAAAGTATATGGTTAGTAAGGGTAATTATAACCCTTTGTGAAATTTGGTGACTTTTAGAATATAATTAAGAGTATTTATTAAGATATGTGTATATATATAGTTTTAATGATATGCTAAAAACTATATGTTATAAATAGGGCCAAATGGCAATTAAAAACAGAACAAGGTCTGTTCGGAATTTACAAAAAATATATCATAGGTTATACCCTTGTTTATAAGTTAGAAAGTTATATTAAATGGTATATATAACATGGTATAAATAATGGGGTGATTTTTGTAAATAAAGGAAAAACTATGGTTTATGGAAAAGAATAAGGTTTAATATATATGCCTATGCGGCAATATATAATAGTTTTGTACTGAGAACTATAGGTTATAAGTTTAGGAAAATAAAAATATCATATCAAATGATATTTAGTATATGGTATAAAATTATATAATGTTAGTGGTCAAATGGAATTTAAAAGAATATAAGGGCTGTACCGAATTTTAAGAGTCGGAAAATGAATTTTGGACTATGGTCTATAATGTTATAAATGTTATAGCAATATATGGTTTAAGATGGAATTAATATAAGTAAGGATATTTAACGCTTAAATAATGTGACCAATATAAATTAAGTTCGATTTCATTGTAAACTTAGGTATTTATGGAATAAAACCTTAGGAGTTAATTATTACAACATAAAATGTTACATAATATTAGGATAACAATCTTAATATAAGTTGTACAATATAATACAACTAATGGGAATAATCATCTAAAAGAAGATGATAAAATGTAACATATAATGTAAGAGTTTATTAAACTCACGAAATTTACCTACGTGGTAAAAATATACATACACAAGAATAATGTATATAAGGATGAATATATAATATGGTTGGAAACCATATAATATAATGGTGGTGGTTATTACATGGAAATAGCTTATAAACTATAAGTTATGAGTTTTTGGAATGCAAATATTATTTGCTAAGATAATGGGTAATTAAATACAACGTATTATAATGGATGGTGGAAAAATAATACAATATAATATAATAATGCATGCATACATGAAACCATGGGTTATGTACCTATATTAATGGTGGATAAGATTAAAGAAATGTAATGAATTAAACTTAACAGTCGAAATGTTTGACATACGAGTTTTAGTAACAAAGCCGACCGGTTTAGATAAACCCGTAACAAATAACTGTAGAAAACAGGGATGAACTGTCGGGGTTACTTGTTATTCGGAAATACCGGATGTAGTTAGTCATGGAGACTGACTTATGTTTTAATACCGTTTAGATCATACTTCTGACAAGGACGCTTGACGAGCTAGTGGACTACACTGCGCATCCTAGGTCTTGGTGAACGGTATGTAAAGGGTTTGATCCGAGTTGTCCTAAGGAAGCTCCTTGGGCTCGGATTTGGTTGATATAACTTGTGTGTTATGTGTGTGGATACATGTATGTGATTAAGTGTTACTGCATTATTTATTTATGCACGAGCGTCCTACGGGACTAACACTACGTCGACTATAGATCGGCTTATATAAACATACATATATGTTGTTGTGATAAAATGACGGCTACTTGATATAATACCATAGTATTAATATTAAGTATATGGTAACCTAAGTAAAACACTTAGGGATGAGTCACGACATTGTCGGTCTCTAGAGCATGGATCTCGAACATGAATATAACCTAGATTACTTCTAGGTATGCGTGAGACCCATTGGGCAGCTAATTAATAATTATATTCTCCATAAGACTAAGAGCATATCTTAAACATTATGAGAGAGAGATGGTATGAGTTGAGGTGAGGAATCCCGGTAGTTTACGAACTACTTGGTTGCGTATTTGTGATCACTGAGGGGTTTCCGCTCCAGGTTATACCCAATGAGCCCAAAACTGGATCGTGGGTCAGGTGGCTACGGCCTTTATATGGACGTCTTACGAGACATAAGAGAATAGTCAGGGGCCTCCGGACCTCTGGCGAAATGAGCACCTTTGTGTGTACGGGAGGACTACTGTCCATGGTGAGGTTATCGGGTTGTCCTAACATGACGCCCAACTGGTATTAATTAAACATGGTTTGGATGGATGGGGCCTTAAAGGCCAAATTAAATTAACTATGGAAATTGTACACTACGGCGATTGTACATTGTTACATATGGATGGGGCCTTGAAGGCCAGACTAAACTAAATTAATAAAGGATGGCGTACGCTACGGCGATTGTACATAGTACATTATACTGTAATTATTCGATACGTTCGATATGCAATTGTTGGTTGAGATATTAAATGAATGTTTGGATTGGATGGATGATTAAATGTTTATGAATATTTGGATGGATGATTATGTATATTATACATGTATATTACAGTGTTGTTTATAACTGTAAAATGGTAAAACATGAAACCAATCTAATAATAAGATGGTTAAAATGACTAAGTGACCAATAGGGTCCAGCCCGGCATACTCAGCGTCTATCGCTGATACTACACCATTACAGGTTGTTGATTATTGTCGAAGCCGAAGAGCGGGAACAGGGTAATTGAAGTTCTACTTTATAATTACTGCACATGGAGTTTGTCTACATGGCAATGAGGATGGTGAATTGTATTATGGTAAGGTTATGTATATTCAGGATTGGGTAGACGCTCACTTGTCGATGTTTATGGTTTATAGAACTTAGTATGATGTATAGGAGTTTCTCGTTCATTACGGCGGTTAGCAGTTGTTTATGTTGGAAGTTGGATGTAGTTTGGCTTGTTGTTGCTCGCATGGGCGAGTAATGGCCGGTGACACCCGAGTGAGTATTGTATTGTTAATTCTTCCGCTGTAAAGAGTTTTATTTATTGCTACGTGAGAGATTATTACGTGATTATGGAGAGGGGTTACAAGGCTGGTTCGGACATGTCGACGCTGTGAGAAAATGCTTCGTCGACATGTGTCCGGACTTGCGTCCGGACCTATAGGGTCGGACATGTGTTGCGTCCGGACCTGTATGTCCGGACACAGGTCGGACGTGTGTATTTTTTCTGCTTTCTTTGCAAACTTCGACAGGCTCCAGATTCTTCGTTTGAGCTCCGATTTGATCCCCGTTTGTTGCGTTACGCAGCTTGTGTAGTGTACTATGTGATTCCAAGGCCTTTTTCTGCATTTTTCATACATAAAATATATCAGTTCATATCAAAACATAAATCCAAGAAAATTCACATAGCAAGTGGGAAACATTGCCTAAAGTGTTACAAGTTATAAGGTATTTAAACCCTAAAAGTCTATATGTTTCGCACTTATCAAATTCCCCCATACTTATCTTTTGCTTGTCCTCAAGCAAATCTTTATGACAAAATCTTTAGACAAGTTAAATAATAAAATACCAAACAGGGAGAGACACAAAAAGATTACTACATAACTTCTAGACTAAAGGGTACTAGAAACTTCCTTTTTTTTTAGTTGAAAAAGAACCTTGAAATCATACAAAAAAAAAGTTAAGAAGGAGAAGTAGAACCATAAGAATCCAGTTTTTAACCCTGAGCCAATCCGCTATTTTCTTCACATTTCCTGAAATGACAAGGGGCATGAAGTAAAATCATATTCCATTATACCTTTCAATGCCACGTACTCATGATCCAAATAAGAAAGTTTTATCATTTAAGTACATAATGCAAAGATACTTCGATTGAAGTTCAATTTCCTTTCACCTCAGACTTTTCTCTCCACCCTTGTAGTGTTTTGGGTCAACTATCCCAGATATAAAGTACCTTAGGTAGCTAGGTGATAAAGCACCCCAAAGAACTTAATAACCGAGTGGACGAGGCCTGCTTAGGTTTAGAATATGCTATTTGGATCAGAGGAGTACCTTGCCTTGTTCTTTTTCCACCTTTTCATTCCAATTCAAATCCAGGCTCAAAGCTAAAAACAGGGCTCAAATGATAATTATTCTTAAACTTTAAGCAATTTCTAATCAGAGTAAATTTTAAAATGGTTGAAAATCTTTAGTACCCATAATGTTTGTAGGTTTGTAATATTTCCTCTATGGCTCCCTTTTGACTATTTCAAACTTAACAAATCTAAAACAAATTGTCAAAAGAGAAACTTAAGAACAAGCTACGAGGGTACGAGTACTCCCCCACACTTAAGCTCAAGCAATGCCCTCATTGCGTAGAAAGAACTAAATTAACAGGGCATGCAATCTGATAAAGGAAATTACATAAAAGAAAACAAAAAGGAATATGAAATATCAGAAGAGAAAGAGTGTACTTCCCAGAGTTCGCAGAGTGTGCAGATCTCCCCCATACTTGAGCAGCAGCTAAATTACATGAAATGTACCTGTAAAGAATATTCTACACAGCCAGACGAACTCAAGTAAAACCAGTAAACCCGCATTTTATTATAACAATAAAAGGGAAATATAGTACAAAAGAGAAAACAAAATAAAAGGAAAGGCAAATTGTAGATAGTGGGTTTCCTCCCACCAAGCCGCCCGGGTTTAACGTCTCTAGCTAGACGCATGTTCTTCATATCCCGGATCAAAAATGTAAAGTTGACAATGGTAGTACCGGGAATAGGAAATGGCCAACAAGTAGGATCGAACCACCTGGATCAAAACAAAGTATTACTGCAGCAATTAAATTAGGAAAATACACACTCCACACAAAACCTGGTTTTGAAGGAGGTGTTTGCTGCAAGAAATCTCTAATAGAGAACGAGTGATGGTTGTATTTCTTCCTCAAACTGGAGAATGTAACATTCTCCTTTTGTTGTTTAGCCGTATGGAGGCAAGGTGGTAGTGGTGGTGCTTGCTCAGGTCCGAACGGGGGTGGTGACAGAGAGTAACTCAAATCTTCAGTAAAGTCGTCCACTATATGAACCATTTCGCTCTCCGGTTGCTGCGATGCAAGGTTTAGTGAACCTTCCATCATTTCATTTATCTCAACTAATTTGGCATAGAGCTTCAGTTGGTTCATGTCGAGGTATTCTTCCTCAGCCCGTGTTCCACTTCTTGGACCATTTCACTCTCGGGTTGTTGCTCCCTTTGAGCTAGTGGTATGGGCTGGTCCACTACATAAATTACATTTGCATACTCTCGTGGATTTGGATTGGTTTGTGAGGGGAGTTGGCCAGGAGGTCTTTGTTGGATGAGAAGTTGTTGAATTTGGGACTGCAAGGCTTTTTGATCTTTACGAAGGGCTGTGACTTCATCTTGCGTGTCTCGGGTCTTACTCATCATTGCTTTAAACATCTCCTGCATTTGGGACATCCAGAGTCAGGTTTGAAGGTTGTTAAGTCGGTCGGCTTGAAGAAGCATCATTGCCATAAGGCGGTTGCTGATACTGCCTTTGGCCTCCTTGAAAATTGGGGTGCATGTTGTGCTGCCATGGTGTCTGTACCCTAAATTGTTGCCAACAAAGTTTGCTTCCTCTGCTGCTTTTAATTCTTGTAATTGGGGCATTGTTCATAGTCGTGTGGCCCGCCACATTGCGTACAAGAAAACATCAGGAGAAGATAGAGGAGCATAGCCTGGAGGGATTGTAGATGATCGAGAAGTCATCGACTTTGCTTGTTGGGGGTAGGAGTTCATGGTCATCTGTTCAACTACTTTCTGCAAGGTGCTTACTTTTGTCGCCTGCTGCGCATTGCTCTCCATGAGTTGCTCGTGGCTTCTCATCAGCTAGTCAAATTTATTGTCACTTTCTCCAACATGGTATAAAACCTGATGTGCCTCCTCTTGATCACCTGTGGCCCAGTCTCTGATCTCTTCACAGAGGGATTCTATCCCATTCAGAAATTGTTCACCTGGCTTTTTCAAAATGTCGGACACCTAAGGAAGACAGTACCATCGTTTTGCATTGGTTGATTAAGCCTTTGTAGAACAATTGAGATAATTGTTCTTTTGTGAGACCATGGTGAGGACACGTAAGCAGCAATCCTTTGAAACGGTCCCAAGTTTCGCAAATGTTTTCTGACCCTGGCTGCTTGAAATTGTAGATTTCAGCAATCATTTCTAACATTCGGCTTGGGGGCAGGAACTTGTCGTAGAACTTGGTGGCTATTTCATCCCAAGTACCAATGGTACTTGGTGTAAGGTTGTGATACCACTTACTCGCATTTCCCGTCAGGCTGTGAGGGAACAGGGACAGTCTCGCGTATTGGAGTACTGCGTTGGTCGCAGTTAGACTGTTGGCATGCTGTAAGAACTTGGTGACATGCAACAGAGCTTCGTCAGGACTGGAGCCATCGAACATGCCTAACTCCTTTACGCATCGGATCTGATGATATGGCTTTAGCTTTTGCCACTCATCGTATTCGGATGGGGTAAGGTGGGGAAGGATGATGGCGGGCTGTTGTCCTTGATTAGACGGCCTGTTGATGTTTCGAACTGTAGCTGGAGATGCCATAGCTGCTCCCTGGTTGGTTTCTATCACTGTGGCGGATATACTCTGTTGAAATCGTTTTTGTCGTAAAGCGCGCATAAATGCTCTTTCAATTTTTGAGTGTAGACACCTGTATTAATTTCGTCTGGAAGGCTCTGCGATCTAGTAATTGGCATTCACCACTCAAAACAACAAAAGAAACTTGTGATGTGATAAAATAAATAGAAATGGAAAGAAATAGGGAGGGGGAAATTAAACAGTTAAACAAAAATAATTCAAAAATTAAGAACTACTTTTTTTTACAAGAGTAAAAAGACAGAAAATAAATAAACAAAAGAAATAAAAAAATGCAGTTTAAGTAAATGAAAACAATAAAATAAAATAAAGGAAAAGGACAGAATTAAATTGCTGGAATTTAAATGACAAGGGAATTTAAATAGCAGAAATTTAAATGACAAGGGAATTTAAATGACAGTAATTTAACTGACAATAAAATAAAGAACTGGAATTTAATGACAATTAAAGTTAGGAATTAGATGACAGAATTTAAATGTTAGAAATTAGATTACTGAATTTAAATGTCAGAAATTAGTTGGCAGAAATTAAATGATAGAATTTAAATGTCAGAAATTAGTTTACTGAAATTTAAAGGACAATGGAAATTGAGATAACTGGAAATTTAAATGACCGGGAATTAAATGACAGTAAAGTAAATGACTGGAAAATAAATAACTGTAATTAATGCGATATTTAAATTGCTGGAATAATTAAATAACAGAAATTAATAGAAATAAAATAAACAAACAACAAAATAGTATAAACAGAATATTATAATATAGCAAGTGAATTATCCGGGGCTTAGGGACTAGAATAAATCAAGTCCCCGGCAACGGCGCCATTTTGCAGACAGGAAAATGAGAGAGGTTGGAACTGGTGTTTTTAAAACAAATGAAAAAGAAATTAAAAACTCAAAATACCTTACGGGCTGCAAACAAAATCCCGGTCGCAGTAGTATAGTAAAGTGGAGGCGACCGGATATGCGAAAGGCTGGGAAAAGGGGAATTATCTAATTCCTAAGCGGTGTCACAAAAAGGGGGGATTAATTGACTGTTTTTTTATAAATAAAAGGAAAGATAAAATAAACTGAGTAAAAGGTAAATTAAACGGGACTCTGGGTTCAGGTTTATATAGTCTGCTCTTTTAATGCTATGTCTACCGGTTTTATTGTGATAGTTTGGCAAAATTCCTGTTAGTATCTTGAGGACTAAATCTTAGACTCAAAAGATCTCGTTTACCAGAACATGCTCGGTCTATTCCAGATTCGAGCAAAACACATGTAAACGGAATGAGAAATATATTCGCGTATGAAAATACTAACTTATTAAATCATAATAAGCTTTCTACAGATTTACGGCTTAATTAACCTGTCTATTTATCACGGATCTGATCTAAATAGATTTAGTAAAGCATTTTAATAAATCCATGAAATTTATTAAAAAGGCGAGAGATAAGCTTTAATCGTAACTAACTGTATTTAATTAAACCGGTAAAAACATAATACATATATTAAACAGACTATAAATTAACCTTCACCCAGAGTATATCCTCTTAGCCTGACATATTAACTGGTAATATGTTGGTCAGAGGTTGGACAGAATAACAACGTAGTGGTTTTTGTGGATGAAAATGGAGTGAGATGGATATCTAATATCTAGGTGAATGGAGAGGAGATGGTGATTTTGTGGAGGAAAATTGACATGGGTTTTGGGGTGGAATGAGTTATGAATTAATGGAGGGTTATAGGTGTATTTATAGTGAAAATGGGGTAAAAAGAGAGGGGGTGTCGGTGTGAATTGATAAAATATAATTTATCAATTCACACCTTGTCGACATGCTCTGTACGCTGGCAAAATAGACGTGTCCGAACCAGCGTCCGGACCAGGCTGGTTCGGACATGTCGACGCTGTGAGAAATGCTTCGTCGACATGTGTCCGGACTTGCGTCCGGACCTATAGGGTCGGACATGTGTTGCGTCCGGACCTGTATGTCCGGACACAGGTCTGGACATGTGTATTTTTTTTCTACTTTCTTTGCAAATTTCGACAGGCTCCAGATTCTTCGTTTTAAGCTCCGATTTGATCCCCGTTTGTTGCGTTACGAAGCTTTGTGAGTGTACTATGTGATTCCAAGGCCTTTTTCTGCATTTCATACATAAATATATCAGTTCATATCAAAACATAAATCCAAGAAAATTCACATAGCAAGTGGGAAACATTGCATAAAGTGTTACAAGTTATAAGGTATTTAAACCCTAAAAGTCTATATGTTTTGCACTTATCAAGGTCAACCATGACAGGTCATGCTGAGCAACATGCTACAAAGGATGATGAAGCCTTCAAAAAGGCTACATGAGGATTGTACTTCAAAGTTTCGTCGAAATAGCTTTCTTTTGCTGGAGGTAGTAATGGTTCCTCTTCCAAATCACCACGGCCCAATAGCAAAAGAAGTTCTTTGATTTCAAGTGTTTTAAAAATACTAAAATCTGTTCAATGGGGTTCTGTATTTTGTACTTTTGATGATTATCTTAACTTACTTTTAGTTTTGATGATGATGATGATAGTGATATAGATGTTCTTAAGTCGTGGCACGCAAATGAAGGCAATTTTTCCATCCTTTCAATGATAGCTCGAGACGTGCTAGCAATTCTAGCATCAATCGTTGCTTCTGAGTCAACGTTTAGTGCGGGGAAAACAGTGTTGGACGAAAAGAGATAAAGTCTTGCACCGGACTTAATCAAGGTTTGTGTTGAGAAGTATGATTAGGACTTAGCCGAGCTACGATCCCAAGCACGCGCATTGTAGTACGAAGGACAACATGATGAGTCATTTAAGATGAATGAAGAAGAACCACTTAGGACTTCTATCTTGCAATCTTTTAAAAGTATTAGTATCAATTTTCTTTCCATGTTATCTTTTTTAAGACATGTAATCATGTAACCTCTTAGTAGTTGTATTCTTTTTCCTTATAGGGTTTCTTGATGGGTTTTTACCTAATAAGGTTTTAACGAGAAAATCTATTTGCTCCTCAATGTTTACAAATTCAATCAGAAATTCCAAGTCATTGTTTCTTACATATTTAGAATTTTTAAACTTGAAGAATACCCTATCTAGGAGTAAAGTGGTCAAAGAGAGCAACGCGTGTGCGTAAACGGATCTCAAATCGGAGCTAAAATAAACAAGCTGATTTTCCTGTCTTCAACCAATCCAAGGGACTGATTCACTGTGGGTCGGTCAGATCCAATATCTCGACACCCGAATCTAGAACCGACTGGAATGATATGGAACTGGTTCCGGAACCAGATTCGCTAAGCAACTGGCCGGAACCGATTTTTGAGAAAATTCAAAGTCAAATACAGCCTTTCGAAATCAGAACCGCCCTGACCGGTTCAGAACCGGAATACACATATTCCGAAACCGGAATCGGAACCGGTTGGAACCGGAACCGTGACCACCATTAAGTGTCACATTTGGTTTGGTTGGTTACATAAAATAATGTTTTTCTTACAAAAAAAATAAAAATACATAAAATAATGAAAAAGTGTAAATGTAATTTTAAAAACTCAATTATCAAAATTTAAAATGTGATAACTTATAATATATAAGTGTAAATAGTAAAAAAAATTAGTATTCATCATAATTAGTAGTCTTCAGAACAAAGCCATCACACATACGTTTTGATAACTTAAAATTATGATGTTTAAATGAGTATGAAATGTGTATGATCTTTAAACAATTTGAGAAGCTAACACCGTTGAATAAGCTATCAACGACGAAGAATAATAAAGTGGTCACTTATTGACCTCAACTCGAGAAAAAGAAAACCCTACCCCAAACAACCGTATGACCGCTAACACCGTCGAAGAATATAACATTTTTGAAGAACTCTAAGAAAGTTAATGTGGTTCATTATTACCCGCCACCCAAGAAAGAGAAACCCTATCCCGCATCCAACCCTAGAACAGTTAACAACATCGAAGAAGCTAACCCGATCGAAGAAGGCTGGTGTGGTTCAGTAATAAACCTCCAAAAAACCGTACCTCTTACACAACCATGGGATGGCTAACAACGTCGAATAAATTAACAATGTTGAAACATAGATTTTTAATAATAACCATGTGTAATGAGAGTATTTTATTATTTAGGAGTAAATCTCATCATATAGATACGTCAATACAAAAAATGTATAATATAAATTCATTAAAACATATTCATATGGGTCTTATTTTAAATAGCTTTTTATGATCAATACTAGTATAAAACTAATGTTATTTGAATTTATATTTAACGAACTACATCATTTTAAAACTTTGAAAAAAAATTTTAAGTGGTGCCAATCACCCATGTGGCATCGACACCGTCCTCAAAAACGGGGTTTTCAATATACCCATAATGTATTTAGGGGCGTTTGTTTTGGGGTAATGAGGAAAGAGAATCAGAATGATCCCCTTTCTTGCTTTTGTTTAGCTAGTTTTTCTATTTTCAGGAAAGATAAAGGAATGACAAATGAGATTACCCCAAAACCCTTTTTCTTGATTCTTCAACCCTACTAGGGAATGGGATTCCCGTTCCCCAATATACTTTGACCTGCGATATATGACCATTGACCGATGACTAGTGATAATTGACCGATTACCGGTGAATGTTGACCAACAATTAATGGCCACTGACCGGCAACCAACAACCGTTGACCATTGACCGGTGACTATTGACCAGTTATTATTTTATTTTCTCTGCTCAAACAAACAACTAGAAAATCTAATTAAGGGAATTATTTTCAATTTCTCTTCATTCCCTTTCCTGATTCAATTTTATTACCCGCTCGAAACAAACGCCCCCATAGTTTGAACAGTCCCGAAAATGATATTTCATTTTTATTCTAATGTTTTAAGATTGTAATTTATTGCAAGTGTTTGCGAAAGATATAAAAATATTTAGTTTATGAGCATAAGACTTATCTCGTGAGCTGATAAAACATATCTATATATAAGTAGGAGTGGTTCCCATATAAATATGTTGAATCCGAAATTAAGACTAACTTGACAAAATTATGTGTATGTACAAAATTTTTCATGTTTAAAGATAAAATACTATATATTATTATTTTATGAAAAGATAAAAAGATGATAATATTACTAAAAACGATTGTGGCTACTAGATAACAGTCACACCCATTTTCGGGAGGGTCTCTGCGAAAAGAGCACTTGAAGCATGAATTAGAGACATCTTCAGGCTTCCATTTTGATGATTGTTTGGCTTTTCCTCTTTCACCCTGCTTTTCTTTTTCATCAAGGATCAATGGTGGTTCCTCTTTGATAGTCATTCCCTCTAGTAAGGTGATAAAGAGAATAGAAGGGGATGGATGTGGTTGGGCCTCTTTTTCCACAACCTTGACCATAGCCGATGTAGCACCCCAACTACTAAGCCGATAGTTAACGTTAAACTGTAAAGCCAACTACCTCGAATTCATAGCGGATAATTCAAACTTTCTCGGTGTCCTTTAGTCACCCACATGACTGACAAGGCCTATTAATACAGCACTACGGTTTGACTTACTGGAATAAAATCCTTAAATAACCAATATCATACATTACCGAGTTTAATCTAATATCCAAAATACAAGTTCGATTCTCCACTTCACCAAAGTGAATACATGAGTTTATAAACTCCCAAAATATGTTCACTCCTAAAAAGTATCTAAAAAGTAACTACCCTGTCCTACACCCCGACCGGGTCACGTCTTCGATCATGTACCTGAAATGGTTAGGCCACAATGGGCTCAACACAACTTGTTGAGTATGATAATGTGTAACCCGTCAACTACGGGCTATACACGACTAATTGGTCATAAGCATGCAGTTGATTTTAATTCAAAAGAGAAGGAACATGGTTTCACTGTACTAGTTTTGGATGGGCAGATTGGAATCTCAAGTATCTATCTTGGAGGTTGTTTAAGGAGCTTTGCAATCAGGTTAATCTTCCTTAGGTGGTGATGGGGGATTTCAATCAGATAACCTTCAACTCTGAGAAGAAAGAGGGAAGAATTAGAAATGAATCAGTCATGAAACCTTTTAGAGACTGTTTGGAAGAATGTGAACTAGTTGATCTTGGTTTTTGGGAATTTTTCCACCATTACAAACTGTCAATCAGATGGTCATAACTCTATAAGCATATTGGATAGAGAATACTACTCTAAAGAAGACTTTTCACTTTTCAAATATCTCTATGCAACATCTTTGAGAGGTAGATCTAGTCATTGCCCAATATTAATCAGATTCTTTCCGGTTCTCACAAAAAACCACTAGGATCTTCAATTTGATAACCTGTGGATTATGAGAAGAAATGTCATGATATTGTTCTAGATGTTTTAGGGGCATAATGAACTAAATCTGATTGGAAAGGTAAACTCTGTGCTATAAAACTTTCTTAATGGAACAGTTGGTCCTTGAGTAAAGTGAAGTGGAAGATCAACAAGAAAAAACAAGATCTGGTGAAGATTGACAGTTCTCCTCCTACTACTGGCAACCTGTGTAATAGGAAAATAAATGTTCTGGAGATTGAGCTTCTAAGATTGAAGGAGGAAATAGCTTGGAAACAAGAGCAAGAGACAAGTGGTTTAAGAAGGAGATAAAAATACGGGTTTCTTTCATGCAAAATCCTCCGCTAGAACTAGAAAAATCAGACTTCTGAACTCTTAAACCAACAGAATGTGATGAATTATCAATGGTCAGTTGGAACAAATTGTTAGATCTCACTTTGACAAATTGTTTCAGACTATTATTCCTCCAGATCCTGGTGTTTTCCTCATCTGGTAGTTGGGAAGCCCAACCGAGAGTTTGTCTTAGAGTTCCAAACATCATATTCCTCTGATGAAATCTTCCAAGTAGTGAAACAGTTACAGTTGGGTTCTGATAAGGCTACTGGCCTTGATGGGTTTAATGGCAGATTTTTAGAAGTATGGAGTGTTGTTGGAGGTCAAGTGACTAAGACAATGATGCAAGTGCTTCAAGGTATTCTCTCCCTGAGAATTTAAATGACTATTATATTACTCTCATTCCTAAGATAAATGGTGGAGTTGATATTAGTCTTTTTCACCCCATTGTTCTCTGTAATTTTAATTATAATTATCTATAAAGTCCTTGCAACTAGGATACAGAGTATGCTCCCTAGTACTATATCTAGTTTTAAATATGGTTTTGTATAGAGAAGGAACAACACAGATAATATCATCATTGCTGGTGAAATCCAACATGCTCTTAATAAAAGTTACTAAGAAAAATGGTCTTTTGCTTTAAAGTATACTTAAGTAAAGCTTACGATAGCCTTGAGTGGAGCTTTATCAAGAGCATTCTCAAACTATGAGATTCCCTTCTATGTGGTTAATTCCTGTTATGAACTGCTTAGCCTCTGTGAGATGATCCATCCTCATAAATGGTGCTCAAGGAGCTTTCTCTCTCCAACAAGAGGTATCCACCAGGGAGACCCTTTATCTCCCTTTATTTTCATCCTTGTGCAAGAAGCACTTTCAAGTGCCTTTGAACAAATAGATAGAGAATGTTACTTTCAGGGTATTAAGTTATCCAACTCTGGTCCCTCAATTTCACATATGGCCTTTGCTCATGATATTCCATTATGTGGTGCTTCTAACCCCTTAAATGTTAGACATTTGAAAAGGATCATAAAAGAGTTTCTTACAGTTCAGGACACAACATCAACAGTATAAAATCAGAGGTTTTTTTTCAATGCAAGACTAGCCATAAGTTAACTATAAGATTTGTTCAATCCCATCATCCAGAAGTTCCAAGACTTTCCAAATACCCTGGTCTACCTATCAAAGGTGGAAAAAATAGAACTGGATTGTTCAATTATCTGGTTGAGTCAGTGGGGCAAAAAATCCACTTCTGGTCACGTCCTATGTCTCAAGCTACCAGAGGAGTCCTTATCTCTATTGTTCTCCAAACTATCCCAAATTACACCATGTATTTG
Organism: Limonium bicolor; assembly: GCA_023374045.1. Taxonomy (NCBI): domain Eukaryota; kingdom Viridiplantae; phylum Streptophyta; class Magnoliopsida; order Caryophyllales; family Plumbaginaceae; genus Limonium; species Limonium bicolor. The sequence goes on along the minus strand of CM041777.1, from coordinate 131,950,490 downwards.
TTCCTCCTTCTTGGCACTATAGTAGCAAAGATAAATATTCTACATTTTCTTCTTTCTGGTGGTGGGGGGGGGGGTCCGTCAATAAAAAGGGATGCATTGGATTAGTTGGCAGAAATCTTATTCTACCCAAAGTAAATGAGGAAGTGGCTTCAAAGATATTGCCCTATTCAACAAAGCCCTCTTAGCCAAGCAAGTTTGACATATACTTCAAAACCCTGATGCTCTTATGTCAAGAATCCTTAAAGGGATATACTTCCCAACATCAGATATCCTTCAATCTTTTGTCAATAGAAATGCTAGTCTTATATGGAGATCTATTATCTCACCTATTACTATGGTGTCTAAATGAGCCAGATATTAGATAGGTATGGATCTACATCTGGTTTTGGAATTCTCATTGGATTCCAAGACCACTACATTCAACCTATTACTATTCCTCCAATTTATGAGTTATATATCATTCAATCAAAATCTTCACCTATCATCAAAGTTGGATATGTCAATCCTTGACTGAGAAGTGGGAAATTGGAATTTTACCTCCCTCAAGAATTCAGTGTGAAGTATAGATAAGGAAATCATTAAACAATCCCTATTGGTATTAGGGAATAGATAATTGGATTTGGTATCATTCTAATAATGGCCTCTTTTTGTTAAATCTGTCTATTTCTGCTAAGAATGAGGAGGAGAATCTCCACTCTTCTGATAGTTTTGATTACTTCCTGATCCTCACCAGAATCAAAGTTGACCAGTGTAGCCCTAGAGCAAAACTCATCCTTTGGAAGTTTCTCTCCAATATTATCCCTTGTATGGCAGTCATGGCTAGGATATTAGGGGGGTCAGACAAGTGTTTCTTATATGGAGCAATAGATACTACATGTCATAGTATCTTCTAGTGTATTATGGTGCGTCAATTTTGGGAAGGAATAATAGACTTATCCAACCTTCCTCCTAATGGTGCTACTAGAATACATGATTAGTTTTATTAGTTCTCACAAAACTGGAGCTTGGATAAGCTTGCTAAGATTGTTAACCTTATGTGGTAAATTTATGATGTAAAAAACTTTGTGAGACATAATTTTGAATATTCGTGGATTAATCTGATAGATTCGAATATGGCTTTCTATGAAGCTTACAGAATCAATATGAGCAAAAATCATCCTTTGATTTTCAATTACTCAGGGTGGTCCCTCATAAACAAGACTTCATGAAGATTAATTGCCCTTTCAAATGCAGGAAAGGGAGGCTTACTATCCTTTGTGGTTCCATCAGAGACAATAGAGGTTGCCCTGTCATGATCTTCAACAAAGTGATGTTGGAAAGACATAAGATTCATAAGGCTGAAATACAGGGTGTTAGTATTTGTTTAGCCTGGATACTGGAAGAAGGCTACCTCAAAGTTCAAATCGACATCAGGGTGCAACAGACTTATGATCATATGCAACATAAGATCTATACTCAAGGATGTCAGGCATTGGATCAATTATTAGTGTCAAGCCTTTATTTAATGAACTAACTCTGTGTAAGGTTAATAGTTCTTTTTATTTTCCTGTTGTTCATCACTAATCTGTTTAATAGTACTGAAAAGTTTAAGTTATGGAAGGGTACTAAAATCCTCTCTAGTATTGTTAGGATATGTAATATAGTTTTTGATAAGTAGCTCAGTTAGCTGCTCCTTAATATGACATTGCAAGTTAAGACAAAAAGGAGTGTAATGAGACAAGCCATTGTTATTACGATCTCAACATGCCTTGTCACAAGTACAAACAAACAATATTCTTTATTCCATGCAAACTCTTAATTCCAATATTGTTCATATCCATTAAATGAGTTATGTTTGTAAGACAATTTTTTTTTATGTAGGCTAGCACCAAACACTACAAAATATACTGAACCGTCTTATGAACCTTTGAGTGTAAAAGATATCCTCTTCTTTCCTCACATATCACATCGATCATCTACAATACAAAATTCGGTTCATCTATCACTTTCCACAAGGTTTTCATGATGCAATAAGGTCTTAAGTCATATTAAACAATAAAATCCCCTAAATGTTACTCCACTTGTTTATATGAGCCCAACATAAGTTAGATATATAACTATAGCTTGAATCCATTATATAATTGTAGATTTGGTATAAGTTTAGCATTGAATACCTTGGGTGGTCACACAAATCAAATATTAACTTAGTGTCGGACCTAGTGTAGAGCTAGGTGTGACAAGTGATACACATGAAACTTAGTTTATTTTATATGTTACAAAGTTTTTTTTTGTTTTTTAGGGGACTTTGACACCCTTGTATTTTTTTTGAACAAAAACCATTAACCTCTTGTATTTCCCTCAAACTCTTTACCGCTAAACCAGTTTTACTTCTTGTTTTGACACCCTTGTACTGATCATTATGAATTGTGCTTATAGTTTGTGAATCACTCTTAAATGACGATAGTTTCTTACATTTATTTTTATGCTTTTGTTATTATTTATTTTAAAATGTGTTAATTGATATTTGCTAAGTTAACTTGAATTGTTTTTTTAATAATTTAATCATTAAGGAGTCTATTTGATATAAGCTATTTTGTCAGAGACTAAATGTTGAACTAGAGTAAAGAAAAAAACTAAGAAGTGGCAACATGTTTGATGCTTTAATATCTGTGATAGAAGAATATGTTTTTATTTAGGTTCTGTTCCGCATGGCTTTTTTGTGGTTGTTTTGTACCTGTTTTGGTCTGGTTGCTTTGTCTGGCTGTTTGCAGCATTTTGCTGGTTGTTTTGTGCTGGCATATCTGTGGCGGTTTTGAAAACTGTTGTTTGGCAGTGTGGCTGTTTCATCTAGCGTTTTTGAATAAGTTAGTTATGTGCAGTGCGTTTACCGATTTCTGTGATACGATTAACATTTCATATTACATTTTAAAACAATTTATTGTTAAGTTGTAAATAAAGAAACTACTAACAAATATACAAATTAATATATACATAGTTTATTGACTAGGAAGACAACAAATTTTTACAATCAATTTTTATTAACATTTATATTAAGGTCTATACAAATAACTTCACTATTATCAACCACAATTTTGTCAATTGATAACAACAATTGTAACTATACGTGGTTTTAACACACACAGACTACTTGTTCACATTTGGATAAAAAGAAAAAAAATAATTAATTAGTGAACTTTATTAATGTTTACATCATACAAAAAAATAAATAAACAGTTTTGTTAAAAAATATGGCCTATATATTACTATATATACATATAATTAAATATTCAAATTTTTATACCTTATTTTTGATAAAATGAAATACTACCATTACAATGTGGTGTTGGTAAATAATTTGTAAACACTACTACTGAATGACATTTTTATAAAAATAAATAATAAGTGAATTTTTTTAAATTAGTTAATTTATTCACAACAATCACTACAATTTCGTAACCCTGAATTGTAAAAAAATATGCACCGTATTCATTATCTTTATTACGGTAATTTTGTAAAATTACGGTATTCATTCTCTTTGCAACATAACTGCTGATTGTTTTATGGTTATTTTGTGTTGGTATATTTATGACTATTTTGAAAACTGTTGCTTGATAGTGTGATGGTTTGACATTTTTGCTAAAAATCTCACCCTAAAAGTGTCACATATATACCATAAGACCACCAAGACCGAACTAAGCTTAATCCCTAATACTGTCATTAAATTTATTTCGACATGAATATTACACTACAAGTGTTCATTGTGTTATAAATAATACAATTAGTGGATGTACATCCAATCATCCTATGACTTACCTTAGACCTTTCATCTGTGTAACTCACGTAACCTCCCCAAACTCTTTATTAGTAGACCTTTGATCTTTTGCTTTCCTACCACTCAAAGGTTCGGTAATGTATACTATATAAGGATGTACAATGGAATGATAAGGTGGATGCGAATTACAGTTTACATTCTCTACTATTCTCTCTCTTATTCTCTTGATGTTATAACACATTATCAGCACGATAGTTTCTACCAAAATATCTTATTCTCTCTTCCATACACCATAGACGAAAAGTATTGATTCATTTTTCTCACTACCATTTTTCAAATGATGGTTATTGTTTATCTTACTAGAAATCGTTGTGTTTTGTTAAGAATCTGTGATGCCGAAAATTTTATATGTTGAATTGAAGCCGCATTTGATGGATACTTTACCGATTCTAGAAGGTGTAAGTAAGTTTAATCAGTTTTATCAGCATGGTTATATTAACAGCAGGTAAGTAAGACGCAACACTCAAAATAATTTATATTTTATGTATATTATATATGAGTTTCTAAATCAAAGTAAAAATCCTTATCTTTCTTTTATTCATTATACATAAGTACAAATTTCACTATTTATTATATAATGATACAAATAACAATCTTCAATTTGTGAAAATAGTGGAAGAGATATTTTACAAAAAAAGGAAGGAATTTTGATACTTGTTTATGAAGTTTCACCTTTTGTGAGAAAGAAGAATGGTAAAAAGATTTTTTATGAGATTGTACGGGGTCGAGTTTTTCTTTATTAAAAAAAGAAGATTTGAGGAAAAATAAATACCGCATTAAACGGAAAGCAATATTTTTGATGAAATATTGTTTTAGTTTTTAAAGAACTATTGTTTTGTAGAATAATGATTTTTGCATAATCACTCTCTCAAGGTATTATTTGGCGTTATATATATATTTGTTTTGAAAAGCGAACCATCAAATATGGTATGATTCATTCCGTTCAATTTTATTTTATGATTGAAAAATAGTATTGCCAAAAGGATGGGTTTGAATTACCGTTTATGAGGCAATCCATATTGAGATAGTAAAAAAGGTGATATTACTTGGCGCAAGATGTTGCACTAGAGGTTAAGAATTCTCCTATGTAATCATTGAAAGGAGATTGTAAATTATAATATTACCTCGTACAAGATAATAGCATTAAAGGTTGATAATGATAAATTATTGTTTTCCCTCTTGCAGACTATGCATTTGAGGTGGATGGTTAAAAAAATGGTCAATATTTGATATAAGATTGGACCGATTGTAAAAGCTCTTAGAGAGCTAAATAGATTTTAAAGAGTTAAAAATAACTCCATATAAAGTAACTTTGGTATAAGTTACATTGTCTCCTAAGTAACCATTGAAGAGTTACATTTGATAATTATTATTGGAAATTAAAGAGTTTCCTAGTGAATTTTCAACTCAAGCTCTGAATGCTAATGTGTAACATACATGATTATGAAAGAAGTCGAGCTTGAGGTTGAATTTTGGCAAGATCTATATGTAAGATCATTGATGATAAGGGAACTAAAAGCTTGAATTACCTTATGAAAATGACCATTTATCTTGTCAGGTCAATTGTAAAAGATGTTATAATCTATGATAGAATATTGTAAATTCTTACATGGTTGGACCGTGTAAAAAAGAAAAATGTTTACAATTGACATCATGATAAACCATCATATATCCCTGAAGGATATTGTTAAGTTGATGTCATTATTGATGAAAAATGTTAAGGTTTCATCCTTAATACATGTGTATAAAGTGCAAAAGACGCACTAGAGTACATGAATTTTGACATATTTTATAACCGTGCTTTGGGTATTGGTTATTCATGGTACTCTAAAGGAATAAAATATGGTACGTTGAACCATCTATGAAATCTATAATAGATTCGCAAGTGTATTGTAAGTCAATGAATGACATAGAGTCATATATTATTGATAGTGCTATAATGCGCAGCTGAAAATGTTTTATATACAACTATATAGTCTATAAGAGACTATGAAAAATGAGAGCTTGCTCTTGTGAGCCATGAATTTTAAACACTATTCATTATGTTCTTGAGGGAACAAGAATAAATATTGAGTAATACACTTTTAAACGAAAAAGTATGCTCATATAAATGGGAAAACAAGCACAAATGTGCCAAGTTATATAAGTTTATATAACGTAGAATCCCATAAAGCCCCAAAGATAAAGGGGGTCACTAACACACGGACCACGGTTAGTGAAACAATAAAATATTCACTATATGAAATAGAAAAATGGGTCATCCATGGGAAAAGTGATGTCGAATCACTAGTTTTTCTAAAATATCAAGAATTTCTAGGTTCTTACTTGAGTGACAATAGTTCATATAAAATACAGTGAGATCATTGAAAAGGAATTGGATGAGAATTTTTATACCCCCTTGCAATATCATGGATTGATTATGGGCGAAAAATTTACCATGTGGACCTTCGGGATATATATGATGTTTGATACATCAAATAATTGTCACATGAAGTATTGTATTCATTGCTATTGATTTAAAGAAATCTAGCTATAATGAAATTATCCATGTGATTTTAAGAATAAGATGGATAATATGAAAGTTGAAAGAATAGTGGTATTGAGTAACTTATACTCCCACTAAAAACGACTTTATTAAGTCGATAATTTGGTAGAGAAAAAAAGGAAAAAAGGTTAGACAACTAGGTTTGTGTCTATACCCCCTCCCCCATTAAAAATATAAAATGGTTAAAAAAAAGGAAAGTTGAGAATAATGAACTTCTTTAGTTCTTAAGCATTCTCAACTTTAGGGGAGAATGATATGTGTTTTGATATTTGACACAAAGTCTTATCAGTAAAATCAATTGTGCCTTATTGAAAGATTACAAAAGCAAGCACATATTGAATGTTGCTACAACCATGCTTTTGGGAAGTATGATTCTCCAAGATGCTTATGAATTTGTAAGATGTCAAATTAGAGAGCGGTTGTCTCTAGCTTGAATGTCCTTAACCAAATGTTAATGGACTATGAATTATGTCATGCATGACAAAGTAAAATGAAATAGAGGTGCAAAGAATAATTCATTTGGAAAATGTTGTAACTAATTGATGCATTCATAGATATGAATAAAGTAACACAATCATATATACACTAGCTGTGAATATTCCAGCGGTTAGAAGCGTGGGAGACACCGGTATGGCAAGTGAATCTCAAGTATGCTGGAGGCGTGGTCGACCCTCGGGATCCAAATAACCCTCGAAAGAGGAGTCCAGTCCTTCAAAAGGGGGACGAATATGCCAAAATGACACAAAAGGAAAAGGCATATGAGGAAAAATTTGAACCCTCGAAAGAGGATTTCGGACCCTCGAAAGAGGAGTCTAGTCTCTCGAAAGGGGGACAAATATGCCAAATGATACAGAAGGAAAAGGGAAATTAGGAGTTTCAAGATTCGAACCCTCGAAAGAGGAGTTTAGACCCTCAAAAGGGGGAAGAAACTGCCAAAATGATATATTCCAAGAGTAAGGAAGTATAAGAGTTGGACTTCCAAAGTTGATAAAGAAAAATAATAAACACGCCAAAACGTGTGATGCTAGCATGATAATGCATCAAAGTTGTACATATGAGATGTTATAATCCACCCTGATATGAGAAATAAACGCGTTCCTCCTATTGGATAAAGGATTTGTAATATCGTAAAGGTGGAAGATAGTAGACCCTTGAAAAATGTGTCGAGCCATTGAAAAAGGAGCTAAAAACTTTGGTGGAAATAGTAGACCCTTGAAAAAGGTGTATAACCCTTTGAAAAAAGAGCTATAAACGTTCAAAAGAAAATTAATGATAAATAGTACATTATGATACATTATGTGTATCCCTTGAAAGAGAATCTAAACTCTTAGAGAGAGCGTAATGTGAATATATGAATTCTCGAGAATTCATATTCGAAGAAAATCTTGAGAATGATTTTCTCTAAAGGTCTCTTTATATGATCAATGGTGACTTTGAGAACCATCAAAACCATAATCAAATGGTATCAAGTCACAACTCATAAAATTATATATCGATATGTCAAATGAGCCAAGTGTATGGCATAAGCCTCTAAGAGGGCATAAATGTGGGCATTTAGTTAAATACTTGATAGTGCATTATTTGTCTGCACTAGGCCCAAATATACGAGTTTTGTAAAGTTATGTTGATAATATATGACTAGTAAAAGGATACTCCTCTTATGCGAATATCAAATAGACCTTGGGAGCAAATTGGATCACAAAAAATTATCATTCTATAAAAGAAATGTGTGAAGCTCAGGTCAAGAATCCACTATATATGTTATACTTGTGAATGATTTAATGGAGATTTAAGACTTACCATTTGGTAAGGTGAATGATTCTCAGTATACATAAATCACTATTGTTCTCCCTTTTCATCAACTTAAAATGATGATGATTGATGACAGATTTATGGAATGAATGTTGGGATATACATTCATACATGTCAAATTCAGGGGGAGAATCTTTATGTGGTTATGTTTTCTCCTTGTTTTTGTTTTTACATCACAGGGTTTCCTGAGCAAAAGTTTTAATGAGGATTTTATCATGAGATATCTTTATAAAGAGGAGTGCTATGATATATATGGTGGAACTACCATTTCATGGTGCGTAGTGAAGCACTATAGTGGCAACTTCATCAAATCATGCCAAATTGATTGCATTATAAAACTAGAAGTGGAGGTGCATGGTTCATATCATCTCTATCATCTATTAAGTTCTTGTAGGTTTCAGCCTGATATAGAGACGCCAACATGATATATGAAGATAATGTTGTCTACATTACACTAATAAGGGAAGGATACATCAAAGGTGATCAAATGAAGCATATATCACCAAATTCTTCTCAACCCATCAGCTTCAGACCAAGGGTATTTTTGATGTTTGCATGATTCAGTCCGATGAGAATCTAGATGATTTATTTACCAAGTTACTTCCTACAAGAGTTTCAAGAATCTCGTTCATGATATTGGTATATGACATCGAAGAGACATTCTGCTAAATTGAGGGGGAGATAAACATTTTAAACTGTACTCTTTTTCCCTTGATCATGGTTTTTGTCCAAATGAGTTTTTTCTAGCAAAGTTTTTAATGAGGCAGTAGGATGTACATCAAAGGGGGAGTGTTATAATAATACAATTAGTGGATGTACATCCAATCATCCTATGACTTACCTTAGACCTTTTGTCTGTGTAACTCCCGTAACCTCATCAAACTCTTCATTAGTAGACCTTAATCTTTTGCTTTCCAACCACTCAAAGATTCAATAATATATACTCCCTCCGTTCATTAATATCTGTCGTTTTAGGATGTGATTCTTGTTCAAAATATCTATCATTCTAGCTTTTTGACACACTTCTTTCCACTTTTACACCTACTATTCATATAAAAGTAATTATTATCTAAATGAAAAGTAAAAAGTAGGGGCACATGCATCATTGTCCTACTTTTCTTAATAAGTGTGCAAGTTTATAAAATGACAGTTATTTGAACGAGGAGTACTATATAAGGATGTAAATGGAATGATAAGGTGAATGCGAATTACAGCCTACATTCTCTCTTATTCTCTCTTATTCTCTTGGTGTTATAATTCATTGTTAATGCTTTATTTTTGTTTATATGCTCCACACCTCTAACTCGGAAATTCCTGGGCGTTCGACATGGAGACTCGGTCTCACAATCAGACCCGGTTTTTTCAGTCGGATTACAAAGCGGACCGGTTAACCAAGTTACTTTACCCCTCTTTTAGTCTTTCTTTCCTTTCGAAGAAAATCTACTTCTTTCCCATCCCCCGAAACAAAACCCGCCCATCTCGAACGTCAGTCCAAAACTCTCGCGGGCCCCATAGATCGCATAATCACACACGGCCGAAGATCCTTCTTCGCCACGGACAGGACAGTCTCTCCTTTTTTCGACAAAGCGCCACACAGACACAGTAGTCAGTTACGCACGCAAAGCCAACCAACACTCAAACACACTTCTTTCGTCTAGCTCCGGCGACCGCCGATACCCACTTCTGCCACAACCATCTCTTTAGCTTTCGGTCGCTCTTCACATCTCCATAACTTCTGGAAGAATATCAGACAATTCCCCTCAAACGAGGCTGCCTAATCCCTACCCTTTCTTTTATCCGGCGACGATGGCGACCACGAGGTCCGATTCTGTCGACACCACGCCATTCCTTCCCGCCACATCTATGTACGGTCGAGCCATATCTCATTCCACGGCCATATCAACACTTCCCAGCGTCGTTGGTGTCGAGTCGGTCCGAGCGCAGGGGCTACGGCAGGCGGCGAGGTTCCTGCGGCAGGCGAGCAACAGCCGTCGTATGATGAGAGAGCCATCGATGGTGGTGAGGGAGGCTGCGGCTCAGCAGATCGAGGACAGGCAGAGCGACTGGGCTTACTCGAAGCCCGTGGTGTGGCTTGACGTGGCGTGGAACTTGTCGTTCGTCTTCGTCGCGGCTGCCGTTTTATTGCTTAGCAGGGACGAGGAGCCTTTGCTTCCGTTGAGGGTGTGGATTGTTGGGTATGCTTTGCAGTGTCTGGCTCATGTATTATGTGTCTCGACGGAGTACCACCGCCGGCGAAGGGCCTGGAGGGAAGGGAGGGTGGCGAGGGTAGTGGAGTCGAGGAAGAACAGAGGTAGATTATGTTTGATGTAAGAAAATTGCGGGAAATCAGAGATCAACGTGTTATATTGTCTATGGAGATTGCAGGAATCTGATCTTCAATTTGTGTTCAGAAGGGAAGTGTGTTTTGGTTTATTCGTTTGCGGCATAGTTTAACTGAATTAGGAAAAAAATTTTGGTTTGTTACGTGATCAAATGTACGAGGGTTGAGATGGTAAGAGCTTGAGGTTTGACCGTTTGGTAGGTGATACTTACTTCTGTGCTGCTTGTTTTATCTCGCAGTCCAGTGACGAGATATATGGAATCAGCAAACACCATTTTCTCCTTCATCTGGTGGGTGATCGGATTTTATTGGATATGCGTGGGTGGCCAGGCCTTGCAGCTTAACGCTCCTGAACTTTATTGGTATTTCGTCCTGCTTCCACGCGGGCGTTAATTTGAATATGTGAGCCATTATTAAGATATAAGTAGTCGATACTGCCAAGTTAGATATTGACCTATCGGTTTTTCATTTGCAGGCTCAGCGTGGTTTTCCTGGCGTTAGATGTATTTTTCGTTATTTTCTGTGTGGCACTGGCCTCTGTGGTTGCAGTAGCTATTTGCTGTTGCCTTCCTTGTATCATCGCTGTATTGTACGTTTTGGCAGACAGGGTAATAATCTTTCTACTATTGGTTTACCCTCTACCATTGTTTTCTAGCATGCTATAATTCTTCTGCCTATTTTTCTTGGCATACTCTTCAAGTATTGTGTCATTTCATATCATGTTTCTCGCGGCTGCTTGTTATTCAGCTTTTGTTAATGCGCGTGTACATTGCCGCTTCATTAATAACTGTATTGAAAAGCATTCTAATTAATATTGATCAGCATCTTCAGTGGATTTGATCTTACATACTGGTGAGCATAATCCTACTCTCCCTGTTGTTTTTCTTCTCTTCCAATCTACTGCTGCATCTATAACTGGTTATGTGGTTCAGCCAATTTCCCAGGGCTAAGGTAGAGCTTCAAACTAACCGAAGCAACTGTAGCATACAACTTACCTTGATATTAAAGCTGATCAGGTTCCTGTTTCTTAGTGCCAAATCTGGCAGCTTTCTGTTTCTGTTTTAATTGAAAATCATTCTAATTAATATTGATCACATGGGCACCTCATACTCCATTTTTTTTCCTTCAATGGTTTTACATTCTTGACCTTACTAGTTTCGTGGCTACCTGTAATATTGATCTGATCTAATTTTGATGGGTCTAGCTAGAATATCATTACATTATTTGGGGTTGGAGCATATATTTACATTTACTGGTTAAGTTGGGGGTTTTTCAAGTCTGCTTAACAGTTCGCTCATTGATAACCCCATCTATAAGTGGTAGTTTGTCCTCTGCTATCAAATTTCTCTAGGATATCATTTCATTTACTATAAAGGGTCTTTATTCTGGAAAGAAAGAACCAGTTCATGTCACGGGGCCAGCTATATTCAGAACCATCTAATTGTGGATTCCTCTATTGACAGTACTTTTTTTTTTTTCTTCCGTTGATCTTGATCATTAGTCTCTTTTAAGGACACCTCGAACAGAGCTAGAGTTTCTGGGTTTTCATATTCTCTGGGCCTGAGGCCACTAATCGAAAAGCCTTTTCAATGCGAAATGAAATCAGGGTGGAGCCTCCAAGGAAGATATTGAGCAGTTACCCAAGTACACATTCCAAAGGATTAATGGTAAAGAGAAGAATGATAGGGGGGAGGCCCAGACACCATCTGAAGGGACGATCACTGAATGTGGCATGAGCAACCCAAAACAACGTAGATTACCAGCAGAGGATTCTGTAAGCTGTGTCCTTGTTTCTCATATAGTTTATGTCCCTATAATCTTTCACTTCTTCATTACGTCTTTTGTGCCGCTTTGGTTAAAGTGCCTATACCGCTGCCATTCTTTGCGCATACACCCATTGCTTGGTCTGAGAAATGTAGTACTATTCGCAAAAAAAAAGAAAGTGATCTGGATGAAACAGAAATAAATGGTTCCCAGAACTTCATATGGGAACTTCTGTTCTACCTCATGCTCCTTCTGTCTGAAAGCTCTACAAGAGCAGTTTCATTTTTCATCTTTTTCCTTCAGAAGCTATATACTTCATATCTTTCTCATAGGAATGTTGCATATGCCTTTGTGCGTATGAAGACGGAATCGAGCTCCGAGAGCTCCCTTGCGAGCACCACTTTCACTCACCCTGCATCGACAAGTGGCTCTACATCAACTCTACTTGTCCTCTCTGCAAATACGATATACTGAAAAGGAGCATACCGGAAGAGGAAGTCTAGGCTTGTGCTTACTCCTAGCCATTATGGTTCTCCTTTCACTCTTGGCTGAACTGGTATTTGAAAATTCTACATCTCTATAGTTGGTAAATTATTGTAGATTTCTCATTTTTCCTGTAGCTATATATTGCCGCTTCTATATATATATATATATGAATATCTTCTCTGTCGCTTGAACTCGGTGGTTGTAAGGTTGTTGCACTGTGTAGTAATTAGTAAATTCTGAGCTGTAGCATCTAGCATCTGCCGTTTCCGCCAGTGCAACTTCTGAGTCTCAACGTTGTACCAAGATCGTTCGTTTTTAAGGGATTTATTTCTTTCCCTGCATTTTCATGTATGAAAGCATTTGATATTATTCATCAGTTTCAATCTGCATACACGTGTATTTTGGTATAAGGCCACCGCCTGCCTATTGCCACTTGATAAAATGATTTGGGAAAAGGGATGGATTAGTCATAAGTATCCTTTTATCATGATGATAACTAAGCACCACCTTCCTTATTGACGTGGTTTGAATTCTCTTGCATGGAAAGAGGCGTTCAGTGAGACTCGTGCGATTCTTAGTCAAGTGATGTTTTAGGCTTGGATTGATCATAACCAGGCCTGTAGCTTAAAGGATTTTAAGTTGATGGCCAAACTCGGAAATCATGCATATCTTTGAACTTGCTTCTTGGGTGAGACCAAGTTTTGGGCCATGTAAATGTTGTGGTGGGCCCTTTTTTTTTTGTAATGGGTATTTTTGTCTTTGTAAGTTTGTATTTACACCTTAAAGGCTTGTTTAGTAAGTGACAATTGGAAAAAGAAATGAAATGGTGGGTAGAATAATAGGAATATAATTAATGGCTATGGGAGTAAGTATTATTATACTTAAATTTTAATTTAATTTACTATACTATACTAATGGTTCATATATAAAAACTACAACAGACTTCTACAAATATTTTATTATCTTATTAAAATTTCACAAAAAAGTTATAATAATAAAATTTAAAATCAATGCTAATATATAAAATAAAGCTTATATATTATAATCAGTAATCTTTATTAATATTATTTAGTGGTTATAAATTTATTATAGTTATATTACTATATATTAGACATATAGTAGCTAATAAAATATTATCATTTATATGTGAATTTTTCATGTCAATATTGTGTAAAAATAATGTTATATTAAAAATTAATTTACAGCCCATTCAAAAAGTATCTATATTATTTCTAATATATTAATTTAATTTCAATTGGTTATTATAACTGGCAAAGCTAATCATATAGGTTATTGTATCTATTTTGGTTGATAAACTATAATTATATTTTAAAAGAAAATAATAAAGAATCAAAAAGGTGTTTTAAAACAAAAATATAAAATATTTGTACAAAATGATATTTAATAACATATTTTGAATATAATTAGACAACATTTATTTCGGAAAAATAAGTGTATAATAAAATATTGATGTTTTTTTTAAAGAAGTGAAACATTAAGGAAAAAAGTAACGAAAGAAATGTGATGAAAATGATTAACAAAAAAAGGAGTATGTATGGTGGGAATGCAAAAAGATAATATGGTAAGTAATCAATCTTAAGGGATGGATATGATTTGAATCCTATACTCACTTTCTCTCCATTTCTTTTGGTAATATTAATTATGAATTCATATTCTTATAAACTCAATCTCATTCTCATTCCCCTCCCAATACCCTGATTTAAGATCTGTTTATGTATGATACACCTTAACTTGTAAACTAGTATATTCGTAGACATTTATTTAGCTTGTATTAGTGGCGGATGAATGCAATGTTTATGGGGTCACAACTCCACAACTTTTTTAAAAATTAGCTTGTATTTATTACATTTATAGATATATTAGAATATAAAAATTAATTAGTGTCTAAAATTTAGTATTGTTTTGCACCTAAAATTATGGGCTCTTTTACTATTAAAAATTTCTCTTTTTTCCCTAAAAAAAAAATCTCTCTTAACTACATGTTTTTTGATCTATTTAATTTTTATATTTTGTATAAAAACTCTTAATATTTAAATAAATAAACTTCCCAAATTCCTAAATTAGATTGGATTCTTTATTACCTTATCACGTCATATGTATCACTTTCAAACAATAAATCCGTAGAGGATACTATAACTAAGATGTTTAAAATTATTTTTAAATTTAAAATATAAAAAATACACAAAAATAATTAAAGATCATATAAATTTTAGAAATAAATATAATTAATTAAAAAATTTAGATCATAAAATTTTAAAAATAATAGAAATGGTTAAACAATAAAAACTAATTTATTTAAAAAATATAAATTGTTACATAATATAAAACTATTGCAGTAGATACTTAAAATCGTAAAATAATTATAACAAATACATTAAAATCACAAGAAAATTGATTATATTTTATTTTTCTAATTCTAAGTAATCACCATTGTTACTTTTAATATTTTTCATATTATTTTTTATACTTTTCCATGATTTAAGTCGTAGCATGCTACGACGTAACACTTTAATAATTTATGTTTATTTTTAAAATAATTTATTGCTTTATTATTTAGTTATTTCTGTTTATCTAATTAATTTGTTTTTAATTTAATAATATTCATTTTTCAAAATTGAATTTAAAATTTATATGATCTTAAATTATTTTTGTTTTTTTTCATATTTTAATTTTTTAAAATGTGACCCAACCCTTAAGGTTTTTGGGACATGTGAGGGTAAAATGAAGATATTAACAATATAATATATTAAAATTTGAACGAAGGGGTATCTCATAATGAAATTGAAACCAAAGTGATATTTTGTAATGAAAATGGAACCTTAAGGGTATGTCGTACATAAATTGAAACCTCAGAGGTATTTCATAATGAAAATGAAACATCAAGGGTATTTCATAAAATTCACTCAAATCTCAGGGATATATTGTAATTTTTCACAAAAAAGAAGTTAGGGAGATCGTGAACAACTCGTCCTAAGCTTAATATAAAAAAGGATTGAGGTAGTTATTGATATTCTTTATCATGGGAGCACAAAAGTTGATAACTGAAGTCGGTTGAATTCTCTTAAATGGAAGAGTGGCGATTGAGATGACCAATTGATGTGTTTTAATTTAACCTTGTGTTATTCTATATAAGGTTTGTAGAGGCTTGATTGTTCTTTAGAACAACCTTTTTAGGATTAATACAAGGAACATAGAGATAACTATAACAAAGAGTGTGCATAAACATGGGCTTTGGTGGCTTTAAAATTTTGTGCATAAAACAACATAAGCTATGTTATTTTTCGGGAAAAAGTATACAAAAAAAAAACCAACATGCCTAATGCAAGCTCTTTTATTTTATACGTGCACAACAGCTACTACATATGGAGCGGATTGTTGTGCCAAATTACTATTGTTTTTCAACAACCACTTCACCCAACTATCTAACTATACATATATTACTTATTAACTCATGGCTCATTTTAAACCATTCAACACAGACTATGTTTGAAATGTGTTGGTGATAAGTGGTGAAATAATGTAATTATAGGGTCGTAATGATCTATTTCACCACTTTATAGAGCATTTTGTTAATATAGGTGAACTTATACATTTTATGGTTATAATTTAGGTAAAAACTTATTTGACCATGCTTTTGAGGTGAAAGAGATATTTTGGACAAGATTCAACGCTTTGGGAAGTAGATCAAGAACAATGGGAAATTTCGGGAAGTTTTAGGTGAAAAATAAGTTTTTTGGGGTCGACCGATCTAGGCGACTGGCCCATGGTCGGTCGGAATTAAAATTGTGCACGTAACATCATCTCAGTGGCAGAGGCGGAGACAAGGGGGCGGGTGGGTGTTCGGCCCCCCAACTCCCTCGGGTACATTCTGAAATCAGTTTTAGTTTTGTTGTTATACAATTTATTTATGTTATTAGATATTTGTTCGTCCCCATAACATTTT
The DNA here is from genome assembly GCA_023374045.1 of Limonium bicolor. NCBI lineage: Eukaryota > Viridiplantae > Streptophyta > Magnoliopsida > Caryophyllales > Plumbaginaceae > Limonium > Limonium bicolor. Next base: position 131,933,767 of record CM041777.1, on the reverse strand, counting down.
GTAAAATATCACTATGATATCACCAAATTCTATTAGTCATCAATTTTATTTCTATTAATATGTAATATTTGTTCTAGAATTATATTGTAAAATTCATATTTAGTCTACAGTAGATAAGAAAACTCTTGATATTTTTATTTTAGCAACATAGTCTAATGTAAACATGATTATTATGCCAGTCTTAGTAATGTACCCCTACTATTCATAATACAAGTGTTTTTAGTTTTTTTACAGATTTTGTAAATGAAAATAATATTAGAATTACTTGAAAGAATAATTTTTGGAAGAAGTTTTTAACAAAAAACTACTATTTTAGAAGTATTGTTGTTATATTATGAATTAAACTTGTTATTTAGTATACCATTTTTTAAACTATAAATAAAAAAGATTAAACAATTTCTTTATTATTAATTTATATATTTCATTTTTAATGTAATTTTTTGTCAAATATATATCTAATATCAAGTTTAAAAATACTAATATATATTTGATATTAAAATTAATTAAAAATTAATACTAATTTTAAAATATTAGTTACTTTATAAAAGAATTTTGCCCCTCAGAAAACTTTCTGCTTTGCCCTTGCTCGGTGGATCGTAACCTTATCGAAACTCCTTTAGGTGATCCCCACTATCCTGGGTTCTCATGTGGGCTTTAAAATTTGCACGTGTCGTCGGCTTGGTGAATGTCTACTCTTGCTATTGAAACTCCCGAGCTACTCTTTATGGCTGAGTTGATGTGTTGAATGTTTTTAGGTGATTCCCACTATCTTAGGGTTTTCTTGTGGTTTGCACTTGTCGGGGATATGATAGAAACCAGTTTAGGGTGCGTTCACTTCGAGACGAAGAGACGGAATGGAATCAAGATGGGGAATGTGAGAAGAAAGGAAAAAGATTATCTCGAATCAAGAAGTCTATTTGATTTAACACGGAAATAGAATGGAATTCTCAATGGTTGCCTTTGTTGTTGTTGGTTCTAAACAGTGAAGTGTTAATGCGTATTACATTATAAGTACTATATATTTATATTGATCTAATTTGTATGTAACATACACTAATATTTATATAAATTATATAGCATATTGATAAGTGTCCAAATGAGCATGATTTATAGGTGTATTTCATATATTATATTAGCACTTTTTCTTGCTCATTTCTCCACTTCGGTTAGTTTTTCTCTAGTTTATGTTTTTATTATCTCACAATTTATTGGTTAAACATGAGGAAAACAAGCTGGGAGTAAAGTAGACGAAGAGACAGACGACGATAGACGCAAACGGCTCAGAAAACGGAGTCCAAACGAAGAATCTAGAGCCGGTCAAAGTCGTCGTAGAAGAAATAACTCGTGTCCGCCCCTGCAACCGCCTCATTCTACGCGGACAAGAGGAGAGAGGCACCGCCCCTGGTACCGCCTCATATAAGGCGGACGTGAGATGGACAACGCCCACGCAACGCCCTAAACAACGCGGACGTGAGAGGAGTAACCGCATGAAGAACCGCCTTAAACAATGCGGACGTGAGACATGCAAACACATGCGGACGTGAGGACTTGAGAAAACCGCATGAAATAAAGCGGACAACCAACACGGACGTGACTAAAAAATCAGACTGCGAACAGTTTTTTCTTCGCTCGTCGACTTCGCCCGTCGACCTGTCTGCAACTTATCCATCTACTCTTCACGCGTTCTGTCGCCTGAGCAATCAATGAGCAAATCTCGTCACGCGTGATCCAGCTCTATCTTCAATCTTCCTTTCCTCTATATAAACATACGTACCTTCTGCTTCATTCACACATCCACGACCCAACATACCACATACCACATATCACACGTCCATCTCATTTCTCTTCTCCCGTCTTCTCCATTTTATTTATTTTCACATTCCACCATATCCACCTCTAGTCCTACGTATACAAAAGTAGCGGAACGAATGCAGGAGTGATACAGATGATTTCTACCACTCTTGTTTCTGTTATCTATTTAAATGTAGGCTAGAATATTTATATACTCTGGAATGGTTATTATGTGTTCTATGGGAATGGTTATTTGTGTTGTATTAATATGCAATATTTTTACTGGTTTTATTTAAATACAGTTTGTTACGATTAAAGCTTATCTCTCGCCTTTTTAATAAATGTCATGAGTTTATTAAACTGCTTGCTAAGTCTATTTTGATTAGATCGGTGATAAATAGATAGGTTAATTAAGCCGTAAAACTGGAGAGGAACTTGTTATGATTTAATAAGTTCGTATTCAGCTGCAAGAATAAATTCCTCATACTCCTCTGCCGTCCACCAGTGGGTGCTTGAGTTTTCATCGGACCTGCATAACTGGAACGAGTTCTTATGAGTTTTCATCGGACCTTAAGATAATAACAGAATCTTGCCAAATATTATATTAAACCAGTAGAGATAGCATAATTGAGCAGATTATAATAACCTGACCCAGAGTCCCGTTTAGTTTATTTGTTAACTTATATTTCCTCTTTCCTTTTTATTTATAATACAAGTCAATTAATCCCCCCTTTTTGTGACACGCTTGTACTATAATATGCACATTAGTCCCACGGTTCGACATCCGGTCGCTTACATTTCACTATACTACCACGACCGGGATTTGTTTGCAGCCCGACGTTTATTTTGAGTTTTAATTTCTTTTCTTTTATTTTTACACCTGTTAACCACTCAGATATACACGTCCGCACATATACAAATAATTTAAATTAAATGATGATGTATTAATATTTATTTAGATTATATATACAATATATATATTAATATTTATATATATATGGTATATTACATTTTAAAATTTATCTATATAATATATATAGATATTTATGAAGATTATGGATAATTTATTTAAAATTTCAATTTTATAGTATCTAAGTTATAAATAATATGATAATATTTATTAAACTATAAATAATATAAATAAATATTTATATATAATAAAGATTAATATTTGAATTTTATAGTATTTAAGTTTTGAATAATGCTATTAATATCATTTTAAATATTATTTAACTTTATAAACAATATATATATAAAATTTTATTTTTTATAGTATTTAAAGTATAAATAATATTTGTTAATATTAATATATACTATAATAATATATGTTCATATTATTTAACTTATAACTAATATGTATATGATTATTTTATATAGTAATATTTACTTAATTTATTAGTAATATATATATTATTTCAGAAAATTCTAGTAGTTAAATTTGAATAATATTTTATATAGTATTTGTTACTTTTCAAATATAAGTAATATATATATAATCATATTTTAATAAATTGTATAATAATATTATTTAATTATTAATGATATATATTAAACATTTATTATAATATATATTATATTCATATCCATATTTATAGAAATTCTAAATAATATATGTTAATATTTCTATTAGATATAAATATTGTATATTAATATTTATTAAATTATGTATCATATATTAATATGCTATTAGATGAACCAAACCCAAGGTGACCGACCATGTGGGTCGGCAAAGTCTTCCCAAACCTACTAGAATGGACCAACCCATGGAGACCAACCCATGTGGGTCGGTTGGGGTTAAAATCGCACACGTGACGTCGTCTTCAGGAGGCGACCGATCACACGGACCGCCCACGTGATCGGTTGGTCGTAATTTTTGCCCAAATATGTGTTTTGAAAAGAGGAATATGGGCACACTTACCTCATTATATTTCACCACCATACTCCAACCCTAACCCACGAAGGAAGAGGTAAAAAAAGAGAAGAAAAAGAAGAAGAAAAATCTTGAAGATTCCACATCCATTGAAGTTCCCAAGCTCATCCCATGGCTATTTCTTACTATTCTCTTCTTTTGCACTTCTTAATGGTTGAGTTAACTTTATTTGTATCTTAGGATGGGGTTTGACCCTAAAACATGCTAATGAATGCTTGTGAACCTACATCATTTATGACATTTATTTTATCTCCTTCAATGCTTAATTAATGTTCTAATTTGATCAACTATTACATTTGTGGCAACTCATTTCAAAATTAGGTCATAAGATTAGGGTTGTGATTAAGAAGGGATGAACCCCTAGCTTTTGCAATCTTGATTAGGGGGTAAAACCTAGGGTTATTGCTAAAGAGCTTGTGTATAATGCTATCTAGTGACTTTAACCTTTTTTAAGTAAAAAGGTTGATTAATTATATAAGATTTAGTTGGTCCATGATTTGGGAAAATTTATATTAGCTATAATAGACAATGAGAAATTGAGGTAGTGTTATAAGTTGAATTGAGTAATTTAGGTGATTCCCACTATCGTAGGGTACTTCTCCATCCATTCCATTTTATACCACTTTATATTGCTTTTTACTGTTTTTACCATATTATCAAACAATCAAGTTTGCCACCGGCTAAACCCCTTTTACCGTTCTTTGACACATTTACTAGAATACCGAACTCAGGATTAGAAACCAATTTTCTTGTGGATACGACTTTATTGTACTGCAGTGATGTGGGTGCACTTGCCCAGTGTTTGCTTAGGTTTATACCGTTATAATGTTTTCCCCACAATCGGTTCTTCCGATACAAAAGTGGTATTTTATAAGAATGACCAGTTGTTTTTAGATATAATTTCAAACTTTATTTATCTTCGTTCCACAATAATAATATAGCAATAAGTTTAATTAGAGACAACTAGATTAAGGATGAAAGAACAATAAAAACAAGTGACATTATTAAAGTTTTGCTCATATTTTTAACATCTTGAAATCCTTTTTTTTGCATGATTTTTAAAGTTGATTATGCCGCGGAGAAAGGTGATTCATTTTATCTAATTCTTAAAGTTTTGTAGTGTTGCACTTATTAAACATAAGTTCAAAAATAAACATTTATACTGCTATTCATCATAATGTAGGTACTACATAATATAATCCAATATTAATATGTTTCTATAAACTTAGATTTTTATATCTTTTACACTTACATATATTATAAGATTCATTTCAACAATAAATAAAATATAACTACATTTTTAAGCAGATGATATATTTGATATTTAAAATTATTATTATGCATTCACCCCCTACAATCTCCTTCGACGATGTTAGCCACCTTTCATTGTTAGTTATCTAAGGGTTGTAGGGGTAGTAATTCTTGGTGAGGGTTGATAACCAAACCACATTTTAGGATTTGTGATTTAAACTTTAAACGTTGTTAGCCGTCTTCGATAGTGTTAGTCTCTTCAACAATGTTAATCATCCCTAGGTTGGCCACTACCTCAATCTTTAGCTTCTTCAACAATGCATGTTGTTTTGCCAAATTTGAAGAACAAAATTTAATTTTTTTGATAATTATTTTAATTTTTAAATTTGGATCATTTCTCAATTTGTGCGTGTCATCCTTACGCAGGGGCCATGCTAATCTTCTCTGTATTGTTCCAATTTTATTAGATGTCCCCGAAGGGACACATTTTGAAATTCAATAAATGAAAAGGAAAAAGCTACAATACATACCCACATATTTTCTTTTTTCATATTTAATATATTTTTTATGACGTATAAATTTTAAGGGAAAATTACATCCCTCACTCATGACGTTTGGCGAAATTACATATCCCACCCTCGAGATTTCAATAATTACTTTCCCACCCATGTGGTTTTCCCTGGATCACATCTAGCAACTTTTCTATTTTTTGTTCAACTTCAAAGATGCTTAAATGTTGTTCAAAATTGACGAAACTTTATATGAACGTTGCTAAAGTCTTATATTTTGGTCCACAACGTGAAATCCCAAATTTTTTAAGCTCATATGTGATCCGTGGGACCCAATGAAACATGTGACATGTGAACGTGTTTTCAATGGTCTCACGGGTCACATATGAGCTTAAAAGACTGTGGATTGGCATTGGACACAAACGTAACACCTTAGCATCGTTCATGTAAAGCTTCATTAATTTTGGACAACATTTAAACATCTTTTAAGTTGATAAAATATTAGAAAAGTTTGTCAAACGTAAAACAGGGGAACCACATATGGGTGGGGAAAGTAATTCTTGAAACCTAGTGGGTGGGGTGTATATAATGTCATCAAACTTCACGGGTAAGAGATGTAATTTTCCTAAATTTTAAAATTGCTAATGCATTGTATTGTTTTGTGGTATATTATTATTATTATTATTATTGTATGGTGAAATACCCCGACCTTAAATATGGTGATTAAATTATCCTAATAGGGTTTAAGAGCCTAATACTGCTTAAGTAATATTGGTAAGGAAAAATAAATGCAAGAGAAATAAAGAAACGCTTAAAAAGCGAAGAACGCTAAATAAGCGTTAAACAACCATAGGAGGTATGAGACCTCGGTTAGCGTATTATAAGGATTCTAAAGGCTTACATTAAGTCTAAATAAATATGAGGAAAAAATCCCGAAGAAAACGGATCCTTAGAATGGATTAAAATCACTAACGAACTTAAAGCACGTTTTTCGAGGTAAACCGGGAAAACATGTCCTTAAGCGGGTCAAATAGACTCGTAACAATTTTGGTCAAAAATCGTCATTAATAAACATTAGTGAAGCTTTAGAACCAATAAAATCAATAAAACGAGAAGTTAGTAAAAACTGTCAAAAACGGGAAGTGTGGGGTAGAAACATAAATAACCAAAACTATGTGTCCAATAATGTAAAAAGAATTTTTCAAAACCCATATGGGTCTGTGTGCTGTCCGATTCCCACTCCCCACACACACACACACTTAACTTCTTTTATTTGTAAAAACAAAAAGGATTAAAAACCCAAAAGTAACTACACTACTTTACCCCACACTCTCATATTCTCTCTCCTCCTCTCATTCTCTTTTCTCACGTGAAGCTTCCCCTTCTCCTCTCTGATTTTCCCTCTTCTTCTCCAAGCAACCGATGGCCATGGAAGAACAAGCAAGCTCACACAAAAATCACTTCTCTCCTCTTGAAACTCCATCAAACCTTCTCCAAAAATTATAAAAATACCACCATTGGAATCCTCTCCTCAAGAGCAACATTCCTATCTTTCCAAAATTCAAAAACGACAACTTTCGTTTTCATGGGTATGCCCCATTTGGAGTTTCAAGACCACCATTAGAAGGCCCTTGTTCTCCTTGTTCTTTTGAGGTAAAAATCTCTTCAAAACCCCATGTTTTTCTAGCCTTATGGGCAAAACGAAAAAGAAACTAAAACCTTGTTGGGTTCCCTTGTATTCTAGCCGATTTTGGCTTTGTTGGAAGAGAGGAAACCTTGTTCTTGAGCTATCCCAAAACAGCTCTGTACTCCTGGAAGGTAAAATAATTTCTAAACCCTAAAACCTATATTAGAACTTACATAATGGTTAGGGTTAAATTGTGTATTAGAATGGTGTATTGAAATGTGTATATCAATGGGTTGTAGTGTTAGAATTGGTTTACAAACGGTGAGAAAGAAGAAGGAAAGAAGGAGGAGAAGGAAAGGAGAAGCTTGTGAAATAACAGGTAAATGTACTTGCCTTTGTGTAGCTTTGTAAATGAATGTGTAAGAGTTTGAGGAATTAAAATATGTATTGTAAGGTAGTAATGCATTGATAGTGTAATGTGTAGGAAGAAACAAGATTTTAAACCCTTAAAAGACATTTTAAAAACGGTTACAAACTAGTTTGGGAATGAGATGTTGTGCAGGAATTTTAAGAGCATTTTTGTGGCTAGTATTTGTGTATGGGAATTGTATATTGATGACTATTGAAAACTGGTGAGATGATGGTAATGTGTGAGAAAACAATGTGGTGAGAGGGTAAAAATATAGGGGAGACTATGGCAAAATTTACATAGGAATAGAACACTTAGTGAATTAGAAACTAGGTAGAAAATGAATGTTGTAACAGATTTTGTTTGGGGAGGATGGATTGGTAAGTGGAGAATGAGGAGGAAACATGTAAAGATCTGTAGCAAGAGGTAGTGGATTGCATTGGAGGAGTTAGGAGGAATTAAAGTACAAGGGTTAGTAAAATGAGTATTGGACTTGGGTATAGATATGGTGGTGTTTGGAGATGAATTGGGATGGTAATTTAGCATTAGAGAAGGGAACTAGACATGGAGGAAATAAGAACCCAAATCTGTAGCAAAACCACTTGGTGAAGTAATGTAAGTGCTGGAATGAAAATGTGGAGAATTGGTGTGTGAATTAGTATGAAAAGGAGTAATGAGTTGGTAAGGGATTTGAGCATGTTTAGGAGCTTAATTAGGTGCTTAAACATGTGGGATTAAGTGTAGGAGTATTAGGGAAGAGATTGGTAGAAGTTTGGAAATTAAACAAGTTGAAAAACTTACATATATAGCAGTACTGTAACTAGTCCGGGTTGCAAACCAGCACACAAACCCGGACTAGCCTAAAATCACGACAAAAAGTTTTTACAAGGGATGGTCCGGGTTTACAAACCAAGACACTAACCCGGACCACCCCAAAAACACACCCGTAAGTTACTGGAACAAATGGTCCGGGTTGCAAAGGAGTACACAAACCCGGACCGTGCAAAAAAGACACCCGTAACTTATAACAACATGTGGTCCGGGTTTCAAATAGGGACACAAACCCGGACCAGTAGTTTTTCACACCCGAGGACTTTTGCAAAGTAGTGGTCCGGGTTTGTAAACCCGGACACTAACCCGGACACTAAAATCCTTCCAGAATGTGTTTTAAAGCTGTTCTAAGGTAGAGTAAGGATGGGTAATGATAGTATAAGATGATTAAGACATAATTAATGATGTTTAATGGTCATTAAGGCTAAAACAAGCTTAGAAAATAATTGTAAGTAAGTAACTTAAGTAAATGTATTTAAGTAACAAAAGGTTAGTAAGTATAAACTAGAAAACTTTAGGGAAGTAATAAGTAAGGTTAATTATGGATAATTAACCATCCAACTGTATGTATGTGATAGGATTCAAATAGTTGAACACCGAAGGGAGTCGGTGAGTCCAAAGTCAACGGTGAAAGGTATGATTTCTTCATGCCCTGTATCCTAATCTGGTTACCCCGATTTGTGTGCTTATTTGACCACCTAAATAAGATAAATGCATGAATCGGACTATATTGCACTTACCTGTGCTTGACTTATGTTGTGCTTGATATTTATTGTCTTGAGCACTAGTTTGTATATTCATGAAATATATGAATGATGATGAATGGTATTTGAACCTCGTATTGTACTTGTGTAATGTATTGTACCTCGTATGTATGTGTATATGTGTATTGTATTATTGTGGCTTGGATGCTGACTTGTGCTAATTCCTAACTATCTAACTCCTAACTTAAATGAGTAAATTGGAATGAGTACAAGTCCGATATAGCTTCGGCCACGCGTGAGGATGCGGAGTCACAAGAGGTTGGCTGCAATTCCTGACTCTTAAACTGGTCCGCGGCCCAAATCCCTTAAATGGGTAGCATCCCGGATTGGTGAGTCAAGTAAATCCCGGAGGTGGGACGGAGTAGTCCCCAGGGCCGGAGGTCCCGACGACTTAACTTGAGTAAGAGTAAGAGTAAGTAAGTATGGATCCGTAAGTATGTATGAGTATGTATGCGTAAGTATGAGGTAACGAGTAAAAGAGTAATCTCCACCCGATTAACCGGGTGGACCAATGAAGCTAACAATATTGTATATTGTGCATGAGATGTGTATGTGTAATTCGGAAAGAGGTAAGTATGTATCGGTTGGTTTATATTGTATTCCTTGTATGAAATGAATTGTATGTATGTACGCTGTGTGAGTATTATTGTATCGTGTATAAGAGCATGTATGCATGTATGTTTGTATGAAAACGAACCGCATGTATTCGACCAAGTGGTCGGCGTACCCTCACTAGTACGCGGGGTATGCGGTTATCATGCTCGGCGAAAGCTGACCCCTTCGGGGGACTTTTTTTAGTGTGCAGGTACCCGAAGCGGATGTGATCAAGGTAGGAGACCGGCGGCACGCCTTGTACTTAGAAAGTAGGTAGTTGTGAGAAATGGGTAAACATAGACTCATAATGAGTATCTATGAACTTGGAGGAAACATTGTATTTGTATTGGGAACCTAGTAAACTCGGTTATGTATATTGTATGGTATGGTATTGTAAAGGAGTAACGTGTTGAATGGAATATAGTAGTATTGAACTGGAGAATGGAGTATGTATTGTAGATGTGTAATACTCGGGATTCCGGTCCATCAGACCGATACTGTATGTAGTAGTAGTAGCCTTGTTAGTCACGTGGGGACTAACGACATTGTATCACCCATTGTATGTAAGTATATATCCGCTGCGTGTATCTGATTTATAAGGAGATTGGACGGTAAGCATTGCATTAACAGTAGGGGTGTTACATATGGTGTATCTTAAATCTTCTATGGTGAATCAAATTTTACTGACGTATAATTTATGTATTGGTGATGAATTATTGTTATTTTATTGTGTACTATTATGGTTGTGTGAGGCATTTAAACTTTATATGGTGAATTATAAACTTGTTTGATATGTACACACATATATATGCCACCACTCATTTTAGTGGTCTTATTAACTTGTCAAAACATATCCATAACTAGTAATGTTTTGAATAACTCGAATATTGATAAACAATGGAGTAAATTTTTATATTTTGGACTTATATTTTAAAATTTTAATAAAATACCATGTAAACATTTAGCCAACAGTCATAGGACCACTACGTACATAAGCGGCCACATCATATGACCGCTTCTAAATTTATGAAGGCCAGGCCGTCCAGTCGACAAAATTAGACGCTACAACCGGCTGTACAATGCTGGATGTGACATGCGTATGTGACAGTCCTAGTCAGCTGCTGACTAAAGTGTTTTGTTGACTAGACTGTCTTTTTACTATATTAACTTTAAATGGTTGTAACTTTTAATATATAAGTCTAAAATAAAAAAAAATTATATCACTGTTCCCCTAAATTTAAGCTCTTCAAAACATGACCAGTCATGGATATGTTTGACAACTTTGAAAACAATTTATTTTTACATGTATACGATGATACACTAAAATCATAATATGATTAATTAGTTTTGATATTACGATTCATTAAAAATTGATATTATGATTCATTAACTAATAAGTGATGAATCAGATAACAAACTTCAGAATCGATAAAAATCATTATTGTTTTACAGTGTATTATTATTGTTGTATGGTGTATTTTAAACCTTATATGGTGAATCATGTATTTTTTGTACATACAAAATATTATTTAATGTTGTATTATTGTGTAAAAAAACCTTATTTTTATATGTTTGCGATGATACACTAAAATGAGGATACGATTCATTAATTTTGATATTATGATTCATTAATTTTGGTATTATGATTCATTAAAATTGATGTTATGATTCATTAACTAATAAATGGTGAAGTAGATAACAAACTTCGGAACCGATAAAAATCATTATTGTTTTGTAGTGTATTATTATTGTTATATGATGTATTTGAACCTTATATGGTGAATCGTATATTTTTCATACATACCAAATATTATTTGGTGTTGTATTTTTATGTAAAAAAATTTACTCTTATATGTTTACGATAATACACTAAAATGAAGATATAATTCATTAATTTTGATATTATGATTCATTAAAATTGATATTATGGTACTCTAAAATGATGTTATGAATCACAAGTCTCATTGATATATATGGATATATACATATAATTAATATAAAAATTTTGAATTTCTCAAAATATATCTATGACTGGTCTTGTTTTGAAAAACTTGAATTTAGATGAATTATTATATAATTATTTTACATTTTGGACTTATATTTTTAAAGTTACAATTAATAAAAATTAATATAATAAAAAACAGTCCAATCAGCAGATGACTGGACTGTCCAAATAAACAAGCCACACCCAATATAGTGTAGGCCGTCCGCACAATCGACGCGTAGATAGGTGAAAGAGAATCTATGTAACTACCCATTGATCCGTTGGATGATTTCTCGTGGCTATATATGTATCATCTTAGAGATATCTTATACGATATATGTCTATATATATAACATTGGTAATCTAAATTTAAGCACCTCCAATCGCAGGATTAAATAATTCTTTATTTTGGATTCATGATATTTTTTTACAAATAGAAAAATTACATTTTGTATATTAAAATGATATAATGAATCACTAAAATTGGTAGTATGGTGAATTGGACATTTTGATGACATGCGCATTTTTGGAACTAATAGTGCATTATTATTATTTTGTGGTGTACTTTTATTCTCGTATAGTGATTGATAAGTTTATATATATATATATATATATATGTAACTAATATAAATTTTTAATTTTATCAAAAAAATATGGCTGGTTTTATTTTGAAGAGTTTAAATTTAGATAAACAATAGTATAATTTTTTTCTGGGTTGCTATTCGCAGTACAAATTACTAATCATCGCAGTACAAAATTTTTTTAATTCATACTGACGTTGTACACATGTAATGATGTCGTGTTGTAACTTTGTTTTTTTTTTAAAATAATTTCTTTAGCGTAAACAGTAAAAAACACTCTGATTGTTACAAAACATTATAAACCCGTATTAATTGCGTCAATATGATTTTAATTGTGAATCCACGTAATTTGGACGACATTTTACGTTATGTTTGACTAAATTATAAACATTGGTACATATTCAGAATGCCGTACTCAATTCATAGTTAAAAACGCCAATTTCGGGTGAAAAATGCTCTAATTGTAATAAAAGACGTTAAACCCTTTTTAATCGCATTTAAACGTTATAATTGTGACTCCACATAAGTTAATGACATTTTATGTTGTGTTTGACTAAATTACAAATATTGTTACACTTTCAGAACGTTGTATTGAAATCGCAGTTGAAAACGTCAATTTTGGGTAAAAAACGCTCGTACTATATATAGCCTAACCTTCCTTGGATTATTCATTTCTCACTTCCTCACTCTCTCTCCTCTATCTCTCTTAAGGAAGAAGCTCTCTTCTGACTGCCGGAGCCGCCGCCGGAGCCGCCACCCGCCGCCGCCAACCACCGCCGGAAAATTTTCCGGTGAGTTTTTCAATTTTTTTTTGCAACTTATAGATTTGGGTGTCCTGAGTATGAATTTGGTGTTAGTTTTTTGAAATTCAACATCATTTGAGCTAGATCTAGCATGAAAAATTCGAAAAAATTCAAAAAAATAAAAAAAGAGGGAAGACTGGGCGAGTACTGTGGCTGCTCGGTTTCTTGGCGGGCGAGCAGCGCCTCTGCTCTACCGGAGCCACGCGAGGAGGCCTGCTGCTCGGATTGGAGGAGGGCGAGGACCGGAGCAGCTCGCATCGGATGCAGGCGAGGAGCGCTGCTGCTCGGCCTATGTGCGCGGGCGCCGACGGTTGGTGCGAGGAGTACCGGTTCTCGGTGCGGATACAGGCGAGGACCTGCAGTACTCGCCGCCGGAGAAGTAGAGGAGCCGCGGTCCTCGATTTGGAGACGGGCGAGTAGCAGCGCTACTCGACCCAGTTTATTTTTTTTTTATTTTTTGTTGAATTCTAATATTTTGAATGATTTTTTAAATGTTTTAATTTGTTTATTTTTGGATTATAATATTGTGAATGATTTTTAAATGTTTAATTTGTTTATTTTGTATTAATATTGTGAATGATTTTAAATGTTTTAATTTGTTTATTTTTGTATTATAATATTGTGAATGATTTTTAATTGTTTTAATTTGTTATTTTTTTGAATTCTAACTAATATTGTGAATGATTTATAAATGTTTGAATTTTTTTTATTTGTAATATTGTGAATGATATGATTATAAATGTTTGAATTTTTATGTTATGAATGAGGAATATAATTGTGTGATATTCGTATGCAGTGATGGATCGTCTGAAAAAAAGCAGTGAAACATGTAGTCACGAAGAGGAAGAAAGACCGGGGTGCGGAGCAGCCTATGACGGCCTCGTACCGTCGTCGTGCACATGCTCCTGGTGAAGGGCCGAGTAATCCTGCCCCCGCATGGAAGCAGCACGCCATTCATCTTTCCATCTGGGTCAATCTTCCAATGACCCGGCGTTTCAAGTACCAGCACCACCAGTGGTAGCGGAGGATGACTCGGCGGTGTTCAATATACCGAGGAGACGCATGCAGTGTTGTCATCATCCAGTAGTGCTTGGTCTGACAGATCACTGCACAACGCTAGCTACAATATCTCGGGGGAATCAAGCCACCAGACTGCTCCGTTAGAAGCTCAGACGTCAGGCGGTGGTAGTTCATCACGTCGACCACGCCCATCACCCGCCCGTGCTGTTGAGGACCATGTGATGACTGAGCGTTCCCCACATGCTGATGACGATGGTCGTGGTGCTGATGATGAGGACTCACCCGACGTGGATGAGGAGCAGGATAATGAAGATGATGAAATCATGTATAAGGAGGACGACACTGACGAGGAAGCAGCGCTAGCGATGGTTCCAGTCATTCCTACCTCTTGGAAGTTGACAGAGGTGCCAGTTCCTGGCGGTCCACTACTCACTAGTGTTATCACTAGCTTCGGGGGTCATGTAGCGCTTGACTTATGGACCTCGACTAAGGTATGTTCTCTATCTTCTCCTGGATTTGATCATTTAATATCATACTACGTTTTGTAAGTGTTAAATATTGGTCATTATGTAGGATCGTGGGGTTTTGAGTTTCAAATCCCGTAGGGTGATGCTTACCTGCTGGTCAAAAGATCAAATTTCCAAAACAAGAACAAGGAAGATGCTTGAGTATTTTGGTATAGAGCACCTACAGGATATTACGATGCCATACAACAATATGTCCCTCATCAGTGCTTTTGTGGAGAGGTGGCAACTGATACAAACTCATTCCATATGCCGTTTGGTGAGATGACGATTACCCTGCATGATGTGTGGATGATACTGCAAATCCCCATCATCGGTCGTCCATTGATAGGGGATTCATCCACCCCTGAGTTGAAGGAGGTAATGGCCGATTGTCTTAATTTTGGGGCAGATGTTGAGAGTATGACAGAGGCACTGTGGAATACCGGTGCTGTATCAATTGTGAGCTTGTTGCAGCAATGTAGGGATGAAAATGAAGAGGCAATGAAGCAGGCATGTGGTTAGTTGTATCATCTGATTGGTACCACCATATTACCTGGAAAATCAAATGGTCGTCTGAGTCCACAGCTGTTCTGTTTAGTAGCTCCCATGAAGAAAGGTACCAAGCTTCGTAAATATGCATGGGGAGCTGGTATTCTTGCATGGTTATATCGCCAGCTAGGGATAGCATCTCGTGCCGGCTCCAGTGGGATAGGCGGTTCTATGACGTTACTTGAGGTATGTCCTAATGTGCATCTAGTATATGATAACTCACTGAGTATTAATAATTGGTACTGCTTAATCATTCTAGTGTTTTATATGCACAGTGCTGGATTTATGCGTACTTCCCTACATTAAGACCAGCGATTAGCCCGGACTGGCACGCTAATGATGATAGACCTTGGGCTCTAAGATGGGTGAGATCTACCTCTCAAGTGCAGGAACATCGTTCACTGCAAGGATATCGTGAGCATCTAGATGCTTTGACTGCTCTAAATGTAAGTGTTTGTAGTTGCTAACACATTGAACCATTATTATTTTTGTCTTTCGTTGTTGGTTACATTTTACTATTAATGTTCATTGTAGATTGATTGGTTGCCCTACGGCCGAGATAATGTTAATGTTCATGGAGGGCGTACATGGTATAGAGGTAACATACAGGTTTTGGGGTTGAATGAGCCATACATGCCTGGGCGTTGTCTATGCCAGTTTGGTTACATTCAGGATATCCCTGAACCTCCTATTAGACCCAACCCAAGGTCTGAAAAAAGAGGAAAAACCCAACCTACACCTGTGTATACCCCCCCATGTATAGTTGTGGGAAAACACTCCTAAATTGCTGGTTCCAGGGTATACGCGCACAAATGCGCGGTTGCATGCTTGTGACCCACTCTACCTAGATTGGTACACCAAGCACACACACCCGAAGATCCTAAACCCTGAGACTTATCAGACCACCCTAGTTCATCGTCCAGATCCCTGTCTAGTAAGTCATATTTTCATAGTACTTCATTACATATCACTTTTATTTTTATGTGTACTTACCTGAGCAAGTGTGTTACAGCTACTGTCTGAGGCAAGTGAGCTTGCACGCCCGTACTACCAAGAGAACAATGCATGGGACTGGTCATACTATCGTCAGGGGATGCCAGAAGAAGAACAAAGGGCTGCAACTCATGGTCTTGAGGATGTGTTCAGCTCTTTATACATATGGGATAGTTACCAGCGCCAGCATGGTGCACCCTAGTGGTTGTCATCTTGGATTTGGATGTAGTAAACTTTAGTATCATCTTGGAACTATTTGTTGTCTTTCATTTTTACTTGGTGTGTTAGACGCTAGTACAATTTGTTTGGATGTAGTTTTTTTTCTGGTGGACTTGGTGATGGTGGAATTATTGCTGACAATGCTGGTGACCTTGTTGATGATCTGTTGGTTGATTTTGTGGAGGTTCTTAGAACCGGTGGAGATAAGAAAAACAGGGGAGACTATGCCAACAATTTTCTAGAAATGCATCGTTTTTGCAATGCCAATCTGGGTGGTCTAAATTCTTTGTTGGTCGTTGAGTGTTCTCAGGAATGATAGTGTCGAAATGAAATATCTAACATGTACCAAAGATTGAATATGTCACGAGAAGTAAAATATATCAAAATGTAGAAATTCTAAGAAAGAAAAGATGTGTGACCAGATTCAATCTAAACTTCCCGGAATGCCTTTGTTTCTGTTGTGCTTGCTGCCTGAGAGAAAGAATTGTGATATTTATGGGCCTTGGCAAGAAGAAGAATTAGGTAGAATTTGGTGTTGTCACACAATGCATGGCTCCTTTCAAAGTTAACGATCAGTATTTGACAAATGTGCTTCTTAAGATCAATGCCAATCTGGGTGGTCTAATTCTTTGTTGGTCGTTGAGTGTTCTCAGGAATGATAGTGTTGAAATGAAATATCTAACATGTACCAAAGATTGAATATGTCACGAGAAATGAAATATATCAAAATGTAGAAATCCCTAAGAAAGAAAAGTCCCTGAATCCAAATCCTATGAAGCACATAATTAAAGTCAATAACTATAACAACAAGTTTATTCCACATCCAACATCTACTAAAGATTATAAATCCCGAAAATTATAAACAACACGAGAACTAACAAGATCAATTACGCAATAACCAATAACTAATTATTTCTAACCTTTGTCTCTCTATTCCGTGCTATTACATTACGTCTCATCTCATAAATGGTTCTTGGTGTTGAAAATCATCATCATCGGGCTTAATAGGATCATAAATAACAAGTAATGGAATATGAGCGATGAAATCATTATACTCCATGTAATTCTCCATCATCCGGCGAACTGATGTATCATTTCGTACATGTACCAGGTCACTGTACACGTACCAGGTTACCGTTTGCAGTACAAAGTGAATTCAAAGTTACCATATGTAATTACTTTTGTCAGGAAAGGTACACGTACCAGGTCACTGTACACGTACCAGGTTACCGTTTTTTAACTTGTAACCTTGTGGCTAGTTCATGACCAACCTCTATATAAGGGATGCCTCCTCCATTTCATCTTCACACACTCACTCTCCATATTCTCGAAGCTCGCTATCTCCTAACTCTCTTCCAAAAATAATTTCGTAAAACTGTGCAAGCTCTCTCTCTAAACATGAGTCAATCTTCAGATTTCGATCATGAGTATGTTCCAGTATCAAGCCCAGTAAGTATTTAGTTCATTGTCTTTGTAAATATATTCACACTAATATTTCATATTTCAATATTCATCTAACATTCTCTCGACCCTTATTGCAGGAAAGTGACTCAACCCTGATTCAGATTGGATGAATTTGATGAAGGCGTTGTAGATCATAATGCAGAGATGGATGACTACATGCAAGAGATGTATAATCGACCTCCGGTGGTGGACACAGGTTACTTATTTCAAACAAACCAGGCCTTTAGGAGTAAAGAAGAAGCGAAAGCTTGGGTAGATAGTGTTGGCCATCCCAACCATATCTACACCATAATTCAAAGTTCTCGGGCGGGCCAAGATTTCCACATAACATGCGAAAGGTATTGGAAACCACGAAGGACATCACGACCTGGTGTCATCAACCGGCGCAGATCATCGGGTCAAAGAAATGTGGTTGTCCTTTTCGAATTAAGGGGTATTACACAAGCTACGGGTGTTTCTTGCAAGTGAGTCACGGATGGCATAACCATGATCTCGCAGAGTGGGCAGAGGGTCATTTGTGGGGAAAACGCCTGACTGAGGCGGAGGAGATTATGATCGATCAGAGAAGCAGAGTCGGTGTGCCACCCTGTGCAATTTATTCCGAGCTCACAACAATCAACCCAGAAACGTCAACAACAAGGAAAGACATATACAACCGGATTCAAAAACAAAACTAGTAAATAGAGATGGTCGATCTATGGTGCAGACTCTGCTGAGTGAGCTAGACAAAAACAACTACTACTACGATTACACTACAAATCCAAGTAAGTCAACTCAGTATGTCTCAAATAACTTCAATCATTTAGGTCATATTAATTGATAGATAACATGATTATATTTCACAATTTAGGGGATCAAACACGACTTGGGTCCATCTTCTTTGCACATCCTACATCTAGATACTGCTCCATGCGTTCCCGTATGTCATAGACATTGATGCTACCTACAAAACAAACATAGCAAAAATGCCTTTGGTTCAGTTCATCGGGATGACAAGTATAGGCAAAAACTTCAGCATTGCCTTCACCTTTCTTGTATCAGAATCAATAGACATGTATGTGTGGGCACTTCAACAATTAAGGGACCTCCTCGGGCGGACTACAACCTCTACATTTATCACTGACAGATGTCTGGCCCTGATGAATACCTTAGAAGAGGTATTTCCTGAATCTCATCATCTACTATGTCGGTGGCACATAAGTAGGAACGTTCAGGGGAAAGCCGAGACTTATATGAGTGATAGAGGAAGGGCGGCGGCTGCAGTCCGAATGTGGACTTCGGTTGTCTACTCGAGCACAGAGCAGGACTACAACGAGAGGTACGAAAATTTCAAGAATACATACCGAAGCTACCCACGTTTCATTACGTATGTTGCATCAATCTGGGAGAAATACAAGGAAAAATTTGTGGAGGCTTGGGTCAAGAATGTGTTGCACTTCGGCAACACAACGACAAATAGGTAAAATTGTTAATCTTGTAATGTTTAAGATAATACAGTGATTGTTATAGATCTATAAAACTTACTTAAACATTTGATAGGGTGGAGAGCGCACATTCTTCTCTAAAGGCGAGATTAAGGAGTGCTAGACACACTTTGGATGTAATCTTTCCAAAGATTAACGATCATGTGAATACAAGCATCCGGGAGTTAAAAAGGATTTTGAGGCAGCCAGGACAAAACACAGAAGAGAGCACATGAGGGTTCCAATCGCTGACCTGATCGGGAAGGTTAGTACCCTTTGCTTAGATGAGCTAGTCAAGGAGCTTGGAAGGGCGAATTATGTGCAAATGGACAGCTCAATCTGTGGATGTGACAAGGTAACCTCTCATGGATTACCTTGCGCTTGTAAATTAAACTACATGCTGGATAGTGGTATACTATGCTCGAAGAGGGATATACATCGTTTCTGGTATACCCTAAGCTGGGAGAAACATGAATCGACAATTGATATGGTATCCTACATGGAGGAAGAACATAATAGATGGCGAGACATAGCTTCTGAGGTAGCACAGTTAGATGATCCTACTCTGATGGTGAAATGTTACAGTCAAATCCAAAACTTCCTTCACCCAGATATGGTGTGCCAATTAGGAG
Organism: Limonium bicolor; assembly: GCA_023374045.1. NCBI lineage: Eukaryota > Viridiplantae > Streptophyta > Magnoliopsida > Caryophyllales > Plumbaginaceae > Limonium > Limonium bicolor. Next base: position 131,913,847 of record CM041777.1, on the reverse strand, counting down.
AGCCATTGGAACAGGTTGGGATTGGCAGACCTACCGGGCCCTCAAGACCAAACCGACGGGAACCTTCGTCTTGGGAGCGTAACCGACCAAGGGCAGGCCAGTCAGAAGGAGTGCCATCAAATACAAGATCACGTAATAGAAGATCATCAAATCCGAGTCGATTCCTGCCCCTAGACAACTTCCCATACTACCAGAATTTCAACCCCAACCTATATCAATATATGACTGGGTATATTGATGTTCGTGGAGATGGGAATTGTGGTTTCAGGGTCTTGCTGACTACCTATATTCAAATAAAGAGAGGTGGAAAGATGTCTGTGGACATTGTACATCACATGAAGAATCAAGCACCTGCGAATCAACTATACAAGGCCATTTTTAACGAAGGACCGTACAACGGCATGTTAAGAGCGCTTCATTGGAATTCAGGAGAGCCAGCACCTCCACATTAAATGGATGCACACGGAAATGGGGTTGCGATCGCGAATACCAAATCCCACACGATAGAGTAGTATTGTGAGTTCCTTATAGTAAACATAGAGTGATACAACAACATCCACTTTTGCCAGTGAGGATTCTAAAGTCTAGTTTTCAACTTGATGGTTTGAGAGCTAGGGTGTTGGACAGTTACCCATATGAGTTACCAAAATGGTATCAGACATCGGGACCGTGTCGGATACCCGACCTCCGAGGAGGTCCAGGACTTAGATATTTGACGATCGGGGAGTAGTAATACCCATCCCACATCGGGATGAGAGTATTGTGATCCATATGACATATGATTGCTACAACACAGGCCTTCACTAAGCCCAAAGGATGAGGGCCTAGTGGCGTTTCAGCTTGATGGTTTGAGAAAGTGGACAGATTACCCAAATGGGGTGTTACATCGCGACAAAGTACACTTTGATAGTAGTTTTCTATCTACTTTCTATGGGGGTGCGGCAAGTGCCACATACCTTCCGATCGATAATTATACCGATCGTGATAGCCCAAGAGGAGAGATCCACATAGGAATTTGCCCCCAGGGTCATTTCGTAAGGTTCGGCATTGTAACACCCCTACCGCTAATACCATCATTACCGTCCAATCTCCTTACACTTTCAGATTCACGCAGCGGATACTTACATACACACGGCGGGTGATACAATGCCGTTAGTCACCCACGTGACTAACAAGGCTACTCCTACTACCTACAACATCGGTCTGATGGACCGGAATCCTGAGTACTACACATCTACAATACATACTCCATTTGCCAATCAATACAACAATGCTCCAATCAATACTTTACTCCTTCATGTCCATATAATACAATTTACAAAACCGAGTTTACTAGGTTCCAATTACAAATACCATGATTCCTCCAAGTTCCTATGTACTCATTAAGAGTCTACATCTACCCATTCCTCACAACTACTTACTTCCTAAGTACAAGGGTGTACCGTTTAGTACACCTCTACGTTCTACCTCTAGCTATCCGAGTGTACACGGTCTCTTACCTTGACCACATCCGTTCCGAGTATCTGCACACTAAAAACGTTCCCCCGAGGGGGTCATCTTCGCTGAGCATGATAACCGCATACCCCGCGTACTAGTGAGGGTACGCCGACCACTTGGTCGAATACATGCGATTGATTTCATTCAAACATACATGCATACATGCTCTTATACATAATATTACAATACATTACGCAAGGAATACATACATACACTTCATTACATACAAGGAATACAATGTAAACCATCCAATACATACTTACCTTCTTCCGAATTACACATACCCATTACATACACAATATACAATACTTGTTAGCTTCATTGATCCACCCGGGTTAATCGGGTGGAGATACTCTTTTACTCATTACTCCATACATACGCATACATACTCGTACTCATACTCATACTCATACTCATACATACTTACTTACTTACTCTTACTCATGTTAAGTCGTCGGGACCTCCGGGCAGGGACTACACGGTCCCACCACCGGGCTTTGCTTGACTCACCGATCCGGGATGCTAACCCTTAAGAGATTTGGGCCGCGGACCAGTTTAAGAGTCAGGAATCGGATCCAACCTCTTGTGTCTCCTCATCCTCACGCGTGGCCGAAGCTATATCGGACTTCTACTCATTCCAATTTATTCCTTACTTATGTTAGGAGTTAGGTAGTTAGGAATTAGTAGAAGTCATTCATTCAAGCCACATACACTATACATTGTTCATATACAATCCATACAAATACATTACAATATACAAGTACACTACGAAATACAATGCACTTCATCATCATTCATATATTTCATGAATTATACAAACTATTGTTCAAGACAATTATCAAGAACAATGTAAAACAAGCACAAGTAAGTGCAATATAGTCCGATTCATGCATTTATCTTATTTAGGTGATCAAATAAGCACACAAATCGGGGTAACCAGATTAGGATACAGGGCATGAAGAAATCATACCTTTCACCATTGATTTCGGACTCACCGACTCCTCTTCGGTGTTCGACTAATCAAATCCTATCACATACATACAGTTGGGTGGTTAATTATCCATAATTAACCTTACTCATTACTTTACTAGAGTTTCCTAGTTTATACTTACTAATTCTTCATTGTTCAAATACCTTTACTTATGTTACTTAAAATTATTTCCTAAGCTTGTTTATAGCCTTAATGACCTTTAAACACCATTAATTATGTCTTAATTATCTTATAATATCATTACCCTTCATTACCCTACCTTAGATTAGCTTTAAAATGGATTCTGTGAAGAAAATGGGGTGGTCCTGGTTTGTGTCCTGGTTTACAAACTTGGACCATCTCTTCAGAGACGTTTCTGTCAAGTTTTTATGGTGGTCCGGGTTTGTGTACCAGTTTACAAACCCGGACCATCACTTTAGAAACTTTCTGCCGTATTTTAAGGTGGCCCGGGTTTGTGTACTTGTTTGCAAACCCGGACCATCCTTCAGCGATACTTTCTGTCAAGTTTTTGAGGTGGTCCTGGTTTGCGTACTGGTTTGAAAACCAGGACCATTCCAGTGAGAAGGCATTCTGCCAAGTTTAAGAGGTGGTCCTGGTTTGCGTACTGGTTTGCAAACCAGGACAAATCCAGCCTGTTGCAAATTTACAGTTTTTAAGCTTTGTTTCAACTTCAATCTTTTACCAACTTATTCCCCATTATTCTTACATATAATCTAGTATATTTTAGCATTGATTAAGCACTTTAATCTAGCCTAATCCACTCTACCAAAATCTGTTACAAAACACACTCCACTGTTACATTTTCTCCACTGTTACAGTTTTGTTCTTCTCCAAATGCTACAGATTTTTCCTCTCTTCTCCCACTACTCCTATGGCTCTTCTGTTGCCTCATTTGCATTATACTCAACCTAAGTCTTACTCAGTACAATGCTATTTTCACTAAATCCTTCATACTAATTCTTCCTTGATTCTCCAACACATTGCAATACTCTTTGCTACATATTTTACATCTTTTCATTCTCTTACCACAACTACTACTCCTTAGTTACTAAATCATCTCTACTAAATCCCAATACACACCTTGGTTCTCCTATTCACCAAGTCATTCTTAATACACAATTCCTACTAAAATTTCGCCATAGTTCACCTACTTTTCTTACTTATCCACACATCCTTTCTCATCAAATTCATCCCTATTCTAGCCAAACCACAAGGGTTCTATCAGCACACATACAAAATCTCAATACACCAATACTTCCTCAATTACAATAAATACATCATTACTTCCTCAATCCACCATACTAATACACATACACAATTTATTTGGCCCCAAGGCCTACAATTCCAATACTTGCTCATAAATACTCAAACTTCCACAAACTACAATACTAATACAATATTTGGGTTTATTAATCAGTTTACTCATCCCCATCACTCTAATGCATTAAAATTTAACATTAGGGAGGAGCTCTTACCTTAAGCTTATATTTCCTTCCTTTCTTTTCCAATCCTCCTCTTTCTCTCTTTCTTGCACAATCGGCTACATGGGGAATGGAGTTGCCAAACCCCATTCCCATCACCCAATACACAAAAATAAGTGTAATTAACATACTAACCCTACATTAACACTAATGCATTGAAATGTTCAAATCACAAATTCTAGGGTTTACCTTTAGAGTGTTTTAGGAGGGGTTTTAGCCCTTGGTTTGAGAAGGTGATTCCACCACCATTGCAAGGTTATAATTTTGCTTAAATGAGAGAGAGAAAAGTAGAGTATTACAAGGGGGTAGGAATCGGTTGTAAAAGAAGATGAAGGAAACATGAGTTTTTCATGTAGATTTTTACCTTAATGGAGAGAGGAGACTCCAAGCTTTACTTTGGTACCATTTTCTCTTTGAATGGGGAAAACCCATGGAGATGAAGTTCTTCCTTTTCAAATTTTGAAAAGATAGAGTTGTAGAGAATGTTGAGGGGATGAAGAATATGTGCTTACTTTTGCATTTGGAGTTCAAATGAGACTAGAGCATGCAAGAGAAGTGAGGTAGCCATTGAAGCTTCCCTGGAGCTTCAGAAATCGCCCAACAGAGGAGGTAGAAGAGAGAGAAATCACTGGGAGGAGGGAACTCCGAGAGAGAGGAGAAAATGAGGGGATTGGAGGTGAGAGAAAAGGTATGTCCCCTTTTTACTTATTTACTTTTTACTTTTTGGCTCATTGTTTATTTAACTAGTTACATGTATGTGTGGGGGTATTATTGGACATATTAAAATCGGTCCCCCTACTGTATTACTGGTTGGAGCGTTTTTCGTCTTTTACAGAAAACGCTCGTTAGTTTACCCGGTTTCGGTACTATTCACTAACCGGGCCCGTTTCCGGAATCCTCTTATTTAATTATTTTATTGGTTATTAAGCTCCATAAATGCTTAATAATTATTATTTAATGATTTACTATTTTACTGGTCCGTTTGACCACTTAAAGTCACGTTTTCGGGTTTTCTCGAAATACGTGCTCTAAAGCTCTATTAGCGTTTTAATTCATTATTTGGATCTGTTTCTTCGGGAGTTGTTCCCATATATTATTTAGGTCTTATTGAACCTTTAGAATCCATATAATACTCTAACAGAGGTCTCATACCTCCTATGGTTATTAACGCTTATTTAGCGTTTTTCGCTTTTTAAGCATTTCTTGATTTCTTTGGATTTATTTTTCCTTACCAATTACTTAGGCGTCATTAGGCCCTTAAATACGTATTAGATTAATTTTAATCCCTATATTTAAGTTCGGGGTATTTCAATCTACCCCCCTTAGGAACTTTGTCCTCAAAGTTGTTCGAGGTTATGGGATTACTATACTTACTCATTTATACTTGCCTAATACCGAAGCCATACATTCCTCTCTCCTTAACATTCCCAAATTCGTTACTCAATGTTTCTCCTTTCCATACCATACCAATGTACAATAATTACTCCAATCCATATTACTATCAACCGTCCGGTTCCTCATTACAACATTTATACATACGTACAGTGCAACAGCTATCCCCAAAGCAATGCAAATACACCTTACAATTCCGTAGGAACTCAGGTCATCTAGACACAGGACTCCTCTATGTCCCGCTGCCCTTGGAATAACACAATATATACTAACTATCTTCTCCGGTGTACGCTTCCAACAAACCTTATTCTCATGTCTAAGAAATCCTTTCACAACTACTAATTTGAAATCTTTCTAGCAGACAGCTCTAAATTTCAATTTATATTCATTACATCTATCCTAGGTGTGATTCTTGTGACCACTTAAGGGGAGCTTCAATAATCATTCGACTCTGATGTGATCAGCATCAGTGGTTGAACTATCTTTCCACCATTGCGGTTTCCCCTAATCTGATCAGTTCAAGTTCGACTTTCCCACATCAGTTTCAAACAACCAAATAATTTATTGTTTTCATTTTCTATCTTTTTACTCTTCCTAGTCAGGATTACAATTCATACATCTCCAAAGGATGGAATTTAGTCCATCTGTCATCCTCACTCTACTTCCCAATACTTTACTCTGAGATTCAATACCTAGTGCTCATTTCCATGCCTTCACTACTTTCATCCATTACTCTCCATCATGTCATTATTCTAACTAAGGATTACCATACTTGTAAAATTTAGTTGTCCTCAATTACTTCCAATAATTTGCCTAGGTATACACTACCTACTACCCCTAGACTTCATTCATCTACTACTCTCTCATACATTTCGTACTACTTCTTCAAAGGCTACAATACTTGTGGAGCTCCGTCCACTACTCATTACTTTTCGTTTACTAATACTCTTACACTGGGTGGGGTTACACGATGGATATTTCCATCCTATGGTATTTGCATCTCATCATGCAAGTACCATAATTACCATTATGAATGAATACTTATGTTTATTTAACATAGTATCATATCATCAATTTGATTCTCATTGTGCTATGCACATTATGGTTTGTGTGTTTTATTCACGAAACTTACATTAAGCGGTTTTCGCTCTACCCCCCTTAAAAGGGATTACGCCCACGTAATCTACCATATGTTATTATTGAACATTGGTTATTTATTTCGGGCACTCTGAAGCGTTTTAGCTTCTTTTGGTTTGTTACATAATAGAACCTTGTCAAAGGGTCTTAATCATAACAATGGTTTAGTCTTGCACACCAAGGATTCCTATATGAGTTTATTTAACTCATAATTAATTCGGTTCTAGCCTAACCGCTTCAAGGCATTAATAGCCATTCGTATTACTCACTAGGTACATAATCTCTAGCTAGGGCCCACTAGCTTCTGCTTCGTGACCCTGATAACTTGGGTCATTCACCTTCTTGTTTCCTTAAAGTGCTGTACATCACCCTTTGTCCTCTATTATGCGGATGAGGTTTACTAAACAAATGCGGTATTCTTCTACCGTGTTTTGAACTCAATGAGTTAGGATTTATAACCAGCTCTCTGGTAATCTACTGCACATGCTATTCGTGCTTCCATGATTATTCGTTAAGTTCCTCCGACTTATTGTCGGGTGAGGTTAAATCACTACTTAGTGTGCTTCCTCTGTTGTCAATTGCTTCTGAATTATACAGTTCTTCTGGTTCAGTACAAGTGTCCTTTACTTGTATGACCTTGCATTTTTCTATTGCGTCGGTTCTAGTGACTTTCTTACAATTCTTTCACACCTTTTATTCCGATGGAATTCAGTCTTGTGATTGTAGTGTGTGTTACACTCTTCGTGCTTCTTTGGCCTTAGGCCGCACGGTTTGCTGCTAAACTTGCTTACGGCTTAGTGCCATGTTGTGGGTGAAAGAAAGGTTCACTACGGTTTTACATTTCTCCATATCCCTAGCCATCCCATTAGATCATTAGCTGAACAAGTGCAATACCAAAACACTCGTCATACAGATTGCAGAGGCGTAAACGCTTGACAGTAAGTCACTTATGTGGTAGGAAAGAATATTTCTGCCCGTCTTCTCATACTTACACTCCGTGTCATTATCTGCTACTTCCTCAGAGCGGTCGCTTGTTGCGCACCGTATTCTTACTTGTGACACACATGTGTTTTACTGTTTCGGGACTGTGATAGTTCCTCTTTACTTATTGCCATTTGCATGGGCACCATTTCCTTATGGCATGAACACTGAGGTTTCCCCGTTCGTGTGTATGACGGTTGTCGTAGCATACCGTGATGTGATATTTCCCAATGTGGAGATGTTTTATTTCAATCTAGGTTCCATGTGTAGGTTAGCTTACCTCACATTGCTTCATCATTTATGACATAATTTACCAGGTATCTTGGTTGATAATGGATGAAAGTAATTTATCGGGTTACATGCTCTTTTGAGCGCTGGCCGTTCATGGTGTGCAATGTGCCATTTCCCGTTGATTGGTTTTGGACAATTATTGTCTTTTTCGTGCTGAGCATTGGGTATAGGCTTAGCTGTGTAGTTCTACTTTATGTATATCACCGGAACATCCCAAGAAACTTCAAGGTTTTTCGGTCCCGTTCCTATCATTGATAAATGAAGTTTTGTTGAGAGGCTGTTTCCACTCATAGATCTCATGACAAGGCTTACCATGTTGGTGTTTATACAATGGTTCACCACATGCTTGGGTGGATACGGAGTATGCTTGCTCCTTAAGTCGTAATGGTTTGGAAATCTCATTCTCCTTAGTTCAAATCGCTCATTGGCAATATCTAAAGCGTAGGCTTTATTAATAATAGATGGAAGCCTTTCTAAGGGTTCACATCTTCACCACATTGGTGGTCTTTGGGTTTCTCGTAGTGTCCAAGTGTGGACTAGGCCACTGTTGGCATTATCATGATTTAGCCTCTGTGCTACCATTGCTACAGAAGGCATGAAGGTAATTAAAAGCTGTCAACTGTATACTATACTGATGCTCTAGTGACAGTGACACTGAGTTGGCCATTACTCTAAGCCACTCAGGATGTTGGGTTTGAATTGATGTCCAGTTGTTGATTTCTTGTCGTATGAGACAATATCTCTTGCAAGTCTTGTTATCAATTGGTGTGGGTTTTGCAACCGTTTAAGTTACACATAACGTAGTTGGTTTATGGCTTTTAACCGAATCGCTGCGAGCTATGCTCTTTGCAAGCTGCTTATACACGTTTCCACTCCTTGTAACTACCCCATGGGTTGGAGGTATTACTGGGCTCCATGGCAAGTCGTGACATCACGCTTTCGTTCATAGGAGACCCTTTTGGCAATCTGGTGCTAATCAGTGCCTTCTCGTAGTTTAGGGTATTTTCTGATAGTGAAATCCCTTCGGTGTCTTAACGTGTTTCGTTCTAGCTTCTGTGCTTTTATCATGTCGCTATTGTTCGACTGTTGCAATTCAGACACCCTTCAAGGATTGATCCTGGGTGTTGTTAGGTTATGCCGTTACATCCGCTAATGTATATGATATATGTGTCCTCTATACCACCCTGTGGTATCATATTTGTGTTATCCCTTTCGGGGTTATACTATCTCCTTCTTGGGTAACTGTTTATATTCCCCTATAGTATTAAGACTAGGTTATATATCCTCTTCAATGATGATATACCTCATGGTAATCTTGTAATCACTCTTGGAACTCCGTCCCGTTTATTGAGCATCGTTGTGTTAACATTAGGCATTCGCCTTACTGTGTTCAGGCTGGGTATACTTTCCAGCTGTCGTGTATCTGCTTGATCTCTTTAAGACATATCCAATGTCTATGCTTACTAGTCGGCGCTCTTTGCGCTTCTTAATCCTCCATTCCTTATCTCAGATGGATTCTCTGAGTTCTTTTGTACTTGGTTACTAGTTGTATTCCTTCTCCTTGATCGTCTGGGGTGTCCAGCTGTTCTGGTTTGAACTTACTCATGGTCTGTAGAACGGAGTGACTACTTCCCGTGTGTCGTACACTACATGTATACATACGTGGGGTACCATGTTGGTACGTTACCACTTTACCTAACTATATGTCAGGCCCGCAAGCTCCTTCGGAGTGCGTTGTCCCACACCCTAATTGGGTACACTCGTAGTGTTCGTCACACGCCTAGGTGAAGTATTCTATTGTCAACTCCTCTTGTATCAATCTATGATACTCACCGTAATTTTGTTGGTTTGGTTTCAATAATCCAAGGTTTTAAAAGAAAGGTTGTGGTTTGAAAGAAAAATTTGGGTTTTAAAAATCATAGTTCGGTGTTAAAGAAGTTCTACATGGCATAGCCATGTTGTGGTCTTGACCAGTCCAGCTTCTCACTGACTGGATGTCCTTGATACCATGGTCAGGCGTTAGGCCTTTCCGAGGTTCCATTCTTCCTGTTCTTTAGGATACGTGATCCGGTTAGTCGCTTATTTACGGTCTCGGTACATTACTATGTACTTGTGGTGTTTAGTGTTCCTCTACATATTCCTGTCTTTATTGCACTGCCGTGGCAAGTGCGTGGTACTGTTGGTTTTTGTTAGACCTATACCGGTCTTGGTATGGTTTCCACTTGATTTTTATAGTCTGTGTTGACTCTTCATTGATCATATTGATCTATGTTTGGGATACTCGATCCTTTTGAGTAGCTTCTCATTGATCTTGACATGTTTCTTGGTTGGGGTACTTCTCCAATCCTTGGAGGTCCCATTAGTTTTTTTAGTTTTGGTTTTCCTTTGTTGCTCGTTTCCACTAGTTTACCCGTGGTGATTGAGCCTTAGCTTGTCTAGGCACCACTCTGTAGTTGCATCGGATTGTATCTTGTGATTGTTCTTGTAGCCACTTGAGCTTGTAGGCCAGGTATTGTAAACCTTTTTGGGCGTTGTAGTTCCGGAGTTAACCGTTCCGACTATGTCCTAGTCGGTTAGCATCCGTTAGTGGTATTATTTAACTATTACTGTCCCGTAGTCTTGTATCTCGGGCTTTGTTCTGTTCCCTTTTCCGTGTCGTTGCACGCTTAGTGCTCCTTTTCCTGTTGCGTCTTGACTAACCAGGTTATCGCGACTGCTAAGCATGTCGCCCCTGTGTTGTGCATGTTGCAGCCTCGTGTGTTGGAGTTTTCGTCTTACCGCATTAAGTGCGGGCAATTGTTGTTCAACCGGGATTCATCTCCGGGACTTCCATTTCTTGGAATCTACTGTGTGTCAAGTTCTTTCCTCGTATAGGATTATCTCACTACTGCCAGATCGGTTTTCCCCGAGTGTGAGAGGACTTTCCTTCTCTCTGGCGTTCTTTCCCAGTCATACAGTGGGTTTGCGGAGGGAGGGTCTGGTATAGTAGGTATCCGGTACACACCGGAAGTTCCTGTCTAGCATATCTCTAATGCTAACACTCAGCCCTTAGCCCTAAGCTTCTAAATCCTAACTCGCGTATTCCTAAACTCGGTATTTCCAGTCATCAGAGCGATACTTCGCTCTGATACCACTTTTGTAACACCCCTACCGCTAATACCATCATTACCGTCCAATCTCCTTACACTTTCAGATTCACGCAGCGGATACTTACATACACATACACACGCGGTGATACAATGCCGTTAGTCACCCACGGGACTAACAAGGCTACTCCTACTACCTACAACATCGTCTGATGGACCGGAATCCTGAGTACTATACACATCTACAATACATACTCCATTTTTGCCAATCAATACAACAATGCTCCAATCAATACTTTACTCCTTCATGTCCATATAATACAATTTACATAACCGAGTTTACTAGGTTCCAATTACAAATACCATGATTCCTCCAAGTTCTATGTACTCATTAAGAGTCTACATCTACCCATTCCTCACACTACTTACTTCCTAAGTACAAGGGGGTACCGTTAGTACACCTCTACGTTCTACTCTAGCTATCCGAGTGTAGCCACCGGTCTCTTACCTTGACCACATCCGTTCCGGTACCTGCAACACTAAAAACGTTCCCCCGAGGGGTCAGCTTTCGCTGAGCATGATAACCGCATACCCCGCGTACTAGTGAGGGTACGCCGACCACTTGGTCGAATACATGGCGATTGATTTCATTCAAACATACATGCATACATGCCTTATAATAATATTACATACATTACGCAAGGAATACATACATACACTTCATTACATACAAGGAATACAATGTAAACCATCCAATACCTACTTACCTTCTTCCGAATTACACATACCCATTACACACACATATACAATACTTGTTAGCTTCATTGGTCCACCCGGTTTAATCGGGTGGAGATTACTCTTTTACTCATTACTCATTACATACGCATACATACTCGTACTCTAACTCATACTCATACATACTTACTTACTTACTCTTACTCACGTTAAGTCGTCGGGACCATCCGGGCAGGGACTACACGGTCCCACCATCGGGCTTACTTGACTCACCGACTCCGGGATGCTACCCATTAAGGGATTTGGGCCGCGGACCAGTTTAAGAGTCAGGAATCGGATCCAACCTCTTGGTGTCCTCATCCTCACGCGTGGCCGAAGCTATATCGGACTTCTACTCATTCTAATTTATTCCTTACTTATGTTAGGAGTTAGGTAGTTAGGAATTAGTAGAAGTCATTCATTCAAGCCACATACACTATACATTGTTCATATACACATCCATACAAATACATTACAATATACAAGTACACTACGAAATACAATGCACTTCATCATCATTCATATATTTCATGAATTATACAGACTATTGTTCAAAGACAATTATCAAGAACAATGTAAACAAGCACAAGTAAGTGCAATATAGTCTGATTCATGCATTTATCTTATTTAGGGATCAAATAAGCACACAAATCGGGTTACCCAGATTAGGATACAGGGCATGAAGAAATCATACTTTTCACCATTGATTCGGACTCACCGACTCCTCTTCGGTGTTTGACTAATCAAATCCTATCACATACATACAGTTGGGTGGTTAATTATCCATAATTAACCTTACTCATTACTTTACTAGAGTTTCCTAGTTTATACTTACTATTCTTCATTGTTCAAATACCTTTACTTATGTTACTTACTTTAAAATTATTTCCTAAGCTTGTTTATAGCCTTAATGACCTTTAAACACCATTAATTTGTCTTAATTATCTTATAATATCATTACCCTTCATTACCCTACCTTAGATTAGCTTTAAAATGGATTCTGTGAAGAAAATGGGGTGGTCCTGGTTTTTGTCCTGGTTTACAAAACCCGGACCATCTCTTCAAGACGTTTCTGTCAAGTTTTTATGGTGGTCCGGGTTTATGTACCAGTTTACAACTCGGACCATCAGTTTAGAAACTTTCTGCCATATTTTTAAGGTGGTCTGGGTTTGTGTACTTGTTTGCAAACCCGACCATCCTTCAGCGATACTTTCTGTCAGTTTTTTGAGGTGGTCCTGGTTCGTACTGGTTTGCAAACCAGGACCATTCCAGCGAGAAGGCATTCTGCCAAGTTTAAGAGGTGGTCCTGGTTGCGTACTGGTTGCAAACCAGGACAAATCCAGCCTGTTGCAAATTTACAGTTTTAAGCTTTGTTTCAACTTCAATCTTTTAACCAAACTTCTTCCCCATTATTCTTACATATAACTAGTATATTTTAGCTTGATTAAGCAATTTAATCTAGCAATCCACTCTACCAAAATCTGTTACAACCACACTCATGTTACATTTTTCTCGTTTGTACAGCTCTTTTTCTCTTCCTCTGGCAAACTTCCCTATTGTTCTCCTGTTCCTCATGTGCATCTCACCTGTCATTACTCTCTGCTTAAAAATCGACGCAATTTTCTGAAAAACATCATCTGCACAGATTACACTAAAATTCTTTATCATAAACTTACAATACAATCCAGTCTATTCAAGTTTTTGTATTTTACTAATTACAAATTTCGCCAGACTTCTCCATCATAGCAATAAACCAGGGTTGCTCGCTACATTCTACATTCCTCTCTTCTTCACCAATACACACTCACTATGGGGCTCTTCTGTTGCCAGTCAACTATACAGACTCAATATTCATTATTAGCTCAACCTATCCCCACAGTCTGCATTACTTTAAATCAGGGACAATCAAAGTGATAGTTATTTCCACTAAATCTCTTCAACACAAGTGCTACATTCTTCCTTGATTCCCATCCAAACAAAACATTCAAAACTAACTCTGGTCTGCTAAATCATATTACTATACATCTTTTCATTCAAAGTTAACTATAAAGCACAAACGGGGTACTAAGGAGCTCCTTTAGCCAATACTAGACAAAAATCATCTCTACTAAATCATCAAAATACCACAGAAGCCTTGGTGCTTCAAAATCACCATTCGCACGAAAAGCAAAGAAAAGAGGAATCAGTCTCTAATATACACAATTTCCATACTAAAATTTCAGCGCATAGTATCAACAACTACTTTCGTAAAGTACTATAAACCTATTCCACACATCTCCTTGCTTATCAATTCATCACGTCTATCCTTGTCGCTTCCATCTCCTCTCTTCCAAACAAGGTTTTCACTCACACCGTTATTATCACACATCTGTCTAGCAACAATCTCAATACATGGGACAATACCTTCCCCTCAATCTACAATAAAAACATACTCATTACTCTACCTCAATCCACCCACTACATATACACAATTACACAATATTGATATTGGCCCCTAAGGCCATGGCATTAAAACAGATTCCAATAATTACAAATGCTCATTAATAAACTCAAACTTCCACAAACTACATACTAATACAATCACTTTAGCGTGGTTATTTAAATCAGTTTACTCATCATCCCATTCACTCACACATTAAAATTTTAGACATTGAGGTGAGGAGCTACTAACATTTAACTTACCTTAATTGGCTTATATTTCTTCCTTTTCTTTTCCAATCCTCCTCTTTCTCTCTTTCTTGCACAATCGGCTACATGGGGAATGGATTTGCCAAACCCCATTCCCATCACCAATACACACAAAATAAGTGTAATTAACATACTAACCCTTACATTACCACTAATGCATTGAAATGTTCAAATCACAATTCTAGGGTTTACCTTTATAGTGTTTTGGAGGGGTTTTAGCCCTTGTTTGAGAAGGTGATTCCACCACCATTGCAAGGTTGTAATTTTTCTTAACAAGAGAGAAAGTAAGTATTACAAGTGGTAGAATCGGTTTGAAAAGAAATGAAGGAACATGAGTTTTTCATGTAGATTTTTACCTTAATGGAGAGAGGACAGACTCCAAGCTTTATTTTGGTACCGTTTTCCTCTTTGAATGGGGAAAACCCATGGAGATAATTTCTTCCTTTTCAAATTTTGAAAGAGTATAGTTGTAGAGAATGTTGAGGGGATGAAGAATATTGGCTTACTTTTGCATTTGGAGTTCAAATGAGACTAGAGCATGCCAAGAGAAGTGAGGTAGCCATTGAGCTTCCCTTGGAGCTTCAGAAATCGCCCACAGAGAGGTAGAAGAGAGAGAAATCGCTGGAGGAGGGAACTCACGAGAGAGAGGAGAAAATGAGGGGATTGGAGGTGAGAGAAAAGGTATGTCCCCTTTTTACTTTATTTACTTTTTACTTTTTGGCTCATTGTTTATTTAACTAGTTACATGTATGTGTGGGGGTATTATTGGACATATTAAAATCGGTCCCCCTACTGTATTACTGGTTGGAGCGTTTTTCGTCTTTTACAGAAACGCTCGTTAGTTTACCCGGTTTCGTACTATTTACTAACCGGGCCCTTTTTCTGGAATCCTCTTGTTTAATTATTTTTATTGGTTATTAAGCTTCCATAAATGCTTAATAATTTACTATTTTTACGGGTCCGTTTGACCACTTAAAGTCACGTTTTCAGGTTTTCTCGAAATACGTGCTCTAAAGCTCTATTAGCGTTTTAATTCATTATTTGGATCTGTTTTCTTCGGGAGTTGTTCCCATATATTATTTAGGTCTTATTGAACCTTTAGAATCCATATAATACTCTAACCGAGGTCTCACACCTCCTATGGTTTTTAACGCTTATTTAGCGTTTTTCGCTTTTTAAGCATTTCTTGATTTCTTTTGGATTTTTTTTCCTTACCAATATTACTTAGGCGTCATTAGACCCTTAAATACGTATTAGATTAATTTTAATCCCTATATTTAGTTCGGGGTATTTCAGGCATGGTTAATGACTCGCCACTCCCCCCTGTCTATCCGCAGTGGTTCTATATAGAGATCCAAACCTGTCGGACCTTGGATTCATCGAATACAATCTAGGTTAGATAGTTGGATCAACGTTGTACCTTAGTTTTTCTTTAACTTAGTTGTTGTAACTTAGTCTTTCTTTAACTTAGTTGTTGTACCTTAGTCTTTCTTTACTTAGTTGTTGTAACCTAGTTTTTTCTTTAACTTAGTTGTTGTTTTAATCATATTGACTTAAATTTGGTCATTCAATTGTCTATTATTTAAAAAAAAGTGTCTCCCCGTAACATTCAAACTTATTCAACTAAGTTTGGTGAAAAAAAATTTTGTACTGCAAATAGTAAAGTATTTTGCTATTCGCAGTACAAATTAATCTTAAGTCAAATTAATAATATAAACACATAAAAATATAATCCAACACTTTTATTTACAAAAAAAAGGTTCCTGTATTGATTCCAACAAAAAAGTAACTGGTAAATTCGCTACTAATCAATTACAAACTACTTCGGTAAATTACTTTCATATATCATCATTTTGAAAAAAAAAACACAGCGACACATCATTACATGTGTACACGTCAATATGAATTAAAAAAATTTTGTACTGCGGTGATTAGTAATTTTGTACTGTGAATAGCAACCAACTTTTTTTTCATTTTAGACTATATTTGACAAACTATAAAATTTAAAATCTACCATTTTTTAGTACATGTGATAAGCGAGAAATACATCTACTTTTAGGGCTTTAATTCTTCCTATTTTCATAGCAATTTGTGTCGTATTTCTCACTTATCATATATTTTTCCTAGATTTATGTTTTGTATGAACTGATGTATTATATGTGTTAAATGTAGGAAAAAGCTATATAAATGGATAGATAATCTCATGAGCTTTCCAACGCAACAAACGGCGAGTAAAACGACTTATAACGAAGAATGTGGAGCCGGTTGAAGATTGGAACAAAATAGAAAACATTCCACGACTTGTACGCATAGACTTGCGCGGACAAGAGAGGACAGAGGAGGCGCATAGAAAAATACACATGTCCGCATGATTTTGCGAGGTCACGAGGGCGGACAGAGGACAGCATGTCCGCATGATTTTGCGAGGTCACGAGGCGGACAAGAGGACAGCATGTCCGCATGACTTTGAGCGGTTTGCTGGGCGGACAGCACTAGGCGCGCTCAAGACTTGTCCGCATAAATCCAAGCGGACAACAAGCGGACGTGACCAATCACACACGTGAAGTTTTCTTCTTCTTCCGGCGGCGCCGCAGTCAAACTGCTCCTTCATTAATTGCAGACGGCGCCTACCATAATTTACTCACGCCTGACGCCGGCTGCAATGAATTGCTGCTCTCTGACTGCAAATCTTCGCGGATCTGCTCACCAATTCCACCGCCATATCGACTCACCAACTGCACCGTCCCTGACTACTCTGTTGTTTGCTTCTCATTTCTTCTGCCTATAAAAACGACGCCCATCTTCATTCAAAACCATCCCTTCTTAAATCCAAACTCACCACGCCAGTTCACCAACACTTCATCAGCTCACCACGCACACGCTCACTACCATACTATCCATCGACCACATCCATTTCTCTTCTCCCCGTTTCTCCATTTTTATTTGTTTTTCCACCACCCACATCACTGCCATTAATTAGTATTATTATTACGGACAACGTGGATACAGAGGCGGAGCTAGGATTCAGAGTCAACTTGCTAGCTGGAGTTTTCTCTACCCTTTCTCTTATTTTGTTAAAACGTTGTTTATATATAGTTATTTTAATTAATAAACTTAAGCCCTCCCAGGTTTGGGATGCGAGCCTATTTTATATAATTATTTATGTTAGCTTTCCACTATGATTTTATCTAAAGTAGTAGTTTAATTCCAGTTCTTCATCTGCTTTAATTCTCTGATCAATTATTAAAGCAATATTTGTAGTTTTCTAATCAACATGCGAGAGCTGAGATAGATGACAAGACGTGGGAAGATAAACCTGATTAACAGCTAGAAGCCTGATCCGGCCTATAGGTTAATTAGTCTCAAATGGAAGCTGTTCTTTATGTGATTGGTTGTGTCCGGATTAGAGCATTAGCTGCTGCTAGTTCTAGCCACTGGTTAGGGTTCGTTAGATTTAGTCGTCAATGAATTATTTATAGTTTCTGAGTTTATTACTTAAGTGGTAAAGTTTATATTAATATAATTGATAAAATAGGTGAGCAGAACAACCCGGGGTGCTTTCTCAAAAACAAAAAGATTTATAATTTCTATTTTTATTATTCTGTTTTTGTTCAGGTTAGGTTTTCGATTATTTCTTCTCCTTAAAAAAATGATAAAATCTATTTACTAGAAGTCTCAGTAAATTTAATCCACTGTCAGTTATCCACAGCGAGGTCCCCAAGAGTACGACAACCCCACGAATCCACTATCCCGCAAAACGATTAGGTACACTGCCTATGTGGTAGAATTAGTCACATATTTCTCCAACAAGTTTTTGGCGCCGTTGCCGGGGACCTCCAGCACGGTTAATTGATAGTTTTTAAATTTTTATTGAGATTTCTATTTTTATTTACTTTTAATTTTGTTTATTATTTCTTTTTCTTTTCTATTTCTATTTCTTTCCTACTTGGTATTTTTTATTTTTGTTTTTATAGGATAATTACTGACAATGGAGAGCGGCCACGATGAGGTGAGAGATTGTTGATCAATCTGGAATGGACACGAATGCAAGAGGAAATATCCTCATATCAAAGATTGGTCAGGATTATCAACCACCTCAACCATCAAATCGAGAGCCGTATTGGTAGGAAATCAACCAGGCTAACGCACAATACAACGAAGCTCAGTTGGGGTATTACTACTTCAATCAGAACGAGCAGCAATCTACACAAGGGCCAGATGAATTCCTCCCAAGTATGGTCGAGCCACCAGAAGAAATTCCAGTGGTGACTCCAAGGAGTGAAGAGCAAACTGAGCCAGATATTCATGACGCAAAGTTCTGATGAGGAGATAATGACTTCTCAAGACATTTTTCTCTGACGCCGAGTTGGAGCAGATGTCTGAGAGTTACATTTCTCCTCCATCCCCATCCCCAACACAAGAGGAGCAATTAAAAGATGAAGATAAGTTGTCTGAGCCGGTCTGCGAGCTTGAGAAAGGCGATCCTATTGAGCCTCATCTACCGGAAGAGGAAATTTACATCCTCGAATCTGAGGAAGGAACACCACTACCACCGGTCTCTCATCAACTCCCATCCTGCCTCCATAAGCCTCGACAACGGGAGGAGGATGTTTACATCCTCCAATTTGAGGAAATGAAGCCAATCACACATGGTCTCCTGTTAAAACTACGCTACCGGCAGTACCTCCTCAAACACCAAGTTTTGTGGAGTATTCATTTTCCAAATATATATGCCGAAGCAACATTTTGTTTTGATCCAGGTGGTTTGCTTTTAATTATTACTAACTTCGTTTTCCTGGCGAAGATATTATCTACTTTTATTTTTGATCCAGGATACGAAGTGATAGTCTAGCCAAAGACTAAAACTACGGGCAGCTTACTGGGAGGCAACCCAGTGGTTAAACTTTATTATCCTATTATTATTATTGTTATTATTATTATTATTTTAATTTTGTACCCCACATTATTTCTATATTATTTTTTTCAAAAAAAAATTAAACAAAAATTTTCAATTAATAGGGGAGCATATGGTTTTATTTTATTTATAATTTTATTTTAATTTTAATTTTTAACAAAAAAGAAGTGGAAATGGTGTCTATGCTTTCATGCAACGCTTTTTAGCGTTTATTTTTGGTAGTGTGTGCAGGAGAAATTCTTATCATGGTATCTGAAGAACTCCACGGCTGGACACTTGCTTGAACGCAAGTGTGAGGAACGCTACTACCCCCATTGTTCGCACTTAAGTGTGAGGAAGGACACCTTCCTCAATCTACGATATAAGGGGAGTCTCAGTTTCTTTATTTTAAATGTTTGTGTCCAGACTATCACGCTTAATGATTATTATTATATCAGTCCATGATTGTTCTGAATGAAATTCTTCATGAGCCTGGCATATTTTGAAAGGTCTTTTCTTGATTATTTTATGAACAATGAGGACATTGCTCCTCTTAATGTGAGGAGAGTTTAGACCTTTCCCTGAAAATATGCCAGTTGCACTTAATGTCACACATGTTTTTAATTGTCTTCTTGCATTGAGGGAATCACTGCTCTGAGTGCTTATAAATGTTGAATTCTTAGGTGAAAATTTTTTCATAAATTTTGAAGTGAAGCCAGGTGACCACCTCAAGAATCTTTCTACTTTAGGTTGTTTGTATATATAGTTTTATTCAAATGAATCTGTTTTCCCAAAAATTTGGTGGATTAAGTTGATTGGGGAAACTGAATTAGTTTATCTTGGGATTTTGGAAATGATATGAAAGTTTGGAATGAAAGGATAAGGCAAGGTACTCCGCTGATCAAAATTTTCCTAACAAAAGCAGGCCTCGTCTATCCGGTTATTAAGTCCTAGGGGTGCCTTAACACCTATCTACCTAAGGTCTCGTGATCTGGGATAGTTGGCCCAACACCGTTACAAGGATAGAGAGAAAAGTCTGGGTTACGAAAAGAATCTGCAATTCGCAATTATTCAATTGTGTTGTATATATTTCTTGAAGAAGAATGTTTTTTGCATACGAAGAGAGTTAATTGCAGTTTAATTTTTGTTTTTGATCATGAGTATGTGGTGTTGAAAGGTATCGCGGAATAAGGCGTTACTTCACACCCCTTGTCATCCAAAGGTTAAAGGAAAGAAATGGTGGAAGATCCCAAGTTAATCTACATTCAGATTTTGTAGTCTAACTTATCCATGCTTTAAATTTTTTTTTCTTTTTCACTGTTTGTGAAAACCTACAACCAGGAGCAGAACTATTCTTTTGATTGTCACTTTGCTTGCTCTGTTTTGCATCTGTTTAATCCTGAGGTTTGATACTACGGCCTTAGAGATATATTTATTCTCTATTTGCTTGAGGACAAGCAAAAGCTAAGCCCTAGTGTGAGGAAGTTTGATAAGCGAGAATACATCTACTTTTAGGGCTTTTTAATTCTTCCTATTTTCATAGCAATTTGTGTCGTATTTCTCACTTATCATATATTTTTCCTAGATTTATGTTTTGGTATGAACTGATGTATTATATGTGTTAAATGTAGGAAAAAGCTATATAAATGGATAGATAATCTCATGAGCTTTCCAACGCAACAAACGGCGAGTAAAACGGACTTATAACGAAGAATGTGGAGCCGGTTGAAGATTGGAACAAAATAGAAAACATTCCACGACTTGTACGCATAGACTTGCGCGGACAAGAGAGGACAGAGGAGGCGCATAGACAAATACACATGTCTGCATGATTTTGCGAGGTCACGAGGGCGGACAAGAGGACAGCATGTCCGCATGATTTTGCGAGGTCACGAGGCGGACAAGAGGACAGCATGTCCGCATGACTTTGAGCGGTTGCTGGGCGGACAGCACTAGGCGCGCTCAAGACTTGTCCGCATAAATCCAAGCGGACAACAAGCGGACGTGACCAATCACACACGCGAAGTTTTCTTCTTCTTCCGGCGGCGCCGCAGTCGAACTGCTCCTTCATTAATTGCAGATGGCGCCTACGATAATTTACTCACGCCTGACGCCGGCTGCAATGAATTGCTGCTCTCTGACTGCAAATCTTCGCGGATCTGCTCACCAATTCCACCGCCATATCGACTCACCAACTGCACCGTCCTTGACTACTCTGTTGTTTGCTTCTCATTTCTTCTGCCTATAAAAACCGACGCCCATCTTCATTCAAAACCATCCCTTCTTAAAATCCAAAGCTCACCACGCCAGTTCACCAACACTTCATCAGCTCACCACGCACGCTCCACTACCATACTATCCATCGACCACATCCATTTCTCTTCTCCCCGTTTTCTCCATTTTTATTTGTTTTTCCACCACACCACATCACTGCCATTAATTAGTATTATTATTACGGACAACGTGGATACAGAGGCGGAGCTAGGATTCAGAGTCAACTTGCTAGCTGGAGTTTTCTCTACCCTTTCTCTTATTTTGTTAAAACGTTGTTTATATATAGTTATGTTTAATTAATAAACTTAAGCCCTCTCAGGTTTGGGATGCGAGCCTATTTTATATAATTATGTTATGTTAAGCTTTCCACTATGATTTTATCTAAAGTAGTAGTTTAATTCCAGTTCTTCATCTGCTTTAATTCTCTGATCAATTATTAAAGCAATATTTGTAGTTTTCTAATCAACATGCGAGAGCTGAGATAGATGACAAGACGTGGGAAGATAAACCTGATTAACAGCTAGAAGCCTGATCCGGCCTATAGGTTAATTAGTCTCAAATGGAAGCTGTTCTTTATGCGATTGGTTGTGTCCGGATTAGAACATTAGTCTGCTGCTAGTTCTAGCAACTGGTTAGGGTTCGTTAGATTTAGTCGTCAACGAATTATTTATAGTTTCTGAGTTTATTACTTAAGTGGTAAAGTTTATATTAATATAATTGATAAAATAGGTGAGCAGAACAACCCGGGGTGCTTTCTCAAAAACAAAAAGATTTATAATTTCTATTTTTATTATTCTGTTTTTGTTCAGGTTAGGTTTTCAATTATTTCTTCTCCTTAAAAAAATGATAAAATCTATTTACTAGAAGTCTCAGTAAAATTAATCCACTGTCAGTTATCCACAGCGAGGTCCCCAAGAGTACGACAACCCCACGAATCCACTATCCCGCAAAACGATTAGGTACACTACTTATGTGGTAGAATTAGTCACATATTTCTCCAACAACATGTCACATATATTGTCTAGTGAATTGGCAGCACTAGAGGTGACAATATATAGTTGGTGATCGGTACACCCATTCATTCGATCCAAATAAAAAGATGAACCCGATATAAACAGATGAAATATGAATGATGGGTGAATTGGATAATGGATCTCACCAGTGATGGGTGATAGATTTTTCCATCCATCACCCGATTCATCATCCATTTGTTACTAGTTATCACCCATTAATATGCCCTACAATTTCTACAAAGTTACAACTAGAGCCTAAAAGTTTTCTATTAAGTACACTCAAACCATTAAAACTTAATATAAAATTATATTATGACATAGCTAAATTATTATTTTTATATTTTATTTAAAATTTAATTTATATAGACCCCCTTTAAATATTAAGCACAAGGCTCTGTATATTACCAAACCACCCCTGCTTATTATTATGCAAGTACAAAAAAGTCACCTTCGATGTCTTCTTGTTGAATATTGTCGTAATATCTCAATGATACCTTTCGTGAAAAACTGGATTATCTGCCACTTCTTAAAGAGATCAAGCTTGCTTTCTGCACATACAACGACTCAACAATAAGATTCACTGGCTAGAGTTATCCGAACAAAACCTGGCCACCAATTCGATGACATCAAAACACTAGTCATACCAAAAACCATGCCTCACATACGCCACCTTGTAATAGGAAGCAAGAAGACAGATTGAAGGACATGTTGGATGATTGCTCTTGCCTTGAACCACCTGACGCTAGATCTTGCTCTAGAACCTTCTTAGCTGTACTTGACATTCTAGGAAAGAGAGATTCAGATAAGATGATGATGGTGGTGAAGGATGTCAAATAGCCTCAAATATGTCTCGTGACGAGTATCACCTCAATGATTATACATATTATGATAGACTATTATACAAATTATGCAAGATCATACATGTTTGCTTTAATTCAACCATTATCTTCCATTTTAAATAGGTGATATTTTAAAATTTGTTACTATTTTTTTTTAAATATAAGATGTTTCTGATTATTTTTACTAACTCACCTATCAATCTTTTTATCTTTTTACTCATTCACTTTCGCTTCAATTTCCAATACAAAAAGTAAGAATAAAATGTTCTATATTTTGTCTCTATAAATTTTATATTTTGAGCTAAAGCAACATTCATTAGTAAACTAAATAATGGAGCATAATATAAATTATTATGATCCGTAGGGTGTGGTTTATGATGACTGCGATGTGCTTAAAGGTGTGGCATATATAAATTGATCTAGTCAAAGATCTTCGCATTGAACCTAAACTTAAACCCAGGTTTTATCAAATTTTCCCAGCCAACTGACACCCTAATATTATATATCGTCTCTCTTATAAACTATCTTATTTAGTGAATGTACATCCATATATCTTTTGTCATATCAGACTAATATAAGATAGAAGAATATGTTTTATTAGACGAGAGAGCTCTAGAACCAGTGCTTTGTATTAGGGTTATAGTGTTTGTATTGTACAATAGAAGATATTTATATTTCTGTTCAACCACAACGATCTGTTGAGGAGTATAAGCGCAAGTGGTTTGATGAAGTATCCCTTTGATAAGTGTGAAATACATCTACTTTTAGGGTTTTAATTCTTCCTATTTCATAACAATTCATGTCATATTTCTCACTTATCATATGTTTTCCATAATTTATGTTTTGATGTGATGTGAACTGTTACAATTTATGTGTCAAATGTAGTTAAAATTCATGGGATTGCATCTTCACTTCACTAGCTTCGCAACGCAACAAGCGGGGAGCAAAACGGAGTCCAAACGAAGAATCTAGACCTCGTTGAAGTTGCTTTTGTCCATTTTATGAACTGGTCCGGGTTTGTGTCCGGATTTGTAAACCCGGACCAGTCACACAGACGACATTTTCTGCCCAATTTCAGACATGGTCTGGGTTTGTGTACTTGTTTACAAACCCACACAAACCCGGATCAGCCTTTCCGTGAAACTTACTGGGCAATTTTAGACATAGTCCGGGTTTTTGTACTTGTTTACAAACCTGGACCAATACCAGCGACGGTTTCCAAGCTACGTTTTATCAAGATCTCTAGAAGATAAAAATATTTTATCAACTGATAAACACTGTAGCTGCTATACATTCACCCATCCAGAGCCATATTGAACACATCTCATGCTCAGGAAGGGCTTTATGCCTCTATTACATCCATACCACTAGACCACTTCACTACCATAATTTTTCCTAGCCGTTCATTATCATCACCATCATCAACCCATCACCATATCTACCACGTTACTTCATCCACCGCACACCACCAATCACGCACACCAGACCACCTCCACACACACCACACACCACCACATATCCATAACCCAACGTTGTTGCACCGACGTGAAGACGAAGTCGGAGCGGGGAGCCAAAGTCAAACTTGCTAACTGAAGTTTTCTTTGCCCTATCTTTTAATTCGTTTAATGTCATTCTTTGTTACTTTTGTTATATTTATATTTATGTTTGAGTAGTTAGACTAGCTCCCCGGATTGGGGTAGTAAACCGAATCTTAATATTTATTGTGTAATCTTTTCATAATTCAATAATGCAATAGTTTAATTTCAGCTCTTCATGCGTTTTAATTCTCTAGCTAATTATTAAAGCAATCTTTGTAGTTTGCTAATGAAAATGCGGCGTTGAGATTAGTTAACAAGACATAGGAAGTTAAACCGGATTAACAACTAGAAGCATGGTCTGTCTATAGGTTAATTTGTCTCCAATAGGAATTGGTTATAAAGCGTTTGGTTAGAATTGACTTGGGCATGGTTTGCGGCTTGTTATTTCTGCTAGTTAGGATTCATTGTATAGGGATCAGTCAACGGATTAATTAAGATTCCTGATTTTATTGCAGAATTAGGAAGAGTTTATTAATAGATAAAAAGGGAAGGTTTGAAAGAATAATCCGGGGTGCTTTCTTTTATTTAGAGTTTAATCTTTATTTATTTTCTTAGTTTATTTTGATTGTTTTATTATTTACATTTGTTTACTCCCTCCGTCCTGAATTGACCGTCCTGTTTACTATTTGGACATGTCGTTTGACTTCAATTTTTAACATATAAGATAAATTAATTTTGAAAATTTAAGTTTAGTATATGAATCCTTACATGATAAATTATATGTCACAAAATTTAATTTTATAAAATTATTTTATCTTATATGTTTAATATTGAAGTGGAAAAACGTGCCATAAAGCAAACAGAACGGTCAATTCAGGACGGAGGGAGTATTAAGTTAGCCTTTTCATTAAATTAAGAAAAATTTGAAAAAGTGACGTTTCGTGTTTTCTTATGCTCTAGTTTCTCAGTTAGTTAATAAATTGTCAATTAATTGAAGGGGGTCTATGAGATCGACAACCCCCACTCAATTCATTATTCCACAAAAACGATAAGTACACTGTTTAAGTAGAAATATAGTAACACATAATTCTACTACAAGTTTTTGGCGCCGTTGTCGAGAACCTCGGGCACAGTTAATTGATATTTTTTTTATTTATTTTATTGAGATTTTACTCTAGTTTTTCTTATTTTATTTTCAGATTATTTTAATTCCATTCTAGTTGAATTTTTACTTTCCACTCGAATTGACTTTGCTGGTACTGCGTACGGGACTGCGTACGATTTATACTTACGTGGGTTTTTCTTTTTTTTTTCCTTTCGATTTTCTTTTCTTTTATTCTTGTTTTACTTCCGCGAATTTGAATTTGATTAGTTTAGGATATACACTTTTAGTTTTTGGTTTCGTATTTCTTTTTCTTTTCATTTTCGATTTTGTTTACTTTTCCTTCTGTTATGTCAGTTTTGTGATTCACGGGTATTCTTCTTAATTTTCTTTTCATTACTTTTCTTGGTTTTGTTTATATTACTGGTTATTTTCTAACTAGGGTTAGTTTTACTTACCAATTAGTTAGTTGCGTACTATTTGATTTCCTTAGTAAGCTTTATTTTTTTAAACCAACGAAAAGATTATATTAAGAATAGTACATTGGGTGGGAAGTCAGAAAACTTCCAACAACTCGCAGGGAACTGATGTTTACTAGCAAAGAAAGCTAGGTTGTGAGCAGTGAAATTGTCTAACCGACTAACGTGAAAGCATTGAAAATCCAACAGAGGACTCAAATGTGCCAAGGCATCATTGAGCAAGAGCGATGTGCTGGCTGAAATACTGGTGGGGCCAAACGCCGAAAGATATGCAACCACTGGCTTACAATCTGACAAAACCCGCACACTGCGAAAATCAAAGCGCTTGGCAAGATCAAGACCTAAGAGAATCGCTGCAGCCTCCATATGGGAAGTGTCATGACGAGTGAGTCCTCCCCAAACAGCGGCAGCAAGGACTGAGCCGTGACGAGCTGCAACCGCCGCAATGCCAAACCTGCCATACTTGTCCAGTCCTGCATCAACTGAGATCTCTACCCAATTGGGAAAACTAAGACGGGCCTCGGTTAGCTTCTTTTTTTCATTTTTTTTTTTTTTTCTTGATTTAGTTTTTAATTTAGTTTTTAGATTAATTAGGATAAATTTGCTTAATCTCTACTTTAGATTTTACGTGATTTCTGTAGTTGACATCGATTATTTAATTTTTATTTTCTCTTAGCTTTTGTTTTCTTTTATTTTGCTTTGTGACTTCTCTTCTGTTTATTATTTTTAGTTGGTTATGTTTGTTAATATCTCGTGCTTTATATTTTGATTTTCCATTTATCCTTTTGTTTGGATTATATTTTATTTAGTTAGATTATTTTATATTTATTTTTGGTTTTATTTTGTTTAGTATATATCTGATTTAGTTTAATTACTTCCAATTTGTTTACTATTTAGTCTAGTTCTAATTTACTATTTGTTTACGTTTTTCTTTCATTGCGTTCAATTAGTTTTTCTTAGGTTTATTTCGATAACGATTTGTTCCTTTAATTTTGATTTAGAGTTTGGTTTGGTTATTCTAGTTTCAATTTTCGGTGGTCTAATTTTATTTCTTTATTTTTAGTTAATTCTCTTGTTTTATTTTTGTTTATACCTTCCGTTTCTATATTATTTTGTTTATTTCATTTGTTATTTATTTAGTAGTTCTCCTTTGTTTTTATTTTTGTTTTTAAATATATTTTATTTAGTTAATTTTATTTTTGTGTTTCTTTTCTATTTTTAGTTCTATTGTACTTTTTATTTTTGTTTTTGTTTTTTAGGCAAAGATGGAGGATAACATGTATGAGTTGCGGAGAGTGTTGATACAGTTGGAAACGACGGTTACGATAATGAACATAGAGCAGAATTTGAACAGGTATAATCAATCGGGTGCCCAAAGTTACAACCAGAATCGGCAATAGGATTATTAACAACCGCAACAATTGTTTATTCGACAACCTCATTAGTGTGAAGGTGAGCAGACTATAATGCAGATGGAGGACAAGCAATTACGCCTATCAGGAGCCTCCTAATGAGGATACGAGCAGAATAGAGAGTATGCTGGAGGAGCTCCTGGAGCAACGAAAAATCACTAATGCTAGGTTTGCCAATATATATGCCAAATTTGCTGAGCAAGAAGCTATAAACCGGAGTTGGGAAAGACAACTTAATCAGATCTCGCAGCAGCTATCACAGGAGCAGGCAAATTTCCTCCAAAATCAAAGTCATTCGAACCCACTGGACCAATTACAAGTAGAGACTTTGAGGAGTGAAGACCGTTTCAAGGCTAATATTTTTGAAACTACGGAGTCTGATGAAGAGGTGAAGCGACATAGCAAAAGTGAATTATCTGATGAAGAGTTGGAGGGATTATTTGGGAATTTATATGCCCCTCCTCCTTCAACCCCAACTCAAATAGAGCAACCAGTATTTGAAGATATTCTGCCTGCACCTATCTGTGAACCAGTGGAGGTACCTGATGTGGTTGATTCCAGAGACATTGAAGAAGTTGAATCTCCCTCTGAAGTTGTCTACCAGCAGGATTATAATGTTAAGTCTTTGCAACCAGAAAAGAATGTTTACATCCTTGAATCTGAGGAGAAAGCACCGCCGTCAACTGGTCAACAATTTCAACCTTGCCCCCAGGAGCCTCAACCATAGAAGAAGGACATTTATGTCCTTGAATTTGAGGAAGAAGAGCCATTCACACCTAGTCTTCTAATTGAGCAGCGTTAACGACAGTATCTCCTCAAACACCAAGTTTTGTGGAGTATTTACTTTCCTACTTTATTTACCAAAGTAACGTTTTTTTTGATCCAGGTGGTTTGCTTTTAATTACTGTCTATTTTGTTTTCTTGGCAAAGTTGTTGTCTACTTTTATTTTTGATCCAGGATAATGAAACAGGAGTCTAGCCAAAGACTATAAAGACGGGCAGCTTACTGGGAGGCAACCCAGTGATTAAATTTATGTTTTATTTTTGTTTTCTAGTTTTATTTTTGTTTTTCTTTCATTCAGAGATGGCAGTGGTTTTTGTGCTTTTAATGCAATACTTTCAGCATTTTTGTGGTAGTTGTGAGTGTGTGCAGGTGAAATTTTTATTACGGTGATTGGTGTACCCCCAAGGCTGGACACTTGCTTGAGCGTAAATGTGAGGAACGATGTTACCCCCTTGTTCGAGCTTAAGTGTGAGGAAGGGAATCTTCCTTAATCCACAATACCAGGGGAGTTTCAGTTTCCTTTATTTTTAATGTTTGTGTTCAGCCTACAATGCTTTTAATGCTTATTTATTTATCAGTCCTTATGGTCCTGAATGAAATTCTTCATGAATCTGGCATATTTTGAAAGATCTTTTCTTGATTTTTATTTTTGAACAATGAGGACATTGCTCCTCTTAAGTGTGAGGAAGTAGAGACCTTTCCCTAAAATATCCCAGTTACGCTTAAATACCACACTTGTTTTTATTGTCTTCTTGCTTTGAGAGAATCACATCTTTGAGTGCTTATAAATGTTGCATTCTTGGGTGAAAATTTTTGCACAGATTTTGAAATCGAGCGTGGTGATCACCTCAAGAACCTTTCTGCTCTAGCTTGTTTGTATATATAATTTTATTCAAATTAATCTGTTTTCACTGAAATTTGATTGATTAGTTGATTGTGAAAACTGAATTAGTTTAGCTTGGGATTTTGGTAATGATGTGAAAGTTTGGAATGAAATGATAAGGCAAGGTACTCCGTTGATAAAAAGTTTCCCTAACAAAAGCAGGCCTCGTCTATCCGGTTATTAAGTCCTAGGGGTGCCTTAACACCTATCTACCTAAGGTCCCGGGATCTGGGATAGTTGGCCCAACACCGTTACAGGAATAGAGAGAAAGTCTGGACTGCGGAATAACTCTGTAATTCACAATTATTTGTTTTTTTGTATGTATTTCTTGAAGGATAATGTTTTTGCATGTGAAAAAGTTAATTGTAGTTTAATTTTTGTTTTTGATCATGAGTACTTGGTGTTGAAAGGTATCACGGAATAAGGTGTTACTTCACACCCTTGTCATCCAAAGGTTAGTGGAAAGAGGGTGCCTTGGCTACAACTATCCGTAGCCACCTCTGGCTACCTCCGCTTTGTTTTTTTTTAAGCGCCACTGGCACCTTACCTTTTGTTTTTTTTTTTTTTCTTTTTTCTTTTGTTTTAAGATTTTTATTTTTATTTTTTTATCATAAAACCTTTAAATTATTGTAACTTTTAATGTATAAGTCTAAAATGAAAAAAAATTATATAATTATTCATCTAAATTCAAGCTCTTCAAAACAAGACCAGTCATGGATATATTTTGACAACTTAAAAAAATATTTTACATGTATGGAGCACAAAACGTAAAAGAAAACTTGTACAAATGATCATACAAACCTGTACAAATGTTCACTAAAACATGTACATCCTCACGTAAAAACATGTACATTAAAAACATATAGATAGCCATATAAACCTGTACGAATCATTAAAATGTACATTCTTAGATTAAAACCTGTACATATAAGGAAGAACATTTGTATAGACAGTCATACAAACATGTACATATGACCATACAAACATGTACTGATGTTCATTAAAGAACATGTACATTCTCACATTTGAACATGTACATCGTCAGATTAAAACATGTACATTCTCACAGTAAAATATCACTAGTAGAAAAAAATATTTTAACCACGGTTATTTTGCCTATATACCACGGTTAGGAACCGTGGTTTATGCTCACGTGGTATATAGAAAATTGCCTATTTACCACGGTTGAAAACCGTCGTTTCAAAAGAAGACTATATACCACGGTTTGCACATAACCGTCGTTAAGGCCGTTTTGGACGCGGTCCTCACCGTTTTTAAACGACGGTCAAGTTTAGAACCGTGGTATAAAGTCATTTTATACGACGGTTAAATGTCAAAACCGTGGTATATTATCTATAAAATCAACGAATAAACCACGATTATATGTATAACCGTGGTTTATAGTCTATGAACTCTTTTTAAATCGTCGGCGATTTAGTAGCGTCGTTTCGCAGATCTCAAACAGAGCAACAAAAAGAGAATGAAGAGGCTATAGAACATGTATGTCCCTTGTTTGCGATTTAGGGTTGCAAAATAATGAGTGAAAACTCTGGCGTAGTATGTTCCTTGTTCGCGGTGGGTTGCAAAATTACCGTGAGAAGAATGAAGAATGGAGGCCATGTTCCTTGTTCGCCGGTTATGGTTACGAAAATTGCACTGAGTGGAGATGATGTAGAGCATGTGTTCCTTTTTCTAGTTGTAAGCTGCAAAAAATACTGAAAAACAAGAGAATGAGTGAGGACGGAGCATGTTCTTGTGCGCCGGTGAGGGTTGCAAAAATTACCGTGAACTTGTAGAGAATGAAGAAGAGTTGCAGAGCATGTTCGTCGGTTGGGTTCCAAAATACCGTGAGGTTGAAGAGAATGAAAAAGAGTTGCACAGCATGTTCGTCGGTTTGGGTTCCAAAATTACTGTGACATTGAAGAGAATGAAGAAGAAGAGTTGGAGAGTTTCGTCGGTTTGGGTTCCAAAATTAGCGTGAGAATATAAGAGATAGATAGAAAGAGCCGCGTTAAATTTGGGCCGAAAATTAAAAAATCCCGCCTAGACTATATACCACGGTTGACAAAAAACCGTAGTTTAATATAGTAAGATGTGCAATATAAATGACGATTGCCTAGGAACCGTGGTATATAGGTACCCTATATACGACGGTTCCCAAAGAACCGTGGTATATTCACTCTGGCATGTACTATATACCACGGTTGCCCGGAAAACCGTGGTATATCAGTAACCTATATACGACGGTTCTCCAAAAACCGTGGTATATGAACTCTGGCGTGTACCTTAAACGACGGTTTCTATGAAAACCGTGGTTTATAAACTTTAAACCACGGTTTTCCTTTTAACCGTGGTTTAAACGCCGTCATTAAAAACATTTTTTCTACTAGTGTATGTACATACATTCTCACATTAAAATATCATAGTATACATGTAAAAATAATTTTTTAAAAAGTTGTCAAAACATATCCATGACTGGTCTTATTTTGAAGAGCTCGAATTTAGATGAACAATGATATAATTTTTTTCATTTTGGACTTATATATAAAAGTTACAACAATTTAAAAAATGTTGTATTAAAGAAAAAAAAATTGACGCACGCACATCACTTGTTGTTTCTTCTATTTTCAATTTTTCCCACTATATTTCATTAATTACAAAAATTACTCTACTATAAAGATATTTTAATTTTAATTTGACTAAAATCTCCTTGGATGTAGCCAAGATGGCTACATTCACATGTAGCTAAGAATTTGTGTAGTGGAAAAGAATGATGGAAGATACCAAGTTAATCTATATTCAGATTTGTAATTTAACTTCTCCATGCTTTTAAAATAGTTCTTTTTCACTGATTACGAAAACCTACAAACTATTCTTTTGATTGTCACTTTGCTTGCTCCTGTTTGCATTTGTTTGATCCTGAGGTTTGATACTACGGCCTTAGAGATAGTTTTATTCTCTATTTGCTTGAGGACAAGAAAAATCTAAGTGTGAGGAAGTTTGAAAAGTGCGAAATACATCTACTTTTAGGGTTTTAATTCTTCCTATTTTCATAACAATTCATGTCAAATTTCTCACTTATCATATGTTTTTCCATAATTTATGTTTTGATGTGAACTGATACATTTTATGTGTCAAATTCAGTTAAAAGTTAAGGGATTGCATTCTTCACTTCACTAGCTTCGCAACACAACAAACGGGGAGCAAAACGGAGTCCAAACGAAGAATCTAGGCCTCGTTGAAGTTGCTTCCGCCCATTTTATGTACTGGTCCGAGTTTGTGTTCGGATTTGTAAACCCGGACCAGTCACAGACGATATTTTCTGCCCAATTTCAGACATGGTCCGGCTTTGTGTACTTGTTTACAAACCCGGACCAGCCTTTCCGTGAAACTTACTGGGCAATTTTAGACATGGTCCGGGTTTGTGTACTTGTTTACAAATCTGGACCAATACCAGCGACGGTTCCAAGCTACGTTTTTATCAAGATCTTTTGAAGATAAAAATATTTTATCAACTGATAAACACCGTAGCTTTTATATATATACCCATCTAGAGCCATATAAAACACATCCCAAGCCCAGGAGGGGCTTTATGCCTCTATTACATCCATTCCACCAGACCACTCCACTACCACAATTTTCCCAGCCATTCATTATCATCACCATCATCAACCCATCACCATATCCACCACGTTACTTCATCCACCGCACACCACCATTCACGCACACCAGACCACCTCCATACACACCACCACATATCCATAACCCACCATTGTTGCACCGACGTGAAGACGAAGTCGGAGCGGGGAGCCAGAGTCAAACTTGCTAATTGGAGTTTTCTCTGCCACTATCTCTTAATTCGTTTAATGTCATTCTTTTTACTTTTGTTATTTTTATATCTAGTTTGAGTAGTTAGACTAGCTCCCCGGATTGGGGTAGCAAACCGAATCTTAATATTTATTGTGTAATCTTTCATTAATTCAATAATGTATATTTTAATTCCAGTTCTTCATGCGCTTTAATTCTCTAGCTATTATTAAAGCAATCTTTGTAGTTTTATAATCAAAATGCGGTGCTGAGATTAGTTAACAAGACATAGGAAGTTAAATCGGATTAACGACTTGAAGCATGGTTTGCATATAGGTTAATCTGTCTCCAATAGGAATTGGTTATAAAGCGATTGGTTAGAATTGACTTGGGCATGGTTTTTGCGGCTTGTTATTTCTGCCAGTTAGAATTCGTTGTACAGGGACCGTCAACGGATTAATTAAGATTCCTGAGTTTATTGCAGAATTAGGTAAGAGTTTTAATCTTTAATTTATTTTCTTGTTTATTTATTTGATTGTTTTATTATTGTACATTGTTTATTAAGTCAGTCTTTTTATTAAATTAAGTAAAACTTGAAAAAGTGATATTTCCTGTTTTCTTAGTTTTAGTTTCTCAGTTAGTTAATAAATTGTCAATTAATTGAACGAGGTCCCTGAGATCGACACCCCCCCTCAATTCACTATTCCGTAAAACGATAGGTACACTGCCTAGGTAGTAG
This sequence comes from Limonium bicolor, assembly GCA_023374045.1. Classification (NCBI taxonomy): domain Eukaryota; kingdom Viridiplantae; phylum Streptophyta; class Magnoliopsida; order Caryophyllales; family Plumbaginaceae; genus Limonium; species Limonium bicolor. Next base: position 131,879,765 of record CM041777.1, on the reverse strand, counting down.
GTATTAGTAACCCGTATTTCTGTTACACCCTTCGCGAGCGAAATAAGTTTTCCCTTCAGTCGATACCCAATTCTTTTGCATTATCACCATCTACCACCATTTTGACCTTGGTATCAAATTGTCGTTCGATCATTTTAAGGAAACTCATAAGAGCTTCAAACGCATCACTCTTGTGTCACAAAAGTGGGACCCACGTAACTTTGGTATTCTCATCCACAAAAACAAATTAAATATTTGTAACCATTGTAAGTACTACGTGAAATGGTCCCCAAACATCTACATCAATCATTTCAAAAAGTTTCTTGGTTTTGATTTTTGAGTGCCCAAACGGTAGACGCTGGACACGAGACTTATATCAAATGTCACAAGTATAATCTTGCAAAAAATGACAACTCTTTATTAATCACATCTTAATCAGTTTTTGAAATGGGACGTGACCTAAACTAATATGTAACTTTTACAGCCTTGGCAGTAACTTTAGAGATGAGACCCAAGTGCTGGTCACCATCTTCCTCTGCGGAGACACCATAAACACAAAAATCTGACTAGCTCTTTTTGCTTCCAAACATAAAGACCTTCCTGATCCAACCCAATGACTTCAACCTTCTTTATAATAGGTCATGTGCCAAATAATGTTTCATACCAAAAGTAAGTGGCTAAGAAAATTTCTTAACTAATCTCTTAATAGAGAGTAAGTTGAACATGAAATTTGGTAGGTATAATACATTTTTAGTCCAAATTCTTTTCCTAGTTCCGTATCCCCCACCATAGAGACAACCTGAGGACAGTCGTTGGGTAAAACCACTGACCTGAAGTGTGACAAGCTTTCCAATTTACAAAGAAGCTGTGAGCTCCAAACATATGGTATGTTACCCTAGAGTTCAGTATCCACTTCTCGGAAAGTGTTAAAAAGAATATTTTGATGCTCACTTGAAAAATGACAATGTGAAATCTCGGTTGACGAGGTTGTAAGAGTTCAGTCTGAATGAAGTCTACAATCTTCTGTAACTGATCTTGAGTAAGATTGCTCACAGGATTGCTAACAACACTCGTACCTCCTTCCTAAAAGGTCAGACCAACAATCCTTTTTTGTCTCCTCACCAAAACCTAGTCACAGTCATGGAGATGGAAACAATCCTCCGCAAGGAGACCAACCTTCTTGCATTGAGTATATTTCTGACACTGATAACACTCGTCATACTCATGACTAGTCTTCTTGCAAAGGGTTTAACCTTCATAGTTTCTAAAGTCTTAGATAAACCAGTACCTCTGGTAACTTCGGCATTGTAAAACGACATATACTATGAGTTGTCATCTTGTGCTTCTCTCTGGTTCTCCTCTTGTGCTACCAAGGCAAACACTTTCTATACGGTTGGTAATTCTTTCATTGCCAAAATCTGTCGCCTTATATGTATGTATGCCTTGCTCAGACCCATCAAGAAGTGTATCAACCCATCTTCTTCTTTCTGTCGAAGCCTCAAGATCGACAAGAGTTCTTCGTAAATCTCCCGAAGTTTCATGAAGTAGGATCTCACAATATCGTCTCCCTGAGGGCTGCCAATTCTTATTTAAGACTATGTACCACAACCAGATTACTACATTCAAACCTGTGACACAACTAGTCACACACTTTTTTTCGGATTGTCAGAAAACATAATACTCTCTACGATCTCTGGTTGCAACGAGGAGGTCAGCCATGAAACCATTAAGAAATTAGCCAGTTCCTAGAACATCAAAATGAACATCTTATTCTTCTTTAGGACACTGGACTTTACCACTAATAAAACCAAATTTATTCATGGCTTTTAATGCGGTTGTTATAGTTCACTTCCAACTCTGAAATCCTACCCTAGCTCAGAAGGATGGACATAAAAAGGGTTTGAATATTCTACAACACCAATATCGATGCTTTCTTCTTCCCTGGATCCTTCTTCATTCGCCATATTGAACTGTGGAAAACAGCAATCGAACAATAACTGCTCTCTGCTACTCGCCACAATCTTGAAAATATGTATTGATTCTTGCTCTTTTAGAATATGAACACAAATATGAGTAGCGGAGTTAAGCGTAGGCTTAAAACCTTGTATTGAATGGATAGAAAACGGAATCTCTGTACGCGACTATAAGTAGAGAAAGTAAATAGCCAAAATAGCTAACAACCTAAAACTGAAGCCTAAATCTGTGGATCTATCTATAATAGAAAGTAAAATATATAATAGAAAATAAAACAAAACAAACTATATATATATATTTACCATGGAAAAAATTTATATGTATAATCTAATACCCCCCTCAAGCCGAAAGTAATAAAATTACTAAGGCTTGGTAACATCTTGTATTCCCATCTGTGGAAACTGATTATTGTAACTTGCTCCCGGTAAAACCTTGGTCATCATGTCAGCAAGTTGTGTGGAAGTATGAGTGTAAGAAAGATCCACTAATCCCTATTGTATTTTCTCACGAACAAAATAACAATCCTGTTCAATGTGCTTTGTGCGCTCGTGACAACTGGATTGCGAGCTTTATAAATTGCAGAATGATTACTGCATTTAACCGGAATGGGAGAAACATTAGTGACACCAAGTTCATGTATCAAACGAGATAACCAAGCAAGTTCTGCTGTAACACGACGTAAAAGTGATACTCTGCTTCAACATTGGATAAAGAGACAGATCCTTGCTTCTTTGTTTTCCATGAAATCGGACTTCCTCCTAGAAAAATATAATACCCAGAAACAGACTTCCTGGTATTAGAACAAGCATCCTAATCAGAATCACAATAAACCAAGAGATCAAGATGAGAAGCCGCATTTAGAACAATCTCATAATTCAGTGTCCCTTGCACATAACTCAAACAGTGTAATGCGGCCTTCATATGGATATCAGTAGGTTTGTGCATAATGTCTGACCAACAACCATAGGCCCAGTAGTTGGTTTATGAGAATTAACCTAATATTCTGCCAATATCTCCTTGCAATATTTTTTAAGAGAAAGAACATAACCATTTGAGGTTGGCACAAATTGAATGCCAAGAAAATAATGCAAAGCTCCCAAATCTTTGATTTTAAAATCATCATCCAATGCCTTTTTTACAGCATCAATGCTTTGTTGTTGATTCCCTACAAGCAACATATCATCAACATAGACCGCAATAAAAACATCATCATTCTTCTTCCGATGAAATAAAGAATATCATTCTTGGACTGCTCAAAACCAAGAATGCGAAGAAAATGAGCCAATTTAGTGAAGCACTATCGAGAAGCTTGTTTCAAACCATAAAGAGATTTCTTCAGGAGACAAGCTTTATTTTTTCCAGTTACCTCGATACCAGAAGGTATTCGCATATAAACTTCCGCATCCAAATCCATGAAGAAAAGCATTGTTGACATCTAACTGATTAACAATCCAACCTCTATGAAGTGCAATAGTAAGAAGAGCACGAATAGTAGTAAGTTTAACCATAGGAGAAACGGTTTCATAGTAATCAAGGCCATATCGTTGAGTAAACCCCTTAGAAACAAGACGGGCTTTATATCTCTCAACAGTACCATCAGATTTAAGTTTGACCTTGTATACCCATTTACATCCAACTGTCTTTTTTCCTTTTGGCAAATCTACCATTCCCAGGTGCTATTTTCTTCAAGAGCATGTAACTCTTTTTGCATGGCGGCACGCCAATGAGTATGCAACATGACTTCCTTGTAAGTACGTGGCTCTTCTAAATCATTGTTTTCCAGTTGTGTACTGAGAGAAGAAGACAACAGTGCTGACGATGTATTTGACGTCAAATCGGTCAAGGTAGCATAATTTTGCAGTTGCCTTCATCCACGTGCACTACTGTATAAACATGTTCATCTAATATAGTTTGAAACACAAGATGACAATCGTAGTCAGACAGATATGATGGTGGATGACTAGCACAACTCGATCGTCGTAGCCCAATTTCAGCATTTGTGGCAGCGGATTCACTAGAAAGAAACCAGGTTGTACCCTTTTGTTTGATCAAATGTAGCCAAGTAATGCGCGAATAATCATCAACAAAGCCAACAAAATATTTGCATCCACTATGTGTAGGTGTGTTGAAAGGACCCCAAACATTAATGTGAACTAAATCAAATGGTCGAATACTCTTAATTTCTGAATGTTGAACAGGAACACGCTGATCACAGGACTGATGACAAATATCACAAGCTATATTTGGATGAAAATCAGTTCCCTTTATTAAACACATCTGAACTAACTTAGGATAAGGTACATGCCCTAAACGAACATGTATGTCTCTAGCTTCTGAAACAAAAAATGAATGTAAATTCAGGCCCAAATCAGTCTACTAAGGACTCACTACGGCTCCCTTTCACGATGCAGGCCCAAATTCGTTTCCGCCAGCTGCTGGGAGTTTGTTGCAGACCCTCTCCTCTGATGCGCCTTGGGCCATGATAGACGATCCATCATCACGTCCAGAAGGTACAGCCCATTGCGCACCAACCTAATGCGTCTAAGGCTCCTTGTAGCAAGGTCTTGGGACGAAACATTTAGCAGATGTAAACATCAATGACATATTGAAATTTTCCATAAACTTCTTCACTGAAGCTAGATTAAACATAAAGTTTGGGACATATAATACGCCTTTGAGCCAAATCCCATTTTTTAATCGCACATCTCCTATCTTTGTCACAGGTTACGGTCGGCTGTCTGGAAGAGTTACAGTTTTCCGGTGATTGATATCTCTGCAATTCTTAAACAAATCGAGCGATCCCGACATATGATCGGTTTCCCCTGTATCCAGAATCCAATTATGTCCAAAAACTGAATCCCTAGCTATTGTTTAGCTCATAAGATAACAATTTTCAGTCCTATTTGATTTCCAGCTCAAAACAACTCTGTCACTTGTTGAATTTGCCGAGCCGTAAGACCACCGTCCTCAGTCGTATCTCTTCACTCTGAATAGAATTAGCATGAGCCTTTTTCCTTCTTCCTAATACTTTTTCCTTCCCATGTAATTGAAAGCAATCTGTGATGAGATGTCCCGCCTTCTTGCAATGATTACATTTCTGTTATTGCCTGCATATATCTTGACTATGACCGGGTTTATGACAGTATATGCATAATTGCTTCCGTTTGTCTATCCCTTCGGTTCTACGCATATTATTATTAGCATAAAAAGATAAACTTTCAGATTTCTACAATTCAGTACCTTGTTGTCGTTCCTCATGGATAATGAGTGAGTAAGCCTTTTCCAAATTTGGAGATTCCTTTATTGCTAAGATCTATCCCCGAATTGGAATAAAGTTTTTATTCAGACCCATGAAGAATTGGATCAATCTATCCTCACCTTTTTCTTTATAAGTTTGCTCTTTGATATGGCAGGAACATTTTCCACACACACAGACTAGAGTTGGCCGAGCAAGATTGATTTCTCCCCAAACTCATTTCAGTTTGGTAAAATACTCAGTAACGATCTCCTCTCCCTGTTTCAGATATGCCAATTCTTTCTTTAAATTATGTAAAGTAGCAAGGTTATTTTCTTCATACCTTTGACACAAAGACTCCCAAACTTCTTTTGGATCTTCAAGATAATACACGCTTTGAGCTATAGTCGGATCCAGTGAATTTGTAATCCAAGATACAACCATAGAATTCACACGATCCCAGGCTGAAAAACTTAACACATCGGTTTCTGCTGGCTTATCTATCTTCCCGATCACGAACATATATTTATTCTTTGACTTCAACGCCATAGTCATTGCCCACTTCAAAGCCATACATCCAGTTCCATTGAATTTTGGAACTAGATTTACTCCCGGATTTTCTGATGGATGAACATAAATGGGATCCTGAGGATCAATACTCGTTGCTGAACTTGATGAAGAACCTCAGTCTTTTGCCTCCATAGTTGAACAACAATATAAAATAAATGATGTGTTTGATAGTGGATATAAGATTATTTGTGTAGCTCTGATACCATTTTAGAATATGAACGCAAATATGAGTAGAAGAGTTAAGCGTAGGCTTAAAACCTTGTATTGAATGGATAGAAAACTGAATCTTTGTACACGACTATAAGTAGAGAAAGTAAATAGCCAAAATAGCTAACAACCTAAAACTGAAGCCTAAATCTATGGATCTATCTATAACAGAAAGTAAAGATCTATAATAGAAAATAAAAAAAAACAAACAATAGATAGATATATACATGTATATTTATCATTGAAAAAATATATGTATAATCTAATATGTTCTGATACCATAATTGAAGATAGAAGAATATGCTTGATTAAACGAGAGAGAGAGAGAGCTCTAGAATCAATGCTTTGTAGTAGAATTATAGTGTTTGTATTGTACAACAGAAGACAACGTAGAGCTAATATATATAGCCAACCGATTTACATGAATAAATGAACAAAAATAAATGGGACTTGTGAGATGTCCAGGCGAGTTGCTCATCTGGACAGTTGTCGAGACACTTATACCATTTGAGAGTGCGGCTGCTTCGTCATATATGGGCAAGAGAAAGAGCCAGACTATTGTCCGGACAATTGTACAACCTGATTCGTCTACGCGCAAGACCTGTTCGTGTGAGGAGGCTGGACAGACTCTTGTCCGGATAGTTGTAGGATTTGCGTGGAACCGTATTCCAGTATAGATCCTTCATTGGTGTAATTTTTAAAACCTCCTATAAACTCTTCATTTGTATAACTGTCAAAGATCTTTAATGTTTGTGTTCACCCCTTAGTAATGAGTCACTCAAATAATCATCTTGTATTATATTAGGAGGTGATATGAAATGAAAGCAGAACATAGAAAACACTGTGTTTATTGCTTCATTTCTTTATCTTCTACATCTCTTATTCTCTCAATTTTATAACAGTCTCATTTTACGAGATTATGATGTGCGTTTTTTTTTTTTCTGTTGAGCAAAGATGCCGTGGTGGAGTAAAAGATTTCTGGCTTGTTGGTGAAAAGCCAACGAATATTGTTTTGTTATTTTCGTCTATGGGATTAGTTTAGACTTGTTCGTGATCGGCTTTGATTTTCTGATCACGACCTCTGGCGCATTTTTTATCTTCACCTAACCCATATGAATTCTCAAGCTTTTTTATGGGGCATGATCCTGGTGGGAAGTAATCAGAGTCCACAGCATCCATGCCATGCAATATCAAAAATCCATACGAATGCACAACAACAAGAAAATTAGACAATTAAACAATAACAACAAGGGAAAAAATGACTTAAATATGTAATCTTTAAGTTTGTTTGAGCATTATTACCGGTGATGCTAAATAACTTTTATAGGAGAGAGAATACTGAAAATGTGACTGGATTCATGGTGGAAGAAAGAGAGAATATAATTATTCCAAAGTGGACTTTATTTCTTCTTCTTTATCCTACCACTATATTCCATATGTCACTTCATCCTTCTTAAATTGAGGAGTAGCTTTTCGCTTTTCCAACAATCTTCATATTTTTAATTTGTATTACTCTAGCCCTTAATGTTTGACACCTGTCATAACAGTTGTTATCAAACAAGCCAATATTTCTACAGTCTAAACATCATAAATATTAAAAATGACTAAAAACAAACTAAATACATCAAATCAATAACGTTCCATTCTTTACAAAATGAGTTTTGAAATTTTGAAATAAATTTAATTTGGAAAGATAAGCATTCCCTAATATCTTATAAGTATTATTGGAATTTCAGTAAATATTATCACCAATTTTATAAGTATTTAGAATAATTCTCGGATACTGTGTCAGAGTACTCCAAGATTTTATCAGTATTATTAGAGATTTGATCGGAATTCCCAAAGACTCTAATCAGTGTTTCCAAAACTTTTATCAGCATTTTGAAGATTATTATAACTTTATTGTGTATTATTAATAGTCAAGGTCATAATACAGAAACTAATATTTGATTTCATATAATATAATTGAAAAATATATAGTATCACGAAATTCCATAAAGATAAAATTTGAAAACTAGAAATTTGGGATCTCCTTGAGAAGAAAAATGGAAGATAGAATGTTTGAGAACCTATTTTTAAGTTGCCAAATAGTTTATTGTTTTTTTCTTCGAAAGGGCAAATAGTTACAGTGTTATAGAACCTGACAGTTCAAGTTTGTCGGTAATGGTAGACTTAGGTTGCCTAATATTTGATTTGGTCGAAGTTGAATTGAATTATTTCAATTTATATTTATTACTCCCTCCGTCCCTTTTTGACTGTCTTGTTTACTATTTGGATATGTCATTTGACTTCAATATTTAACATATAAGATGATATAATTTTATAAATCTAAGTTTTTTAGTAGATTCCTTAGGTGATAAACTATACATTACAAAAATTAAATTTATAAAATTATTTTATTTAATATGTTTAATATTGAAGTGGAAAAACATGCTAAAAAGCAAACAAGACAGTCAAACTGGACGAGTCAAACTGGACGGAGTAGTATGTTTAGATCTGTAATACTTTGGCTTAGACGTTTTTGTTAAAAGAATACATTAACTCAACTCATTATCATATAGCTTTTGCTTGGTGGAGAGTGTGTATAGATTTCAGATTACGGATAGCACACTCATTTTATATTGTTAGATTAAATTTCAAGCTTGGATCTGACTGGTTTGATTTTAAGAAACAATTCAGATTTCCAATAATACCCTCATATATACACTTTGTCAGTTTTTTCCATGGCGGAAAAAGACAACGAAAAAGGATTTTTTTGCTTCGAAGAAAACGATGGTGGGTGGGTTCGACGCTTCCACCTCATTGAAGAGCCGTCATATTGATCCATTGTCTAAACCCGGTTACGTTCCTTCTTGGAAGTAACAAACCCGCTTGCAATTTGGACCATTTCCATTATTAATCACAAGTCAAACCCTTTCATAGGCCTCGCGGAAGAACACATTCCGGGCATTATAGTCCAGAAAGAAGAAAAAACGTCTCTGTAAATGTGCGTGTACAAGGTAAGTTCCACTTCTGACTTGGTCAGTTTGCCGATTCCATTCGCGAAGAAATTTAGAAAGCTCTAGGAATGAGGAACTTGTGGAATTCCAGACCGCCTTTGCACCTCCCAAGAAGCTCATCTCGCAATTTGCAGCCGACAAACGTTGTTTTCTCCCATACTACTACCGACTTCCTTCTATATATAACCTACTACTCTTCCATGTAATTCTTCGACCCAAGTGTAGGATTCAACACACCAATACAGATAGATATATGGGGAAAGGAGAAATCATGACTAAAGCACAGCCTTCCCCTTCCATTTTGGAGATAACAGTAATATCAGCAGAAGGCATCAAGAGCTCCCCTGTCTCCCTCTTCTCTTATCAAACCAAGTGTTTCATCACCATCTCCATTACCGCCACCACTACTGCAGAGAACGAAGAAAGCTGCAGTGATAATGTCTACAGAACACGGGTGGACGAGGAGGGAGATGTGAATCCCACCTGGGGGGACAAGTTCCACATCCCGCTGGACTCATCCTTCTTCACCAGTACTACTCAACCATCTTTAGGTGGCAGCTTGTACCTCCAGCTGTACGCTAAGCAGCAGATAATGTTCGGTCATCGTCAGCCACTCAGCCTGGGCTGGTGTAACATACCAGCCTCGGACATTGTTGATGGACCATCACCGGTTGGATCACCCAGATTCCTGAGCTATCGAATCAGAGATGCTGATGGTTCACGAGGAGAAGGGATCGTGCACTTAGCAATGAGGCTCATTCGGGGGTCTCCACTGTGTACTACTACTGCTTGCACATCGACAACACGGAATCCAACAGTTATATGTTTTCAGCCGGGGAATACAGTTGTCGAAGACCAAAGTCGTCTAGCGAGCGATCGCATTCCAATCAGTGTATATCCTTACCATATGATGTGCCAGGGATAACAGTCAAATGTATAGAAATAGAAATCCTACGTTTTCGGAAACATCTAGTTATGCTTTCAATCTCTCATGGCTCTATCAGTTTTCAGTGGAGCATCTTAGCAAAAAGATGCAATTAGAACAATTACGTCCGACTCCAAACCGATACTCTCTCTACTACCAGAGTCGCACCTATATATGCACAAGATAACTTACTAACAGATAGTTAATGAGAAAACATATGTTCTCTTAACTTAAAAAGTAAAGCTATCTGGCTCAAGGCCATCACCATGTCCGCACTCAATTATTTCAGCAGTTGACCACTCTAACGGGCAGTTTGACATTCATGGAGCTTTATGCATCTATGCTCTCAACGAAAAAAACAAAAACAGCTTACTAAAGATAAGTTACGGGTTAAACATACTAAAAGACGGAACAAATAGAAGTAAATTACAGGTTGTACATAATTGCCCTGTTAGGTTTACCTCACCAGCGTAAATTCTTCACGTCGAAGCTGCCCTCTTCAAATCTTTTCCTGAATGACTTGAAACTGCTATGTCCTGCCTCTGACCACCGACTTGAAGCACTACGTATAGAGGCGCTACGTTTTAACAGATCTGATAGAACGCCTGAGCTTGATGGTGATTCACTTCCTGATTGATCACCATACTCTGCATTCAACATAGACAAGTCTATTAAGCACATTTCCTTTAGATGTTTCAGTGCTGCTGAGGTTTGAAATCAAGTATGGAGTGACATTGGGTATTAGAGCCCCGCTGGAGTGAAGTAACCAAGTGAGAAGATGGAATAGTAAGAAGTGGAAGAAGAAAAAAAGGTGGTATTGTTTTAACTACACTTACGTATCACTTGTGAAAAAGACAGAGACAATAAGATAGTTTGAGCTTTTTATACTTGTATCAATCTTGTAATTAGCAAGGCATTTTATATGCGTTAATGGGTCAGAAAGAGCCTTTCCTTTTGGTTAACTAAGAGATCCATAATACAATATATGCTTATAAAAAGCATACTGAGAATCTATGGTACATGGGTTGAGGGCAATGAATCAGATTCTCAGGAATCACAGGCAACAGTAGCTCTCTTGAAAAAAAAACACTAATGAAACATGGGGAGTAAACAGCTCCTAAGATTGATAATTTTATTCCTCTCCTGTTCCCTCCCAATCACAAAGCATTCATTTCCAGAAGGTAGTAGAAATAATCTTACTAGGTCAAAAAAATCTGGAACTCATACAAGTACGATTACCTGAAGAGGCAGGCAACCGATATTGTCTCTTCAGGAACTTTGAAGCTTCTTTATCCTTCTTGTGACATAATACTCGAATCAGAGTGTTAGCGTCATCCAAGCCTCTTGGAGCATGCCTCTGTACTTCCATGTCAACAGGGATATTTTCACTTGCAGCCATTAACATCCGGATAACAGTCCCAGTCTGTTCAAGATTGAATGGTCGTTACCTCAGTAAGACAAAACCCTTGAGTAACACAAAACCCGTCAAGGGAAAGCTTGTGTGCAAGCAAGATAAGCGTAATAGTTATCACCTACCTCAAACGAAAACAAGCTTAGTATTTCCCCAGCACATTTTGCTTCTTTCTCACCACAGAACGAGGAAGACCTTCACCGTCAGCCACAAAGAAGTCCTGCAAAGTAGAGCATATGTGCTCACCCTTCATTAGTGGAAATACTCATGTCAAGATACATGAGCAGGGCAAAGCATAATCCACTATACCTCCATGCTTTTCTATATCAAATCTCTATAGAGTTTGGACTATTTAGTCAAAATCTAATCTAATCATAACTTAGTTCCTATCATATATCACTATCTGTCACTTATCTCCCATCTCTCCTATTTCTATCTTCATTACTACTAGTATTTGTCTGTGAGCTAATGATCAAATCATTTAAGTTCTATGATGGCATGTAGATCTTATCACTGACCAAGAGAGGCAACTGTTCCTTCACCCTCTGTGCCTACTATATATTCCCTGTCCTATGCAGGATTCAAGTCTAACAACAGAGGTCATGTGTACCTTTAAAATTCTGAAATCATCTTCCATTAAAGAAAAGTCAGCGTTGGAAAAAGCACGGGAAGGCCCTCCGTCAAGCAATACCCATACATAACCCTCCTGAGCATTTAAAGGTACAATATCAGGATACTCTTCTGACAATCTCTAAAAGGATGTATTAATGATGACGAGTCTACCAGTAATGATCGAAAAATACTAAGAGCTACAGAGTCCCTCATAGTATTGTCAATTAAGCCACATGTGCGATTGAGTACCTGTGTCAATAAACATAACGATTACTCAGTTTTCTGAACAAGCGACACTTCAGAGGAATGAGACATATTGCATATTTCTCAAAAAGGAACCGAACAATTTCAATTGAGATATTTTGTTAAGCAATTCAGGGTAAGTGGAGATTCTGCTAGTCGTGCACGAGAACAGGACATAACAAGAATCTTACTCCGTCGATGTGTGGAAGAACACTGTCCATGCGAGCTCTTTCAACACTGCTATGATACAACTGACGCAGCAGAGGCTCCCTCAGATCACCAAAAATTAGTCTTGCTCCTGTTCAAGCAGGATATGACAATTACAACATTATTTCACTTACAGCCAGGGTAGCAAATGAAGCATGAAAACATGAATAATGGCTGATCTACCATGGGTAAAAATACGGCTAATAATTTAATTCTTTTGGATTAGCTCATAACTTACTGAGGCGAGAAATATTATGAGAGTCAACAGTAAAAATTGATTTAGAGCACTAATCTGTGAATCTGAACCAAAACTTAAGCTCCGACTACAATCTCAGCTTAAAATACGTCATGGGCTCAAGAGAGGAAGGATAACATACCAAGAAAATCAACAATTTTGTGAATACCATCTGCAGCAGCACTCCTCACGCCATCAAAGGTGCTAACAAACAGCTCATCAACTGACTCATCACAAGTCGACATGGTCCTCTCCAAAATTTCTGAGGATTCTTCGATGTTAACTACCATAGACATCAGATATCTCAGTCAACTATAAATATATATATTGTCTGAGAACATAAGTAAGAGAAACATGAACTGACAAGGGTAACTCATGGCGGGAAATTTGCCGCGCTAGAAACAAAGTCAATATATTTGTAACTGCAGAGACAGTGAAAGAGAGAAATAAAGAGTCTACAGCAACATCCACTTGGCCTTACAACAATCTGTCACCTACAGAAGAAAACCATAGAATGTAGCACACATAGAATCTAAGAGCTTACACCATCTTCGCTTGACAACTGGCTTGACATGTCCCCATGACTTCCTAATCTCCTGTTCCAGGTATCCATATGACTTTTTATATACTGCAATCGGAGAGCAAGGAGAGACATAAGAAAAGCCAAAAGGTCAAAGCAGCTCAAGATCAGTTTTGAGCAATATAAGCAGTTAAGTATATATTCTTCTGCATAAATGGCCTGAAGTTCCCCTTTTCATTTTATAAATTAAATGGTAATTGAGATCAGATTTAGCTAACTACGCAGCATCTGCTTGGAGACTTTTGAAATACACTTATCATCAATAAACAATATATGACACATATTGCAATATGTACACTGAAGTTGGATGAAAGGGAAAAAAAGATAGAATTGTTTAACTGACATTAACACTGTTCAGTCTGACGCACAGCTTTGGCAGTGTCAGTTCATTCACAGTATCATCAACATCAGTTTCCATTATGTTGCATTCAGCAAGCTTTTTCTTGATGCCCGGAATCACCAACTCTTCATAACGTGTCAATGAAGGAACAGGTGGAAATAGATAGCTCTTCTCAACTGCATTTGATCAGAGATTCCTCAACTTCTAGTACAAATAACAAAATACCATTCCACCATATTCAAACCAGGAATAGTCTCGGTTACTTTCTATTTAGTATGTTGAATGCTTAAAATCACTAAAACTCTCGAACAACTAACCATTCCAATATATATGAAGAACACAACCAGTGTACACAAGTTCCATCATAAAGATCCGATTCTCAGGCATTCTTACCTAAGTGGCTGACCACTTTCGTCAAATAAGCATCCAGGCAGTGGAAAACAACAGATAGCAATGCTTGCAAATGAGTGATGTTAACTGGAAGCTTCATTTTAAAAAACTGGTCAACAGTCTGCAAGAGGATACAGAAAGAAAATAAAAAGAAAAAAAAATTAATACTGAAAACAAGAATCATCAACGCTAGTCTACCCAAAAGCTATACTTCTCGAAAGCATGAGGGTATAATAACTTTAAGATGCATTAGAAATAACATGTACCTCCTCTATCATCCTAAAAACCTCAACAACTGATACAGCATGCTTCTGCTGAAATGATAACGGTTCCCAATCCTGCAAGGCAATAAGATGCATAAGATTCTATCAATATGTATTAAGAACCACCCTTACCAAGATCTATTAGCATAAGATTGTTCATTTCCAATTTAGCTAAACTAAACAAACAATGTAACAGACTTTCTAGCAAACAACTGGTGGCATGTCCCTTGGTGCATGCATGCATTTTACGAGTATACTAGACTAGTATTTTCAGTTCACCTCAAATTGAAAAACTCAATTAGCAGGAACATCAATATCATCATCCGAAGTAATCAAGCACCCTCAATTACAAAATAAACTTTTGCAATCTGTCAATATTACAAAACGATGCACCTCCGGTGCCAAGAAACCAAATGGCATCAATTCATACCCAAATTAGAAAAGGTCTAAATCCACCACCCCCACAAAGAAAAAAAACACTCCATTTTCTCACATTGCATGAACATGGAAATAGAAAGATAACCAACACATTCAACTTCTTTGGACTAAGAAAAAGGTATGCGAGACCCTTCCCAGAAATGGGACACGGACAAAGGACAGGATCAGGTAATTTGAAGAATGTTTCAGGATATTTGACATAAGCAAACAACAAAGTACTTAAGTATGTTACTTCAGATAATAAAGAGGTCAGTTCAGAATATATAGGACAAAGAGCCAACCGGCTCTTCCTCATTACATTTCTCTTTCCCCACATCTCTCTTATTTTATCATCTCTCTAACAGCTACGAAAACTTACCCATGAACTTTAGCCCATCATAGCAAATGAGACCTGATTCAATTTATACATCTCTGAACTAAGCCCATGTAAAAGATAAAACGTTCTATGATTCTATCTATATTTTACTTCCGAAAAACCCAGATCAAAACAAAAGCACATATTCATATGTATTCAGGATGGCCACATATATTATTACTCTTCTTTCACATCAGAGCATACAGCTGCGGTAAAATCTAATTATCATTGGTGTCTTTATATAGCCCCTCTCTTAACCCATGCAGTGCCAAGCTGCTTCATAAGAGCCAGGGGACTTGCAAAAGCTGAAGGATATAAAAGAATCAGAAAGTGGGAAGAGCAGGCAAACCTCAAGATGGAAGGCACGATCAATCCAATCTAGTATATGAGAATGCTGAGATATAATCCAATCGAGAATCAAAGGCCCTGAAACTTCTGCAATCTGCTAAGTAGACAGAATCATGAGAACCGACCTAGCATATATGGCAGTGCATAATCAAATATCACGGCAAATTTAAGAGCTTATGAGCCACGAGATTTCGATTGAATTCTTTTCATCAATATCGATACAAAGGCACATGGATGGCATACTCAAGCTCTGAGACAACGCCTGCGTTGTCAAACATAATACATCCTCCCTTTCCATTTTAAAATTCTATGAAACATGAATCTTTGGGAGGATCATTCTTAGGCGGCAAGGGTTGAATCTTAATTATAAAATAACCAACTACTACAACCAAAAAACAAAATAGGCTTCCAAAAGTCAAGATAACACTCTTGATATCAAATTAATTTCTACAGTAACTATGGGGATTAGAATGTAGCAGGACATATTGAATGTAGAAAGCGAGATAGTAGAGTCTACAATGAAGAGTATCAAGTCAAGTTCACTCTACAGCATCCCTTACATGGTAGTGGTCGAATACATATGGAGGCTGTTTAGATTCATTTTCTTCACAAGACAGATTATGAAGCTTTGTAAGCTCCTGATCTAGCGCATGAGCAGCTGACAGAACCAATCTAACATCATGAGAAATGAAGAGATGCCCTGTAGAAATGGTTTCTGATATGGTCCAAAAACCACATGGGTAAAACAGAAGAATAAGATTAAGTTAACACTGAAAACTTTGTTAATCAAAAACATATTCTACAGCAGAATAGACAAACCAGATGCTCCTCGAATGCTCGGTACAATATGGTGGAAGAGATCATGCCAGCTTCAAGACACCACCGGTGAAGCACAGGGCAAAACATAGAAATTTCTTTATCTATAATCAACATTAAACCATCTGCAAGCAGTTTCAAAGAATTAATATTCTCTGAACCAGATTCCGAATCCTGACAATGAGTGACCTGAGAAAAATATTGCAAGGACCAAGTAAGCACTTCAATGCCCTGGAGCAGACAAAATATACATTAGTGAAATACTCACTCGGGTACAAGCAGCAAGAACAGATTTACGAACATACACCTTCACCTTCTTGAGATAACATTCATCAATGCTATGCTCCATATTATCTATATAAAAAGAGATTATGACAAGATGGAATCGGATATCATCAAACAGTAACTTGTGTACGTGTGATCATTTGAAAAAAAAAAAGCCACACTTTTGAGATGTTACACAAGACCAACCTCACACATTCATTGGGGAATAGAAGCCCCAATGGCAAAGAGCAAAGTCATCATCCTACGGAACTCAGAAGGTATCTGGTAATATTATAGTTATTACGGAAAGAGAAGAAAAGAGAATGTGTGAGTTAACCCAGAGAGCTTCTATTGGACTAAACATTCAAAAAACAGCAGACAGCAAGCAAGTTTCACTAGAACGTGAACCAACCTGGCTAAAATGAAGGTGATAATCTTGAAGCAGGCTGTTGAACCACACATCGATAGCAGAAAACACAGATGATATGAAACTTAACTGAGTTGTTTCCATTGCATTTACTGCTGCACCCAAGGGAACCCAGATACTTCCTCTCTTCGACACCACAAGATTCAAAAGCCAAAACTTTCTGCAACTGCTGAATCGCATACTCTAGCAATACACCCTCATCTGTTTAAGAAACTGTAAAAGTAAAAGGCATGAGATAGAAGTGACACAGAAAATAGAGCTCCCTTCAGAAATATCAACCGAGTATTCACCCTAGCTAATATCAATGATTAAATATAAAATTGTAAGATACTAAACCATCGGCAGGGGATAGTCGCAAGAAAGATCGGAGATCTTTCTGCATCTGGAAGACTACTGCAGAAAGATTATCAAACTTCTTCTCTAAGATCCTCATATCGTTCTCTAACAATCCATACATCTCTTTCTTGTCACATCCCATACATCTTCCCACTCTGGTCGAAACCATTGACCCTCTTCTCCCACCGCCAGGATACTAAGGCTCTGATACCAAAATGTTACGTTTCAAGGAGTAACGCCCTACCAAGCTCAGTGAGCAATCTTATTCAATCAATGCATAACCCAAACATACTGATACAATCCTTAAGTACTCGATCAACTACTAAGAGTAACAAGCCGTAACAACTCCTAACACAATACTAGACAGCTGATAACCAACTAATAACCATCCAGCTGGCACTATTAATTAACTCTTTTACGTACATACACATTGCCAAACCTCCTATTATGTAGACAGGGGAGACGTAACACAGGGCCACTCCAGCGTGCATCTGATTTTATCAGGATCATCAGCTACCCGTGACAGAGATCAGAGACCAAATCAAGGCCCACCAACAGCAGATAAAACGACACTTCCCTAGATTTCAAACAGCTGATGTGCTTGTAGCAATTCCATAACAGCCCGCATATGTGATAAGTGTCCAAATGAGCATGATTTATAGGTGTATTTCATATGTTATATTAGCACTTTTCTTGCTCATTCTCCACTTTGGTTAGTTTTCCTCTAGTTTATGTTTTATGGTTATCTTACAGATTTATTGGTTAAACATGAGGAAAAACCAAGTATGAGCAAAGTAGACGAAGAGACGAACGCATAGGCGCAAACGGATCTAAAAACGGAGCTCAAACGAAGAATCTGGAGCCTGTCAAAGTTTGCAGAACAAGATGAGACGAAACACATGTGTCCAGATTTGCGTCCGCGTAGACCCTACCCGGACAGGTTTTGTCCGGATTTGTGTCCGCGTAGCCCCTACCCGGACAACTCTAAAGTACATTTGTGTCCTTACGCGGACAAAAAACTCGGACGTCTCACGTCCGGATGGGCCAAATCGGGACACAAACTCGAACACGTACAAACTCTCGCCAGGACATTTGTGTCCTTACACGGACACAAACTCGGACATGACACGTCCGGATGGGCCCTATCCGGACACAAATCCGGACACATGTAAATGACTGCGCCGAATCCAGAAATCACGCGACTGATAGATCTGCACCGCCTTCGCGTTTTTCCTCAATTATAGTGCCTACAAACATATCTATCTACTACATCAAACATATCAGGCGCCGCATCCCTTATTTTCTTCACCCACGCCTGCAATAAACTTTGTCCTCTTCCCCTCCTTTTCTCTTATAAAACCCACGCTCATTCTTCATCAATTCCCATCATCTGATCACACAACGCTCATCAAAATTCACTCTCCCTCCATCCAAATTCCATTCTCCATCCATATACCACACATCTCCACTTCATTTCCGTCATTTCCATCACCAAATAAGCCTAACTCTTCCATTTTCCAAAAAACCAGACGAAGAAGACGATTTGCACAAAACCAGGCTGTGTCCGGATTTGTGTTCGCATAGACCCTACCCGGACAGGTGTTGTCCGGATTTGTGCCCGCGTAGCCCCTACCCGGACAGGATCAACTTGTGCCTGTTTGTTCATTTTTCTTGTTCTACCTGTTTATCATCGTTTGAGGTCGACATAATCACGGAGACAAGCCCGGAAGCGAAACAACTCTCCCCAAAAATAGAGTTCTTTCTTCCACAAACTTTACTCTGTTTTAATGTCTATCTTTACTCTGTTTTTATTTCTGTCAATGCCTGAGTAATTTTATTTGGATCCTAGGATGGGGTTTGACTCTAATATTGCTTAAATAAATATTATTACTTGTCTCATTTATTATACTTTTTTTATTCCTTTCAATAAATATTGTTAAATGCTTTACGCGACAAACTATTGCATTTTTATGGTAACTATCAACATATGATTTTGAGATAGTCAATAGTACCACAAAGGAATAAACCTTGGTATTTACACTCCGGATTGAGTAAGAAAATACTGAGGCTATCATTAAGAGTTCGTAACTTACCCTTATTAACTCTAATAGACAATAAATAATTGAGACATGGTTATAAATTTGTTTAAGTAATTTAGGCGATTCCCCCACAATCCTAGGATACCTTTTTCCACCCATATCAATTAATTTACCTTATTTTATTGTATTTATTATTCTGCACTGATCCTAAACAATCAAGCTTGTCTCCGGCTAAACCCCCTATTTGCTGTTTTATTAAATACCGAGACTAGGATAATTGAACAAATTTCTCTGTGGATACGACACTTGTTGTACTACATCGACTAGGTGCACTTGCCTTTCTTTGCCCATAAGTATATATATTTTCACTATGTATTTTTGGCCAACAATATGTAATTTGTGTTCCTTGTGGCTATGGCTATATACCAGAATGTCATCAAAAAAAACTAAGACAAATTTTCTCAAGGGCGGAATACCTCGTTCATCACCGATTGAAATAAAGGGGGGTGTTCTTCAGCCCAAAGGGAATAACTAGAAATCCATAGTGCCCTTCGTGAGTGTGGCATCCCATTTTAGGAATATCAACTTCCGAACACGGATTTGGTGGTAACCCGCCTTTAGATCAAGCTAAGAAAAACCCCTGCACCATGCAACTCATCAAAAAGTTCGTCACTGATGTGAATAGGAAATTTGTCGGACACTGTTATGTCATTTTAAGGGGGGGCTCCACAAAGTCAACACAGAATCTCAGTTCATTTCTTCACCAGGAGGGACGGGCTGGGAAAAAGGTTGTTGTTGGGCTGGGAAAAAGGTTGTTGTTGGGACAGGCCCCAGTTGGTGTTGGTGTTGGTGACGCCCAAAGAAGCATGAGAGCCATTCTAGTCCCAAAATTGCATCAAACGCCAGCCATTCACCGATTGAAGCACATAATGCGTTGGACCTGACCGAGCTGAGTCGCGTCAGTTTGTGACTAGAGCGAGGAACAAGTTAACGGGTGTTGTGGAGGACATCCGTTCGGACCTGATGAGGATCGGGCATGCCTTTGGGCTTGCACGCTGCAGGGTGGCTTGGTAGCGACTCCAATAGCATGAGCACATTGTACTTAGTGTTGTCCCTTAGGTTGCAAGTGTTAGTCTGACCATGGGCACGAAGCAACTAGAGGTTCTCTTGGCCGAGCTGAGTGGTGTCAGCTTATGACTCAAGTGAGGGCCAAGTTAGCGGATGTTGTGGAGGACATCCGTCCGGACCTAATGAGGACCGGATGTGCCTTCAAGTATGCACGCTACTATACCAGGGTGGCTTGGTAATGACTCCAACAGCATGAGCACATTGTGCTCAATGCTGGCCTTTGGGTTGCGTGTGCCAGTGTGACCATGGGCACCAAGCAACTATGGGGTGTCTCGTTAGTTTGGCTCCTGCCACGAACGGTGCAAGGGGCATTGTACATCAGAGTCATCTTACGACTCGGCATGGGTTGAGTCTTCGACAAGGACGGAGATAGGGTGCGATGTAGCCCGCGTTAGTACACCTTACTGACTCGTACTAGCTGGTGGTTCTTGACTGTCGCTTTCATATTGGGCAAGCACATGTGGTTGTGGACTTGGTTGAGATGGACCTTGAGTCCCATGTAATGGAAGTGATGGCCTGAGGGTTGCCACTTGATTGTTTGCCGGGTCGATGAAGGCTTGATGGTTCAGAGGATGAGTGTGCCCGCTATGGGGCGCATGAGTACTCAGGCTGCAGGTAATGGGACGGAGTTGACTCATTCTGTGCTACGGCCTGGCATTCGACCGAGGTGTCTGGGCCACAGGAATGTGACGAGGTCTTTTTATGGTGCTATAGGAGACTACTGTTGTTAGGTTGAAGATGATGGTTGTAAGGAGTAATCAAACACTATAGTTTGATTCATTTAGTGGTTGAGGGTAATTTTTGTGAGGATTGAGGGTTTTTTACTATAGAAAGAAACATCCTCAGCAAAAACATACATTTTTTTGTGAATGGATTGAAGCATTTGAAACCTTTCTGGGTTGGAGAGTATCCTAGAAAAATACACTTGACAGATTTTGGGTCAAGCTTCCCTTTGTGAGTAGTTTGAACATGGACAAAAGTTGTACACCCAAACACCTGAATCTCAAGGTCATTTGAGACTTATAATTAAGGTAGACCTCCCGAAGACATTAAATAGGACTTTGATAATGGAGAGGCCGAGAAGATGATTTTTTAAGGTGACATGCAGTAAGAACAACTTCCCCCCAATATAATTGTGGCACATACGACTTGAACAACTAGGCTCGAGTAACTTCTAAAAGATGACGATTCTTTCGCTCGGCTACCCCATTTTGTTGTAGTGTATATACACAAGAAGCTTCATGAATTATGCCTTTTGAATGGAAAAAATTGGCTAGGGACTGATCTAAGTAGTCTTTGGCTTTATTAGTTCGAATTCTTTTGATGGTGGTGTTAAACTGATTTTGATGAAAGCATACAAAATAGTATAATCTCACTTATGCTGCTCTTTTTTAGAAGAAACACCCAATAAACCTTGTACAATCTTAATAAGTGTGGCAAACCATCGAGCACTAGATATATTAAGCACATTAAAAGGACCCCAAATATCATTGTGGATTAAGCAAAAGGAGTGTTACTTCTTTATAATGAGAGAGAAACAAAGCAAGAGTGTGTTTAGCTTGTTCACAAGGCTCACAAAGAAAAAACATAAACATCAACGCCAATAAACAAATTAGAAACACATGCCTCATCGCACCAAATTGATGGTGATAGAGCCAAATGGTATCTTCTTTTTGTTGGGGTTGTTTATATGAAAGGCCTATTTTGTGGTGATTGAGGGCAGCAAATCTAGATAATAGAGACCATTTTTCAGCTTAGTAGTTCTAATCATCCTCCCTGAATGCTGATGTTGAAGAACACACCAAGTAGGAGAAAGTATAGTAAAGCAGTTTAGATCATTAGTCAGCTTTGTAGACAGAATCTAAACTAGTTGACAAATCTAGAACATGAAGGATATTTTTCAATTTGAGATTATCAGAAACAAAGAGGTTCCTTTGCCCAACCTTAGCTGAAGAACCAATAGTTGTAGTTATTTGAGAATTTAAAGAACAAGGCTTATAGGTATAGAAAGTTGTGGAAGAAGATGACATATGTGATGTAGCTCCAATGAAATACCCCAAGTTTCTAAGGAATGATTTATCTTGCTATTTAAATCCTGGTGAGCTATAAAGCATCTTTAAACCCTAATATTAACATAAGTACAGATTAGGACCAGAAATGACCTTAATAGTACTTTTTGCACTCTTTTGGAAATAGTTGGCTAGAATGCTTCAATAGCATTAAGATAACCAAGCAAGTAAGTAATGGCGATGCTGCTGTTAGTAAGGGTAGTTGCACACAAATAGGTGATTCAGCAAGCAAATTAGCAAGCAAGTAGGACGTCTTAAGCACGAGAGGGCAAACTAGCAAGTAGGACGTCTTAAGCACGAGGTGTCAAGTTAGGTTGCCAAACACCAAGACTAATAGGAGTCTTACACCTAAGCAAGCTAGTAGGAGGTGGCAACACCTCATTGGAGGCGTTTTTGGCCAAAGGACAACCATATCTCCCTTTCTTCCATCTTAAGTAACTTAAGCCTTAACTTAGCTTGTTGGTCCAATGGGAATCAAGCCAGCCAAAGGGAGATAAGGCTGCCGCCCATATACCCTTAGTCAGCCTTGAGTTGTCATCCTTATGTCAAGCCAAAGTTAGAACCAATTAGATTAAACCATGTAGTGTGCAAGATGTCATCACTTAGGACCTTACTTATCTAAGGAGGAAATCAACTAAGCTAACTCCCTTGGCTTATAAAAGCCATCGGCCACACCCATTACTATCATCCCACTCTCACATTCCTACCTCCATCAAGAAAGAAAGAAGAGAAAGGAAGCATAACTTGATGTTCTACAATCTGGCCGGGAGCATAAGAGAGGGAGGAGAAACCTTTGCTTCATTCAAACCATCCATTCATTACCTAAACCTCTTGTAACCATTAGAAAGAGAGCAAATAAGGAAACCCACCTAAGAAGGTAGTCTTGGCCGAGAAGGAAAGGAAGGAGAGAGCTCCATTGTGGCCCACTTTCAAGGTAAGGTTGTTCCTAGAGTCTTCTTCATCCATTCCTAGTCATCCATGGCCGAAACCAAGAGGAAGGAACCAAGAGAGCTTACTCCATTTCCATGTCCATGTTAGGTGCTCCAAGGTTGTCCAAGGGTGCCCTAGTTCCTAGCAAGGTTTTCCAAGGTTTTAGGGAAGGTTTCTTCACCAATCCTCAAGGTAACTTCAAGACTATCATCCCTTCTCAAACCTATGTGTTTTCAAGGATTAGTGCTCCTATATAACCTATTTAAATTCGTAGGTATTTTGAGAGCAGAAAACTAATGAGTTAGAAATGTGTTTTAAGGAAGAAAAGAATGTCTTTGTCACCTATTCTATATTGCTGAATACTTAAAGGGTTAATTTGGGATGTTGTAATCATGGTTTATAAGTTGGATTAACCTAGAAGTTAACATGGTAGTAGGCTTATCAATTTCGGGTATGGGTCAGATTGACTTCAACCCAAACCGCTGCTCATGTTCACTCAACCCGACCCATGTTACCTGTTTCACCCAAAAACAAAATAGAATTTGTCAACCCGAAAACGACCCAACAATCTGAAATTGACCGGAAATCAACCTAAAATTAAAAATATTGTACTATCAATACAAATTCTATACAAAATCACCAAGACAACATAACATATAAAACCATCAAACATAAATGGTTACATTTAATATATTTAGGGTTATGACGCATAACTATAAGAATATATATTTTATTTTCTTTTAAAAATGTTTTCGGGTTGCGGGTTGAAATCGGGTTGGCAGGTCAAACCCAAACCGAACCGGATTTTTAGCAACCCAACCCGAACCCGACCCAAAAATGTTTTCGGGTTGAAATTACAACCCAAACCAGCGTTTTAGCGTGTCAGTTTCAGGTTGGATTTCGGGTTTGGGTCAAGATTGATAGCCCTATATGGTAGTTTGGATAGTAATTAGGCCGATTTGATGTTGTTAGAATCTTAGGAAGATGATGTCTTAAGACCTTTTTTTATCACCAGAATTATAGGATGAGTCCTAAATGTTTAATCAAGTATTTTATGAACCTATCTAATCTAGAAACTATTGTGTATTATGGCCGAATGATATGGGAATCACTAGGGTTTGTTTAAGATGATAAGTATGATTGATAAGCTATGAAACTAGTCTGATTAAGAGAATAGTTAGTTAAGCCAAATGAGTATAGTTAATTGGTAGTTTAATTCTTGAATTGTAGGCTTAACTAATCTGATTAATTGGTATCATGACCGAATTGATTAGGAGTTGTTTAGCATGAGTAAATTGAATTCTAGGGTTATAAATATGTTGGTTGTATTAATCTGATTGTTAAGAGTTTAATATAACCAAAATGATTAGAAGGTGTTTAGGATGTATACCTTGTTCTAATGGAAATCTAAATCAAGGGTTTAGGACCTTAAGGCCAAATGTATTAGAAACTCATTAGGGTTTGTTTAAGAAGTTAGCTTTGGTTGCTTGTACTTCAAAACCAATCTGATTAGAAGGTTTATTAATAAGGTCGAATAGATCTTTGATTGTTTGGGTAAATATGGCTTGGTTTCAAGACAAGAACTATGGTTGTGTAATTTACCAAGTGGATATGGTTTATGGTGTTTTAAATGGCCAAAAGTGTTGCTATTCTACGCTATGCTATGATCTTTATTTAAATGGCTGGTATGGTGTGCTATGTTATGCATTTGTATAATCTGCCCATGATTGATCTATTAAGTGGTAAGAAGCACATGGAATGAAGAATAAATTTGGAAGTTGATATGATATGGCTATACTGGAAGTTTGGCAATAAGTGTCTTATTAAGCTTTATTTTAGCTCCTGGTATGCCGCGGGCTCCATGAAACACTTCATGGTTTCCTACTCTATAGTTTAAAGGTACTATAAGGGGTGTGCAGTGTGCACATCTTTTTGGGCTTGGAATGCGGATGGTAAAGGCTGGTTCACCTACAGAGTCAGGGTTTAACCCTAGACTTGGTTTCAATGAAAATGGAAGATTGATGGTTAAGGTTAATGAATTGGATAATAACCTTGCTATGCACATTTGGTTACTTTACTTCTATTATTTGAGCTATGGAATGATTTAAGTACGGTTATGTAACAATAACTACTTTTTATGCTATTTTCTTGATGGTTGCCTAATTTTACTCAGCTTTGCTGATTTTTGGCTTTATGTCCTATGGTTTCTCTCTATGATTGTATGACTGACCACAGATACAGGAAATGATGAAGCTTCTCCCTACACATGAAGGTGCACGAGAGTGTGGACTAAAGAGATTACAGAACATCACTTTTGGAGCTTTGATATGATGTATTATATTAGACTTGTAACCAATATGTAATTTGATTTTTGGTATATGTTGTATTTCAAGCATTGGCATTCATAGAGGTTGTGAATGTAGCGGTAACAAGGTAACCACCCTTCTAGAGTAATGCTTCCACTATTTTGACTTGTACAATGTATATTATGTTAAGAATGTGGTAGGAATTTTAGGGTGTTACATCCAGAGTCACAATCCAATCTAAAAGAACAAGTTTCATGAAGCATTAAAGCAAGATGAGAAATAGAATGATTACCGATAGGAGTAAGAGAAACACTGACAACATTATAAGAGGCAACTTGTTGATTTATAATAAAGCCAGTAAATTTTTTATGCTTTCTATATTAGTTGAACTCATGGCTGGACTTCTATTAATTTGCTTTTCACAACTTCATCTCGATTTTCTCAAAGATGTGGGTACAATTGCCAGCATTGCTCCTTATTGTGGTTGGATTTCTAGCAATGACTACAGAAACTCTGCCCTTACTTCCTTAGCATTGAGGGTTGTCGCTTAACGGTATTCTTTACTTGTTTATCCTCCAGCATGACACTTTCACTGCGGAGTAACCTATACTAAAAAAGGTAACTTATGTTGACCAAGAACCTGAATCCTAACTTGATCATAGATAGGATTCAGACCGCAAGAAAGACATACAATTTGCCCTTCTCACAAATTGTTTGAAGGCCTGTGCATCCTTAGTACCACCATCTTGATGTTGCAATATTGATCAATTTTAGACCACCAGCTTTGTAAGTGTAGCATATTTTGTCTCTTTTCTCATGTTCGTTCATCCTTGCATGAGAGTATGATTGCTCGATGAAGTCTCATACCTCTTATGCAGTCCAAGGAACATACTGGTGACACTGATATTCTGATCCATTGACTACCACAGCCATGACATGATCATGGCGTTTGTTTCAGACCACATTGAGTCATCAACTATTGGTTTGGATTCTAACAAATGCTTAACAACGCCTTCCCAGTGAGAGAAATCTTCACATATTGATCCAACGACGGTAGTTCTTCCCACTAAATTTATAAGCACTATTAATGCTTAAAATGCAACCTTTTGGGGTTTAGACTGAGTTTGTGTCTTCACCATCTTATAATCTAATACCAGGAATGTAAAGATTACTAGGGAAGAGATAGATGGCTTCTGAAATTGATTGAGATGAGAGATATATAGTGGAGGGAGAATAAGATGGCAGCCAGAGATTTGCATGCCTAGAGATAGATGTGGAAAAAGAGGATGACAGCTATAGCAGATCACTCATGCTTAGATACCATGAAGAGTTTTATTAATTGTCTATTTGTAAAATAGAGACAAGAGCCCTATTTTTACAGCCCTATGGACATATTAGGGTTTGTTAATAACAATACAATTATATCGATTTATTTATTTAATATGTAAAACAGAACAAATAAAATATCTTCTTAATAATTATTATGTAACAAACTGAGAATATAATATCTACCTATATATTTACTTAGTATCAAACAACGTAAATATACTGAATAAAACAGAGTAAAATTATAAGACAACACACATTCCTCATATCTGGAATCAATTCACAAACAAAGATTATACCTGCTTAAAAAGAACCCACCAAACAAAGTATCATGTATGATCTGAGTGATTCCAAGAGTAGACCAGGTTGACTTGATAAGCTTCAAAACTTCATCAGCTTCCTAGGAATGTCCACGAATCAAATAATATCTTCATAAATGAATGAAATAAAAACCGTTTTTGTATACCTTAATTAGCTGCCCTTCATCAAGGATATCAAATACAACAAGCAGCAACTGTTCATAAAATCGTAGCTTCAACTGATAGCCAGCTGCCTGATATGAATTTGGATCACCAGCTACAAACTGTCCATGTACTTTTACAGCAGAGTTCCTGATATAAACTAGAATCTCGGTTTTTTCAGTTGGAGATATCAAATTCCACTCCTGTGCAAGTGGGAATCAAAGAAAAATGCCAAGAGTTAGGCACCTCATAGTAAATTTAAGGCGGACCAAAGCCCAAAGAAATTCACCAATTTTTGAAAAAAATAAGCAACAAAAACTCAACCATCTAAATTAATAGAAGGATGTTATAAGCTGATCAAAGTCATGAAATATTCATTGCTTATCAAATAACAGTAGCAGCAAGTATCTCATTTAGCTACTCCTTACCTTTGTCTATTTTGAGTGTCCTATAGGGGGGAAATATACTCACACGGATAAGCCACCTCATCTAGAGATTACAATCATTATCTAATAATCAGTTTTTTTCTCTATTTACCCTAAGAAGAAGAAAGACCAAGAAATGATTCCAGAAAGATATTGACAAATGAAATTTGTCCTCTATATCAATTTTGCATGTCTTAACGAAAGGTGGTAGGGGATAAAAGTGGACAACTTTGTTCTAAAGCTATAACATCATCTATTCTGAACATAATCTTAAAGTATTATATTCCGTGGACACAGATTTAATATAAGGAAAATTACATCCCCACCCATGACGTTTTATGAGATTACACACCTCAACCACGAGGTTTCAAAAATTATTTTCCCCACCCATATAGAGTTTCCCTGTTACATCTAACAACTTTTACAATTTTTTGGCCACGTTGGTTTTTTCTAATTTTTGTTCAATTTAGAAGATGCTCAAACATTGTCTGAATTGATGAAGTTTTACATGGATGATGCTGAACTATTATATTTTAGTCATATGACAAATCCAAAATATTTTAAGCGCATATGTGACCTTTGAGACTCAATGAAAACATGTTGAGAGTAAACTTTTGTACGGATTCTGACACAAGTTAGTTTTCCTAATTTTTGTTCAATTCAAGAGATGCTTAAACACTGTTCGAAGTTTGATGAAACTTTCCATAGACGATGCTAAAGTGTTATATTTCATACCTATGTCAAATCCAAAGTTTTTTTTGCACCAAAACCAACAAAAAAAGCTTACTTTGAACGTGCTTTCATTGAGTACCACAGGTCTAATGTGAGTTTAAAAAACTTTGGATTTGGCATAGATGCGAGATATAACACTTCAGCATCATCTATAGTAAGTTTCACAACTTCAGACAGCGTTCAAGCATCTTCTAAATTGAAAACGAAAATTAGTCAAACTAACTTGCACCAGAATTCACAAAAAAACTAACTCTGAACGTTGTTTTATTGGTTTTACAAGTCACATATGAGCTTAAATAACTTTGGATTTACCATAGGACTAAAACATATAACACTTTAACATTGTCCATGTGAAGTTTCATCATTTTGGAGAACATTTAAGCATCTCCTAAATTGAACGAAAATTAGAAAAAACCAACTTACTGGATGTAAAATGGGGAAAATCACATGGGTGGAGAAAGAAATTTTTGAAATTTGGTGGATGAGATGCTTAATTTCACCAAACGTTATGGGTGAGGATGTAATCTTCCCTTTATATAAGACTCTATCCCATCATCATGACACCTATAAGTGCAAACAAGTCAAGCACATCAATTTTCCTATGAGTAGGGGGAATCATTTTTTTCTTAGTTTGCAGCAGATTGCCTATATTAATGAAACAGTATGAGGGAATGTATACCTTTGCGTTTCTGATCTTTCCAACATATGTTTAACTGTTTCACCTTCTGCCTTGTAGTATTGACTGACAGAGAAAAGTAGCTCTTCCAAAACATTAGCCTGTGCAAAATGAGGAATAGCTTTTAAGTAATCACAATAGATGGTAATGTATTGTTCAGTTCGGAGGAACATTAGGCTACACTAAAGTAATAAATCCAAAGTAGCCGATCTTATCCAGCACGTAAACTAAGGCTCCGTTCTCAATTACCTACCTTGTAGCTAGAAGAAGATGAAGGTGGTGAGACGCTACTCTGAGTAGCGTTGGATCAGGAACTTACAAAATCTAAAGCATCTAATTTGTGGCCCATAAATAAATAATCTCCCTCCACTTTAATAATCTAACTTCAGAACAGAGCCTAACTCTGTCTGTGCTCATCTGATGGAAGAAACAATAGATACAAAGCTTTCCTCACATCAGATAGACACCTTAATACAGTCTTCCACAGTAATGTTCACCCTTTCATTAATGCTCATATTAGACACCAGCTACCATAACCCCAGAAGTAAGCGCCCACACTTGGAAAATAAGCATCATTCCGATATAGATGCACGATTGATCAGTTTAAAAGTAAAAACACAGAATCATCAATACTTTTAACTATGTCCATTCTTCTCTTCTATTAGTTACTGTTATTTCTATATTATTTATGCTCCATTTATGGAAGAAAAACAGAAGGCTTTAAATTAATAGGTCAACATGACTGACTAGAGGAGATCACATTGGAGTAGAAACAAGTAAAAAGCGCATCAATTGTTTGGATTTCACTGCTATACCTGCCGCTTAATCCATTGGGAATACGTCTTCTCATTCAGGAAGCTGGATCTGGATATATTATTAATGAATTCCAGCAATATCTGCAGAATACTTGTATGTTCACCTGGCCTTTTGATATGCATAACATCAACTTTTGTCTAATGCATAAATCTGTTGATTCAGGACCTAGTCAAAGATATAGTTAAGGTTACTCATGGCAGCTCCAAAAAACAATAAAAAATACTCTTTGATCAGATGCTCAGTACATGGACGATTACAAATTTTTACACCAACCAAACAGAAAGAATGACATATAATTTAGAAAAGAAAATCCCTAGTTATGACTGGACAAGCTAAAATATTTCACAATATATCACCAAATTACGAGATATTAAAGCTTTAGAAAAGCAGAGAAAACTGAAATCAGTATCCCTACTAAGTAAACTCTTAGGAATATAGTTTGGCTTTCGGTTTTTGTTTGGTTATAAACGAGTAACCGAATTTCAGTCTGAGATTCGAAATAACCGAGAACCGAATAACCAAATTTTTTAAAGACGGGACCGAGAAAACCGAACCAAAAACCCACAATTTTAATTTGATTTTCAGTTAGAACCAAACTACTCCATCATGTTCTCAATATTTGATTTTCTAGCTCTAGGCACAAAAATTAAGGAGGAAAAAGTAAAGACTATTTTTGCCCTTACTTTTTACATTGGGAATTGAAATAATTTGAAAAGTAGATTTGAGAAATAAAAGGTGAGGGGTAGATTTAGAATTTGAAGCGGATAACATAAAGGTTGGAACAACTTATATTTTGAAATAGTGAAAGGACCTAAAAAAACATATATTAAGAATAGTAGGGAGTATAAAAATACCGAATTATAAAAAAGAATCAATTATAAAATAGAACCAAAACAGGGTTTGCAAAAGCCACAAACGCAGAATTTAGATATATGTTATAACCAACCCTGAACCCGAAACCGAAACCAAATTATATTTCAGTTTTACCCGAATAACCGAAATTTTAAAAACGGTTAAAAGTTTCGTTGAAAAACCGAAATAATTTATGTTCTCGGATATAACCGAATAACCGGAACCAAATGCTCACCCCTAAATTTATCATAGCTGGGCCTAATTATCTACACCCACAAGATGCAACCAACATAAGTTAGAGACAATTAGTTAGAAATGGAGCCACTTAATAGATCGGAGACATGACCAAAATATAACTTATGTGAGAATATTGTCAAAAGAAAGGAGAACTAAAGCTTCTAACAGACAATATAACACTAACTAGAATGATTAAGGGAAGAAAGAAAATTATCTGCGGGTAAAAAACACAAAACAATCGCATTAGTTTCATGGTGGAGTAATAAATTCAGCAACTAAATCCTAAAGCTAACATTCATGGTGTGGTGGCATCAAAGTTGGACTCCAATTTAAAGCCAGTTTACTTCGACAAGAAACCAAGCTCCACATATTTTGCCCCTGGCTTATTACCTGCATAGTGACACCCACCCAACCATAAGTTTCAATAGTGAAATAAATTTCCACAATAATAAGCAAGTATTTAGACCATTCAATCCTTTAAAAGTGAATTGTCATTGTAGCTACAATGACAGAATATTCAAGCAAAGTGGTGATGCATGTGATCTTTTAACGCCTTGATGTTATCAATAGAAGACTCATTGTAGAATAAGGTCAACTTGGGTCTGAAAAAAAAAACATTCCCTCTGTTCAATAATCGAGGATGTTTTAGCTTTTGCGTCATATTAAGTAGGTATATAAATATAACATGACCTGTATAGCCTTGTAGGATGTAGGGGCTCAAAAACAGACTATCCATTCGGGTTTTGGTCATATCCGTTCGGGTCAAGATCTGTTAGGGTCATTAAAATTTCTGGGTCATTTTAGGTTTAGGTCATTGAGGTCGGGTTAAATTAGGTTTGGGTTCTAGTAGAGTAGGGTAGAACAAGTTTCAGTTATTTCGAATCATGATTAATATTTTTAAAAAATATTAGTACATAAATATATACCTAATTTATATCAAATATACCACATCTAGAGTATAAAAACGTTAATACAATGCCTACTATGGATGTCATTCACATATATTCAGGATAATTAAGTTTTTTTGTCATATTTATTCATATCATTCGGATTCGGGACAATTTAGGCTCACTATCATTCATGTTATTCGAGCTTGGTCAATTTTTAGTTACTATTATTTCGGGTCATTCGGGTTCGGGTTAGTTCCAGCCTTCCAGGTCACTAGTATTTCGGGTCATTCGGGTTTGAGTCAGTTTAGGGTTCAGTTCAATCGAGTTTCGGGTTTAATTTTTTAAATATTTTTGGTTTTGGGTGAAGCATGCGGGTTTCGGGTTCGGGTCAAATTTTGACAGCTCTAATGTAGCAGAAAATAATTACTATTACCTTTTGCTATTTTCATTTACAAGAAGATTACTTATTGTTGTTTGCATGTGTTAAGAAAAAGGGCTAGGATAAAAGTGAAAATTTTGTTCTAAAAGAATGATGTCATACTACACAAAATCAAGAAGTTAAAATGGAGGGAGTATGATAACCTTATTACTGGTTCTAGTCCCATAAAACGTAAATCAATTGTGTACTTATCATCTCGCGGAAGCCTTCTTATGAGATGGCTTGAATGCAAAAGAACTATAAGTTTCATTCACTTGACAACCAGTAAAAACTTCACATACGATAAGAAAAAGCATACAACTTGCCTGCATTTGAAGACGAATATTATCAATTAGCACAAATCTCTTTGTTGACGATCGCCTGTGGAATAACCTTATCCTTCTTATTCTTCAATCCAGACAAAATTTTAGAGCTTCTCTCCTTCCTCCTACCTTGATCAGCCAACACATCAATCCTGTAACAGCACAAAGTTAGAGTTGACATTCCACTAAATGCCTCCCAAAAAAATTGTCACTTTAAGCGGTGTGGTATATTGCAGTATGCAATCATATTAAAAAGAGTAGAAAGAGTAAGGAAAAGGCCCATACCCAGAAAAGCCAATGCATGCAAGCAATATTCATAAGCTGATTCCCGCAAGTCGTCATCTGACAAGTCTTTTTCAAAATACCTAATATTATGTATCAGTTGATTCAAGATGGAACCAATAGGCTTCATCAATGTGATGTCACACAAGATGAAGTACAGGAAAGAAAAAAAATGATAGGTACGGCTACACGAATAACATGACAGTAGCAATGGTATCCTCATACCACAGAGCAGGATGGTACCTGTTTTTAGAGGAGGTAATCCCAATGATGGAACAGTCTTCACATCAGCTTGTTTTGAAGGTCTAATTCTTCCATTAGCAAAGTTAACTCCATCTTCACTTTTCTCCTTGGACATATGCTTCTGAGATGTTTTGTTCATCTTGCTAGATGATTGTGCTGCATAATTACTACTTTGGTGAGCTTTGATGGACGGGGCTGTACGCCGAGGAGGAGGACCAGATACCTTAGGATCAGAGACCGTGAAATAGGAATCCATATTTTTAGCATGAACCTGCACATAGAAAAACTCTCTAAGCATGTATGAAAAACAAGCACTGAAGCAAAGTGGCGCGTGAAAACTTCCAATAAGGTAGCTCTATACAAATTGAAGCGCCCATAACGATCTGATGCAACAGTCAAGGAATTATTGCACTAGCAACCAGCGTTTTTCAAAAGATTGGCTACATGTGTAGGAAGAGTATCCGTAAGAACATGATTCACCAAACCAAATGTTGGCTACCTCAGAGGCTGGTACATTAATCAGGGGTTCCTTGTAGGATGGCTTTAAAAATGAGCCCATCAAATAAACTTGAAAAACTATCTGAGTGGATGTAGGACGGCAGTTTTTGAAAAGAATAGTCAGAAAATAAGCTCCAATGAGCACATGTATAAATAATTAGAGAGAGAAGTGCATCGTCAAAGCAACAGAAAATGCATGTATGGGCATAGCTACTCACACATTCGAGAAATTGTTTAACTTGTTACTTCAAAATCCCAAAAAAATTAGCACAATCTAAAGAGACCGGAAAAGACAACGATAAGCTTCAATCTAAAGAGCAGAGCACTAACCAAATTCAGAATCTACCCATCACTTAACTTCATTCAACACATCATATGTGACCTACTAGCGGAAATAATTCTAGTTACCCGACACTCTTAAGGCATGATAAAGAACAGAATTAGGATTCCAGCAGATGCAAAATCACCTCTTCAAAATGAAGACCTCCTAAATGCTTTATAAAAAAATCAGCCAAAGAAACATCATTGAAAGTTGTTTTACCACGACAGGATACTCTGATTCGAAGCGGAAATCCTTCGTTGCTTCAGAAACGTCTAGAACCCCATCACCTGCACAACTAATAATTTCAGTCTCATTTGCAGGACGAACTGGGTTTTGTTTACGAATTCTTCAAATGCCACTTCCTTTTCATAGCCAAGTAACACGTTAAGGCTAAGGATGATTACAAAGTTAAGGGCAAAAAACAGAGAGGAAAGAGAAAGGAAGGACGGGAAAGAACGAATAACGAGCGCATAAGACCTGTGCTGATGCACTGTAGTACGTAATTGGCGCTGAGAGTATCGAGGTCAGTGGATGAGCGAGAAGCGGGCCTACTACCGCTGGTAACCTAACTTCCTGGACCAAATTAGAGGAAGAGATGATGAATTGGAGGAGCTTCTGACGATCCCGGCGGCAGCGCTCAAGTTCAAGCCCCCTAGACGGGTTCATCGTCTCGTTGCCGCCGTTTCATCTAATAGTTTGTTCTCAAGTTCGGAGGCAGCTCCCGATAACTCTTTCCGACTCCCAAGTACGTGACGACGGCGACCACAAGGACGGGGAATGAATGGAGAGAGAAAGTTGGGTTAGCGGAATTTCCGGCTGCCGGTCTGAATGGCGTGGGCGTGACTGAGTGAGCAATAGCGCGAAAAAAAGCGGAAGTGTCAAGAAGGAACCCGTGTTTGCCCCCGCACGCTCTTTGACCGTTTCTTAGAACTTTAAGTCGTTCACAGACATGTCAATAGATCGGTTTCGGTTCGGGAAGCATCACTCGTATCCGTCACCCAGATATACTATCATCCATCTATCCATTACCTATTTATTCTTCATCCTCATCCGTTCACTCGTCATCTGCGTGTGATTCGAGTGGATCGGGTGATAATCAGTTTATAATCGTTTATATATCATAAACAATAATTTATTTAGTATAGTAGTGAATATAATTTTTTGTATTGCATAAGGGTAAAATTTATTTGTATTTTAAGAAATTTACTTCAACGTAATCAAATATCCCACCAATATCAATAAGAAAATAAACAAATTTGTGTGTTGTATGAGAGAGATAACAAAAATGAAACGTAAATGATAATGTTACAACTATTTTTTAGTTTTGTTAAAAAAGTTCTATAAAGTCCGTTTGGCTAATTGAAATAAAACAAGGTGTAACTTTCAAGGGATGACGGGTCGGGTGATAAACGGATGACGGATCGGGTGACGGATGAAAAAACTTTATCTGTCACCCGACCCGATCTGTCACTCGATCATCTGTCACAATCCATCATCCGTTTATTTTGGGTTTTCATCCGTTTATTTAAATCAGATGGATCAGATTAGCGGAGATATCCATTTAAAATTATCATCTCTAATCGTTGACTCATGTAAGTGAAAATCTGTTTCACAAGAACGCGGATGATGATCAAAATCGTCATCTTTTTGCATTCTCTAGATGTCCTCCCCCAAATACCATATAATCATCATCAGAAAAAGATAAGTTATGAATATCAAAAACTAAACCCCCTAACCTTAATAGTGATCTAACAAGATTCATTTATGACACACTCTTCTTCCTCCTATTTTTCTTTCTTTCTCAGTTTCTTCCTTTAGCTTCATCCTCCAAATCTCTCTTGAAACTTTCTCAAATAATTTGAGTTTCTATCAACACGTAGATCTCGCCAAGAGCTTCAAGTTGAGCATAATTTCTTGTGCTTTTGGGTGTAAAGTTGAAAGTGAGTTTACCTTGCTTCCAGCTTACTCCACCTCCTCCACACGATCATCGTCGCCCTGCCTCATCCCACCATCGTCAGTGGGTTTCCCATCTTACATGTTTTCTCTTTTGTCTCTATAAATAAGTAGGCAAAGGACCAGCTTCTCTTCTTCCTTCATGGTGGTCGAGTAGGAGCTGGATCTGCAGCATATGGAGGTTATCTCCTCCTCGTATGTTAGAATATGTAACGACCCAAAACCACCCTGGTTGAGAGACCGTTACACGACGCCCCTTATTACCTAAGACACACAAGGCAACACTAGCGAATCCTAAACTGATCAAATAATCATATATTAAATACAACGTAGTAGATACAAGCTTGTTTATAGAATACATAGCGGAAGCCAAAACGAAATACAAAACATAAACCAAATACAAATGGGCCCAAAGCCAACCACACTAAATACAGAATCCAAATGCCAAAACTTAAGCGGAGGCTGAATCTTCAAACAGAAGCTAAAACCTGCAAATCAGACGGAGGAGAAAGGGTGAGCAAACTATAGCTCAGTAGGCGATAAACTTCATCAACTGAGCATGCTCAAAACAGATACTGAACATACATATATATATACATATACGAAAGCGCTTAGCTAGAGCAAAATCATAGACAAAGCGGAAGTCTTTCTAATAGGTAGAAGTCTAAAACATAAGGAGCTAAGCGGTGGTCAAAACATATACTTAATAGCATTAGGTAAACTGAAGATGGAAGCTTAATATAATCAGATGCTTACAACTCAAAAGCTTAAACAAAATCCGAATCTTAGCAAAGTCAAAAAGTTAACCAAAGATGGAAAGTACACAACAGTCCATCTAAAACCAAACACATAGAGAGAGAGCAGACGAAGTATAGCATTTCAAAACAGAGATGTTCAAAGGACCCAAAAGTACACAACAATCTGCCACGAACCAAACAGTCAGTCAAATGGAAGCAGAGCTCTTAACAATCAACGATTTTTCAGAGGCAGAAAGCACACAACAGTCTGTCAAATATAGAAGCAGAAAGGATAGACAGAAGCAAAACAGATTACGAACAAAGGTGGGACACTAGCGTTCAATGCATACAGACAAAACGGAGTGAATCCGTAAACAGAACGAGGAACATCACTCGTGAACAAAACAGGTGAGACACCGTGAACATAACGGGGGAGACACATGTGAGATAACAAAAGGACGTCCTACGTAGCATGCTACGGGATAGCTAGACCCAACCATCCACGCTTAGTCACAGAGAAGACTAGGTCCCAAAACAAAGACTTATCAAATCAGAACAGAAGGTGTTGCATAGCACTAACACCAGAGCACAAGGTCTTAAACACAACCAAATCAGGGCCCAATAGCTGAAATAGAAGTCCTTAATCAAGACTAGCAAAATACGACGGATCAAAATGAATTCAAAAGTCGTAACGCACCTTTAGAGTAAAACAAAGTTCAAGGCTTATCAAAGACTTGTAGAGCAAAGTACACATAAAAACTTGCTAAAACATATCAAACAGATAGTGCTCAGATAGAGGAATCCAATACCGCAACAACACTCAAAACGAAGTTCAAACGTAGAAGTTATGTGAAAATAGAGGGCTACACATGTTTGAACTTACAAATTCAGATGCATGCCGAACTGCGAAATCCAACACGTCTAAGTCTGAACACAAGTTTGGTTTGAAAATTGAGAGACGTCCGGACATCTATCCGACCATATAGATCCGGACAGAGTCCAAAAATGGTAAATACATGTCCGAACTTGTGTTCGGACACAAGTCAAAGAGAAAATCTGGAATTCGTCCTCGCATTCCGTCTGAAGGATGTTCGGACACGGCAAAAACACAGGAATTTTAGAGGCGTCCTCACCTACGCCCAGACTTACATGTCCGGACACAAGTTAGGACATAACAAAATCTGCAAAATCGAAGATGCAACAGAGGCAGTTCCAAACCTCCAAAACTCCATTGCAAAGTACAAAATCTCAAAGCCAAATACTCGACCGAAATACATCCTTCAAGCTTTAAATAAGGCAAAACACATTTCCAATTCAGAGACAATTTCACAACACATTCAGAGAATTAAGTTCATATAAGGAAACAAAACCTCAACATCAAACGCGAATAACATATAGAGGTCAAGCCCCAAATTGAAATTAACAAAAGCAGAGTTGTTCATATTAATACGTAAATCAAAACACTCCCACGGGGTCTTTAGCAGAGTAAAACACAACTCAAAAACCAATTCCAGATTCATGCAAATCAGAGGCATTCAACACATTCATAACATAAAAGAATCAGAAACCCCCCATGGGTGAACACACACAACTGAATCCATCTACCACCTACCTCACATCCGACACAAAGCTATCTCTGCGGACTCTTCGAATCACTCTACTCGAATCCCCACTCGAATTCACACACGCACAAACAATTGGGAGAAGACCGGAACCAGAAGAGGAGCGAAGATCTGAAACACAAAACAACAATCATCTTAGAATCTCCACCATCGACCAGAATCAGAATTATAGATTAATTGGATTATAGAGAGGAGGAATTCGAAGAAAAGGAGCAAAGGAGGAAGGAGATGCGTAGAACGAAAGAGTTGAGAGAACGAGAAACTGTCAGGAGATTGTCAGAAAAGAGACGAGGAAATAAACGTGAATTGGAATGAGGAAGGGGAAGAGAAATTTATGAATAATAAAAGAAGAAAATTAAATAATTTTCTAACTCCTTAAATGACAACTAAATGGAAAAGACATTCATAGCCCTCATTCACAATAAATAAATAAAAGAATAACTTTTCTAACTCTCATTCCCCAAAGTTAACAAGATAACATTCAGAAGAATGTAATAGACATTCTAATATAAGATTACATTTTAATGCGAACTCCCTTTGCGAATCGGAAAGAAGTAAAACAATAAAAAATAAAAAATTTTATAGGGCATAACAAAATATATATTTAGGGGGAAATTTCATGAAATGACACTATAATATTTGGCTAATTCATGAAATGTCACTAAAAACAGAAAGTCACAAAATGGTACTATATTTTTGTAAAAAGTCCATAACATGCCACTATGTCATTGACCAGAAGCAAAAAAAGACAAAAATACTCCTACTAGTTAACAAAGTATTTTTCAAGTTCACAATATGTCCCTAAGTGTTAAAAAATTCACTAAAATTCACAAAAAAATCAAAATACTATAAAAATATAGATAACTATAAAAAAATATTTCAAAATTTATATAAATAAAAAAAATATATTAGAATATCATAAAAACATTGAAAAAAAGTAAATACTTCTTAGATTTTTTTAAAATTATTTAGTACCATAAAAAAATATATAGTTTTAAACACATACTTATACTAATATTTAGACCAATATAGTACCACAATTTATACCAATTAATTACCATAGTTTATATCAATTAATTACCATACATTTTTTTAAAAATTACTAACAATTCAAATTATTTATTAAAAAATGATTTTAATTTTTAATTAATATTTGGAATTTTTTAAAATTATATTCTATTTTTCATATGACTTTATGACATAATATATTTATTTTGAATAAATAATTTAAAATGATAAATAAAAAAGATAATATGAAAATGTGTGGTACAAATTATGGTAGTTAATTGGTACAAGTTATGGTGCTTAAATGGTAGAAAATTGATACTAGTCATAATTTTTAACATAATTTATACCAATTTTTCTACCAATCAAGTATCATAACTAGTACCAATTTATTACCATAATTTGTACCATACATTTTCAAATTATCTTTTTTATTTATCAATTTAAATTATTTATTCAAAATAATTTATATTGTGTCATAAAGTCATCTGCAAAATAGAATATAAATTAAAGATAATAATTGTCCAAATATTATTTTAAATAAAATATTTTTTAATAAAAAATTAAATTGGTGGAAAAATAATTAAAAAATGTATGTAAATTATGGTAATTAATTACATAAATTATGGTAATAAATTTGTATTTTTAGGTATTATATTGGTCAAAATTGTAGAAAAATTAGTATAAATTATGTGTTTAAAACTCTATATTCTTTTCTAAGGTACTAAATAATAATTTTAAAATCTAAGAATATTTATTTTTTTCATTGTTTTATGATATTTTAATATAATTATTTATATTTAATATTTTTTTGTAATTATCTATATTTTTGTAGTATTTTAAATTTTTAGTGAACTTTTTTTTAACACTTAGGGGCATATTGTGAACTTTAAAGTACTTTGTTAACTAGTAGGGATATTTTTGTGTAACACCCCAACTACAAACACCATACTTAACAACATTTAGCAGCGGAATTACAACTCAACACTTAACTTAATCCATGGGTGTTACACGTCGTTAGCCACCCACGTGGCTAACAAGGCTAATACATACATAGTGTACCGGTCCGATGGACAAGATTACCGAGCACTACACTTTACATTACCAGCCATTTCTAAACTGAAATACATACATTTACATTACAACTGTACCGAGTCTATACTTTCAGCTACCGATTATCAAACTTCGGTTTTACATCCCTTACAACTACATAAACAACTAAACAACTATCCAAGTATAAACAGCTACCCTGTCCTACTCTCGAACGGCTGCCAGCTCCATTGTACCTGAAAAGTATGGGGCCCCCCAAAGGGGGTCAGCACCATTGCTGGTATGGTAATCAAGCAACCCGCATACTACTGGGCCACACACAACTATTTGTCGTCTGAGCATGCGGTTAATTATATTTAAAACATGCATGAAACTATACACACACATCATGTTTATAAATCACACATCCAATGAATAGGATACAAATATAAAATTAACACATCACATTGGTTAGATCACATTATTGCGTTCTTTGGCCCTTGAGGGTTCTACCCTAATGGAGCCATTCCTTGCTAGACGACACATACCCATTTTATCAGGTTATACTTAATTACCCCTTATATTTGTACGGGGATGATTTCGGAGATCAACGTACACAACATAACAACATACTTCACTTAATAACATGTACACAACTTGATACCGTTCTTCTTAGAGAACGCGCACTTTACTTAGGATGTGCCGGAGGAAATATAGGCCCGAGCACACCGTACACACTTACTTCACTTAGATGTGTCGGCCGTAATATAGGACCGATCACACCATACACAATTTCCCCTAGCTCCAATAATGATGAGGTAGGTAAGCCTTGGTTAAGCTTGTGGGTGGTTGCAATCTAAGGAAGGAAAACAACCATAATATAACAGAGTTCCCCCTAGCCCGAATAATAACGAGGTAGGTAAGCCTTGGTTAAGCTTGTGGGTG
This sequence comes from Limonium bicolor, assembly GCA_023374045.1. Taxonomy (NCBI): domain Eukaryota; kingdom Viridiplantae; phylum Streptophyta; class Magnoliopsida; order Caryophyllales; family Plumbaginaceae; genus Limonium; species Limonium bicolor. The sequence continues at coordinate 131,838,347 of CM041777.1, read as the reverse complement.
ATTGTAATCCAAGAAGGAAAAACAACCATAACATAACAGAGTGGGAGTTAATTCAAATATATACATCAACTCCCAAACAACACGCGCGACCGGAACGACCAGATTCCCCACCCCCATAATATATACATATTAGTTAGAAGTTCCTTTATGGAACTTATCACATCCATACACCATTTGGTGTTACAAGTTTGGTTAATCACACACAAGGGAGGTAACATCCCATTCGACAAACATGGACAACAACATTCGTTAAACAACGATACATTAAACAAAGGCAACACACAACACACATAACCACAATATACAACTAAAGCACGGATATCCGTAGTTAGAACATTCCCGTGGGTTGGGACGTTTAATCCGAATACCGATCTCTTATGTGATCCTAGAGTCGGTTAGCTACGGTTTAACACATAATTAAGGTTAAACGGTATCGGAATTATTTACGCCACATCAATGAATTACTGTAAACTCATTTCATGCTTTATCTTGCAAGGTGGCAACACACAGAAAACAAGTTGGCATACAAGCCGGTGTAACCGGTAGGACACAGTTTGCTAGAAAACCATACCTTACACCATGGGTTACTCTACCGTGTCCCCAAGGATTTACTCTTAACGCGTCACTCCACGCTCCTCAGGTAGTTTCCGAACAACTGGTATTATTATTTAAATGTTTTTATCAACATCATGGTTATACGGTATGTAAACTACTATTACTCCCGTACTTACCCCGTTGTCCCGTTAATTTTAGTTTTACTCTAGTGTGCTTAACTTTCTTACCTTCCTTACTTCAGCACTAACGCCTTACTCATGCACATATATATCTGTATATATATATATATATATATATATCTAATTAAATTTTAAATTTTTTTTATAAAGGCCGACCGACCCACTCTGGGTAGGTCGCCTGGGTGGGTCAGCTGCAGAAAGCACCCGAGTTACAGAATTCAGCCCGACCGACCCAGTCTGGGGTAGGTCGCATTGGTAGGTCGGCTGCAGAACCCCTTTTAATTATCTACTTTGAACTCCAAACTCACCTCAATTCTCACCCAATCTTTTCCTAATAATTTCCACATGTTTGTTTAAACACCCATTAGGTCCCCTAAATCACCTTAGTTCATCCACTAAAATCATTACTCAATTCTAAATCAACTTACACAATTTTCCTCATTCCATTCCAGCACTTATACCAATTTTTGCTACAGATTTTGCATCACTTCACACCATTCTCCAACTACCATTTCAAGGTGACTAATACACCAAATCAATCCTTAATAACACTTAGTCAACACTCAAGCTCATATCACCATCTAAACCACTATATTCCTACCGAAATTTCGCCATAACTTCGTTACTATACTAACACATCCAAATTCATCATCTTCATCACCTAAACCACGATATTCAAAACTCAACACAACTAACCAAATTCAAGCTCCACTAACCAAATCCATAGGATTCTACCAGCACACAAGGTCCAACACATTTACATAACCTCCACAAAACAACTTCAACTTAAACATCTTGGCAATTAGGCCCTTAACTCAAAACACAACTCACCATAGCATTAAACAAAAATCACCATTCTCTCTTATAGAGAACCAACACATTTTCAACATAAGTTTTGGTTAATTCTTTTATTTACCCATCCCAAAACTTCTAAAGCATTAAGATAGTCATCAAGGTAAATTATTACCTTAATTTTCCAAGTTCTCTTTTTCTCTTCTCTCTTCCTCCTTCTTGTTCTTGTTTTCAATCCGGTCGCACTGGGGGTTTAATTGATAACAATAGACCAATGCCAAAGGGAACAATAGCACTAGGTAGATACTTAAACTCTTGAATTAACTCTAGAAAGAAAGGGTGTTTAAGGCACTAAAACAAAGAGGATTACCTTCTAACTTCAATGGAGTATGTTGGAAATCACAACAAGTAAGCTCCAGCACTTCTTGAAGGTAAAATGGAGCTAGAACAAGAAGAACAATGGGGTTCAAAATCTGCAAAATCGGTCATGAAAGGAAATGAAGAAAGATGAGTTTTTCTTTGAATCTTTTTACCTTAGATGAAAGGGGGAATGAACTAGCTCAAGAAAATGAGCTTTTCTTCTCAAATGGAGCTCTAGCCATGGAGGTCAACTTCATCATTTTGGGATTTTGAAAAAAGAGGAAGATAGCTCTTGGTGAGAGGAACTCAAATATGTAATTTATTTTTGATTTGGAGCATGGAGATGGCTTGAACAAGTAAAAAAGAAGGAAGCCATGGATGGAGCTTCACATGTCGTAGGGTAGAAGGAATAAAAAACAAGTTTAATAAAAGAGACAGGTAATAAATATTTATTTAAGTAATATTAGGGTCAAACCCCATCCTAGGATACAAATAAAAATCACTCAGACATTAACAGAAATAAAAAGATAGCAGAGATTGAATTAGCCATTATTTGGAGACTGCTAGAGAAACGGGTCTGCACTCGCTCTCACTCCTGCTGCCTCTTTCCTCTCCTTTTATAATACTGCTCCTGCTGAGTACGTGAGTGAGTGTGGTGGAGTGGTGAAATAAATATAAGATGGTGTTTATGGTGTTACGGGAGAAAATAAATGGAAGAGGAATGGTGGAGTGTAGTGAACGATCGTCTGTTTTCTTCAATCTCCCGCGTGTATGTTATCGTAGAAGGAGCTGGGTTTTTATAGAAGCAGAGGAGAAGGTTGGAGACAGGGCTGGAGCACGCGTGAGAAATTTAAGGAGTGCGCCGGCGCCTGATATTGCTGATGGGGTAGATAGATATGTTTGCAGGCGCCGCAAGAAAAATGAGGAAGACGGTCGGCGCGTCAATTCTTCTGGATCTGGGTTGCATTTAGATGCGTGCTTGTTTGTGTTCTTGCATAAATGGGCGGACGTCTCTATCTCTTGTCCGGCCTTATTTGGGCGGACGTCTCTAACACACCATGTCTTCTGTCCGGCCTTATATCCACGGACAGGCCACGAACGTGCCTATTTTTGTCCGGCCATTTATCCACGGACAGGGCATACTCTCTGTTTCTGTCCGGCCAAACATCCACGGACAGGCCATGACATTTCTTTCTTGTCCGGCCATTTTTCATTGGACATAACATGTCCTTGTTTGTGTGTCCTGCCTTTTTTGGGCGGACATAACATGTCATTGGTTGTTGTCCTGCCTTTTTTCCACGGACAGGTGCAGATTTTGACGTGTCCGGACCAGTGTCCGGACCAGTCTGGTTCGGACAGGTCGATGTTTCGGACAGTGGTTCGGACGAAAATTAGTTTGCTCCTAAAATATTCGTTTCAGCTCCGATTTAAGATCCGTTTGCGCCTATGCGTTCGTCTCTTCGTCTACTTTGCTCCTAGCTTGGTTTTCATCATGTTTAACCAATAAATCTGTAAGATAACCAATAAAACATAAACTAGAGGAAAACTAACCAAGTGGAGAAATGAGCAAGAAAAGTGCTAATATAATATATGAAATACACCCATAAAACATGCTCATTTGGACACTTATCACATAGCTCACCCCACTTGGCAAGGTTATCCTTTGAACGAGGACCTTCAGCAACCGCGTTAATCCCACCGTTCAACTCATTCACCAATCACTCTTCCTCCTTAAGTTTCTACCTCCCCCATCTTTCCAATTCAAAACCGCGCCTGAAAAATTTGGCTATGTAAGATGAATCTTGAGTTCCATGATGATTCCTCACCCGTCGCACAATATCTCGGCATTATGCTTCCTTGCCCCCTTTGGTCATTTGGTCAAAGAATCAACTTTAAAGGCCTATGATCAGACTTACTCCACTTTAGATGCACATTTCTAGTGTTAGGGAACAAGGCCATCCAATATTGATTATAAGAAATAGGTCAAGACGGTTGCGAGTACACCAACTTCCCCACCTTTACTTGTGAAAAGTAAACTTGCTTCCAACAAAACCCAAGTTTTCAAGCTCACAAAACTCCACACACCTTATAAATGCCTACATTCGACCTATGCTCCTGTCCACACCCCCATCTGCTCATTGCCATACAAAACTTCATTAAAGTCACCCCTCAACCAGCCATGGACCTACCCAACAGTCCTTTAAGTCACCGATAAGTCTTACATTCTCCATTTGTCTGCATGATTAGACCATTCATAAACCCTTGTAAGCCTCTAGTTTCCTCACAAACCACACTAAATCAGAATATCAGCATGATGAGCTGGAAAAGACAACACCTTCACATCCAAATCCTTCCATCAAAACATACCTACACCCCCTTTCTACCAATACTATCCACTGCCATGCCATCAAAACCAGACAACTAGTTCCCAATCTTCTCCGTTTCAACCCTTGATAACTTAGTCTCGGACAAAAAGACTAAGTTGGGTGACTCCTCCTTGAGCAACCCCCATGATCCAATGAACTGTGTGGGGATCACCCAATCCTCAACCATTCACCACCATGCAACTCATGACTCCAGGCGGGCCTGGATTTCCCCTAGGTTGCTTCTATATAGAGTTAGTATTCTCAACCTCACTATCCTCCCGCCGTAATCCACTTCTCCTTTTTTACTTACCTCTTGCAAACTTCACCTTTCAAAAAGCTCCACAAAAGTGTCATCATCCTCAACTAGACCTGGCAATTTTGACCCAACCCGAAACCCAACCCGGAACCCAACCTGAACCCAACCCATACTTTCATGAGTTAGGGTCTTGATTATTGACCCATCTATTTTTTTGATTAGGTTAGGGTAATAAGCTAATTGTGTGGGTTGGGTTAGGGTAAAGATCTAAACCCATGACCCAACCCAAAACTTGAAAATATATTTGTTAATAATAAAAAAATAAAAATTATTAATATATATATATATATATATATATATATATATATATATATTATTTTCATATCAAACTATACCTTAGTCTTAAGCCCAAGTGTAGTTGAACTATCCAACCTTTAATAATATCACATGATCATAACTAAACAGACGACCCAACCAACTGCATATCAAATAGAGGGCCTAACCAGACCTTAACAAAATGTTGAAAACCCTAATGCTCTCGTCTTGTAGACTCGCATCCATTTTTCTTCTCTACGTCGTTGTCATGTATATGTCACTCTTCATCTCTGCCCAAGGTTTGTTTTTATTATTCTCACTACCATTACGTTCTTGAAAACATATGTATGTTTAGATTATCTAGAAGGGTGAACAAAGTAGGTGATATATATTTTTTGTAAGTAGGATCTTGATTATTGACCTTTTAGTGTTTTACGATGCCAGCAATGCGAATAACGTGCTGCATAAAGTTTCTCAACTATTGGTACGATTAAGTGATTATGATTGTACTTTTCTCATGCATGAGCACTTAGTTTAAACATGTGTAATTATTTTAAAACTATCACTCATAGTTTGAGGCTTTAAGCTCTCAGTTTATAAATTATTTCTAACTTTAAAATAAAAAAGGCAAGGGAAGGTATTAACTAGTATTAATTTGGGTTGAGTTACATTCTGTTGTAATTGATCTATCCTAATTCTCATGAGAGTCGCCTTCTCCTCTTATCCATAATTCCGCCTCTGTGTCTTCCGCCGCACATTTCTTTTCCTTCCATCTGCTCCGCCGCGACTCCTCCTATTAAGCCATATCTCGTGGCTGAGAAGTCGTTCCTTAGTGCCTCTTAACAAAAGCATTTTTCTCATCTATCTGTATTGTGATAGAAGCCATGGAAGACCACGACTCGTTCCAGAAAGAACCCAAGAAACCTCGCAATACCAGTGATTCTGGGGTGGATATGGAGATTCAAGTAGACCAGGGGATTCCGAAACTCCTCCTCAATACCTGAATCTCTCTTTCAAGAACGTGGTTGCTGGAAACCCGCCCTTGAATGATGGATGGCCATCTACACGAGACCCGCTTGAAGACATCTCAGATGACGAGGAAGAACTTCTAGAAGATGATGATCCAAAATGCCCTTCCATTGTGATTTCTAAGGAGCAGAAACTCCAGTATCGATTACCCTGGCAGAATGCCATAATAGTTAAATTATTGGGCAAAAATTTGCCGATGAGGATCCTTTACGACAGATTAAAGGGAAGATGGAGACTCCATGGGGATTTTGCAATGGATGATATAACTAACGGGTTTTATAAGATTACATTTGTGAATCCAGAAGACCTGCAATTCGTTCTTACTGAGGGTCCTTGGCCGATCATGGACCATTACCAATCTATAAGGAGATGGCGGCCAAACTTCAAACCAAGAACTGAAGCTCTTTCCAATCTCGAGGTACTAGTTCGGTTCCCAGATCTACCGAATGAATACTATAATGAGGACTTCTTAACCATTATGGGATCCAAAGTTGGCAAGGTAAAGAAGGTAGATTTGTCCTCTGCCTCTTTTAGTAAGTCTCGCCTTGCTAGAGTGGCCATTGAGGTCGATCTCACACAACCGTTATTAGCAAAATATCGATTCAGGAGACAGACAATGAAAATCGAGTATGAGGGGCTGCATTTAGTGTGTTTTAAATATAGCTTTATAGGCACAAAGATTCAGATTGCAAGGTTTCTAGTGGAGACAAGAGGGTTCAACAGGAGGAAGGAATTCTTCTTGTTATAGACTCAGGAACTACGCCAGACAAACATATTACTGAGGAGTATGGGGAATGCATGGTTCCCAAATGCAGACACACGACCAAAGCGAGCTCTAAGGCTAAACCTCAGCCCTAGAAGGTCAAACAGAAAGTAGATACGGAGTCTCAGTTTGAGGGTCTATCAAAGAACACAGAAAGACTAGCTACTGCTTCTCATCTGATAAGGCTTTGACTGTTGTTGCTGATATTCCCCAACACAAGCCTATTACTTCAAAACTGGTGGCGACTACTTCAAAGGAGGGAACTGCTGACGATATAGAGAATGATTTAGCCAGTGCTTTGATAATTAGTCCAAATTCTGGAAGAACTGAATTGGTTAGGAAATTTGGTCCGATTCAATAGGGGAAAGATCCTCCCCTTTCATTATCCTAAAAGTTTTTTTTTCTGATTGGTTATATTATATATGACAATTAAGTTTTCTTTTGTTCTGTAAGAGATCTGATCAGGACAGGAAGGCCTTCAATCTTAGCCCTATTCGAGCCCAGAATTAGTGGAAGTACCGCGGATAATATTTGTAATAGGCTGCCTTTTGATCATTTTTACAAAGTGGATGCTCAAGGGTTTAGTGGTGGAATTTGGTTGCTTTGGAATGAGCCTATCCAGGTCCAGATTCTGTATACTGACATTCAGTTTATTCATAGCCAAGTTACTGCTACCAGTAAGTCCTTTATTTTAACGGCTGTTTATGCTAGACCGATTTCTTCGATTCGTAATCAATTGTGGCAAGAGATTAACCATGCTCAACCCAGCAATGATATTGCTTGGATAATTGGGGAGACTTCAATGCGACACTGAACCCGTTTGTCAGGAACCGGTCAAGAGCTAGGAATTTTGGGATTGATGACTATTTCTGAATTGGTATCATAATCAGGGCTTAATTGAAATCCAAGCTACTGGTCCGCCTATCACTTGGTCAAACAGAAGACAGAGTGCGAAGTTGGATAGGGTTTTGGTCTCAACGGCTTGGCGTTGTGAATTTCCTAATGCGAATGTTGATAATCTTCCCCGTTTTGCTTCCGATCACAGTCCGATTATTCTGGATATTTCTCCAAAGCAGTCAACTTGTTCAGATAGTAAACCTTTCAGATTTCAAGCTGCATGGCTTTCTCATCCGAGTTTAGAAGTACAGTTTCTCAGAATTGGAGAGGGGAGGAGAAGCTAGCTGATGCGGTTGAAATCCTTAGCATGCACCTCCGGAGATGGAATAGGAATGTATTTGGGCACATTCTGCTGAATAAGAAGTGTATCATGGCCCGATTAAAGGGTATTCAGAAGGCAATTGACCAGGGTAGGGGCGAACATCTTTGAGGCCTTGAGGCTTCCCTCTCTAATGAGTTAGAAACCTGGTTGCTTAGAGAGGAAATGCTTTGGTTTCAGAAATCTAAGGATCAGATCATTCAGTTGGGCGATAGAAATACATCGTATTTTCACACAAAGACTATGGTTAGGAGGCAGAGGAATCGAATTCACAAGCTGCTTAACTCAAGAGGATCCTAGATTTCGGATGATATTGGAATTGGCAGGCTCCTTACGGATCACTTTATAAGTCTGTTCTCCAACTGTAATACGATCTACCAGAGATTGGAAGGGCATATGTTTCAGTCTCTCTCTACACAGAATTTAGATCTTTTGTCTAGCCCGATATCGAGTGAGGAAGTTACCAAAGCCGTCTGAGATATGAAACCCTATAAATCTCCTGGAAAGGATAGTTTTCCGGCTGGCCTCTTTCAAAAATTTTGAAACCTGGTTGGTCCCAATGTATTAAAGTTTGTTGAAGATTGTTTCGCGACTCATCACATTGGCCATGAGCTCAACCAAACCATCATTACTCTCATTCCCAAAGTAGACCATCCTACCATAGTAAGTTAGTTTCGAGCTATATCTATATGTAAAGTTCAATACAAGATCCTAGCAAAAACAATCGCTAATAGGCTGAAACCATTTATGCCTATATGGGTCTCTGAGAATCAGACTAGCTTTGTCCCAGGCCGTAGTATTTTTTAGAACATTGTCATGGTCCAAGAGGCAGTACATACCATGAGTATTACAAAGGCCAAGGACGGTTTATTGTAATGAAAGTGGATCTTGCTAGTGTATGATAGGCTCTCTTGGGAGTTTATAAGCGACACCCTGCTTTGTATAAAGATTCCAAGCGGTCTTAAGAGTCTTATAATGGAGTGTATTACTTCTGCTACATACCAAATAAGTTGGAATGACGGTCTTACAAGGTCCTTTGGTGCTGGTAGGGGAGTTCGGCAAGGGGACCCACTCTCCCCGTTCATCTTTGTGTTATGTCCTGATAGACTCTCACAAATGATTAGATGCTTGGTTGATAGGAAAGAATGGAAACCTTTGATTATGGGTCGGGCTAGTAATGTGTTATCTCACTGTTTCTTTGCAGATGATCTCGTTCTCTTTGGTTCAGCAACTTCAAGCCAGGTCAGAATAATGCGTGATTGCCTAGATGAGTTATGTGCTGCTTCGGGCCAACTTAGCAGCTTTGAGAAATCCCCTGTCATCCTTTTATCCAGAACCTTAGTGAGGAAAGAGGGAGCGATTCTAGCAATAGAAGCTGGGAATGCCTATTTCTAGAAGCTTTGGGAAGTATTTGGGAGTCATCCTTAATCAAGGTCGTAGTACCAGATTGATCACAACTTGCTTCTAGATAAGGTCCGCGGTAAATTGGCAGGGTGGAAGGCAAATACTCTTTCCTAGCTGGTAGAATATGTCTTGCTAAAATCTCGGTTATGTCAATTCTAGTGCACACGATGCAATGCCAGATGCTCCTAGTCAAGTGTGTGATGATGAGGTGGACAAGCTTTGCAGAAGCTTTATCTGGGGCCACGACCCCGAGGCTCGGAAGATGCACCCTTTAGCATGGGAAACTATCTGTAAACCCAAAAATGAGGTGGCTTGGGTCTTAGAAAGTCTAGGTCTATGAATGTTACTTGTTTTGGGAAATTAGCTTGGAATTTAATAACTAACCCCTCTAAATATTGTTACATGACTCTCCTTTTGAAGTACCCCAATACGGACACCAATAGATGCTCAGCTGTTTGAAGAGGTATTCGCAAGTGGGCATCTCTTAATCTAGAGAGAGTGGCGAGATGGGTTGTTAGTAATGGCCAGCAAATTAAGTTCTGGACTGATCGTTGGGTGATGGATGAGACGCTTCTCTCTGGTTGTATTCAAAGGGTCCCTACTGAAATGGTAAATGATTCAGGCATGGAGTATTGGTCCCGTGAGGGTTGGAATTAGGGGGAATTTGAAGGATTTATTCCTCAAAGCTATAAACATGTTATAAGGAATTTTAAAAATTCCAAATGTTGATAACGATTTTATTTCCGGTTCCTGATAATCTGGAAACTACATTGTGAAATCTGCCTATAACCTGCTTGAAAATTCTGATAACTCTAATAGCTCTGGTGGAAACAGATGTGTGATTTATTTGGTAGGATCTGCCTGTTCAGAAGAATCGGGTTATAATGTGGCAAATGGCTCATGGAAGACTTATGACAAACTCCCGAAGGTATCAGCTGGGATTCACAGGCGATCACTCTTGTTACTTCTGTGGCCAGGAGAGACCTTGTTACATGTTTTCAGAGATTACCAAATTTTCCACAAAGAGTGTGGAACATATTGGTAGCTTCAACTTCTCAAACTGACTTCTACAGGGGCACTTTTGTTGAGTGGATATCGAATAATTTCCTAAGTCGAGGCCAGTATCTAATTAGATACAAGTGGAGAGCAGTTTTCTCATTGTGTGTCACATTTTATGAAAATGGAGAAATAGCAGGATCTTTGGTTCTGAAAACCGAATACATTACCTTTCAAGGATGTGATCCAGGCTTGTTGTATTTATAAATTATGGGCAAGGAATGTAAATAGTTTATTGAATACTTCTAATGCTCAAGTTTCTGATGCAGGAAGCAACGAACACAGCTACCATGTGGAAGCCTCCTGAACTGGGTGGATGAAGTTCAATGTGGAGGGATCCTTAATGTCTACGGCGGGTCCATATGGTGTGCTGGTGGTTGTTTGGAGAACAGACCGGGCAATGGGGTACTTGGCTACATCGAGAAGCTAGGAAGAGAACGCCACTACAAGCTGAAGCAATGGCTCTCTTACATGGCGCTGAATATTGCCAGAGATATGAGCTAGAACCGAGCTATTTTTCTGCACACAATTGCCTACTGTGGTGAATCTAATCAGAGAATGTCCTCCCTATCATCCTCTGCGGCCCCTGGAATGTAAAAATGTATTCTCACTAGATTGGGAAACTAGACTGATTTTTGAACATTGCAGTTGTAATAAGGTTGCTGATGCCTTAGCCAAACTAGGTCCAACCTTAGATGCGTAGGTTTCCATCAGGAGGAACCTCCGCCATGCATCTTACCCTTGTTTCAGGATGACTATAATGGTTTGAGTAATATACGTAGAGGCAATGCCTCCTTTTCGACCAAATAAATATTTCTAACTTTAGAAGATTTGTTTTTAGTATATTTCTCTAATAATAAAAGATTTTCATTTTTGATTTCTTTTTTATTAAGGGCACTAGGATCATGTGCATATTTAGATAGGATTTCCCAACAGTGGTAGAGCTTTAGGCTCAGATTGATAAAAATAAACTTATGAAAAAAGTATGTGTTATTCTATTCATGGGAAATTGGTGCAGTACTTTTACATTCTTCGCATAACATGGAATTCGTTAAAAGTTGGGTCAATTAAGCAAGATTACTTCATTTCCTTTCGTTTCATCCTAATTAGTGTGCCAGCTAGCACTGGATGTTTTGGATTTTTTTTATTACATACTACTCCTAATCCACCTAAATTATTGTATGCTTCAAAAATGGGTTGGGTGGGTTGGGTTAGGGTTGAGGAATTTAAACAGGTTGAGTTAGAGTCATGATTTTCTGATCCATCCATTTTCGGGTTGAGTTGGGTTGATGATATTTAAATGGTTTAGGTTAGGGTTATATCAATCCGACCCATCGACCCAAATTACCACGTCTATCCTCAACGTTGTCCAACTTTCTTTTCCTACCATAGCGAACCGTCTTGGAACATCTCTTTGCAAAAGGATCAGTTTCTCATCAGCCTCCACATCAACACTTCCTCTTGATCACCATTAATTTGAACTGTTGTTAATTATTTTCTATACCTTAAATACGCAGTGCAAAATCTGTACACAATTATACCCTGGCATTTATTATACTTGTTTATCCTTCTAGCTTTTTGTTCATAAAATAACTATGTAGGAAATTTAGATTTCATAAATTGCATTAAAAAAATATAGATAAGAAACGACAAGACGAAAAATGTCATCTAATATGTCAACGCAATAACGATTGTGTAGACTGGTTTAGTTGATGACTAGATGCCTTTGTGGTATATTTTAATAAAATTTAAAATGATTATCATTTTAAATATAAGTTCAAAATGTAATTTTTTTATAAAACTAGTTTATCTAAATTCAAGTTTTTCAAAATAAGATCAGTAGTGTATATGTTTGAACAAGTTTAGGATTTTATATTAGTACCAAACAAAGTTTAAAATACATTGTACAACAATAATAATACATTACAAACAATAATGATCAACTATAAGTTCCAGAATTTGTACGTCAGGAAAATATCTGACTCACCATGTAAGATTTAAAATACACACAAAAACAATAATAACATGTGCCACAAAACTATAATAATCCATCATTAGTTGTGAAATTTATACATCAGAAAAATATATGATTCAACACTTGTTACTTAATGAAACATAATTTCAATTTTAATGAATCATTTAATCATTTTAGAGTATCATTATAAACATATAAAATAAAACAAAAAATTGGTCCAAACATATTCGTGACTAGTCCTGTTGTGAAAAGCTTAAATTTAAATGAACAATGGTGCCAAAAAAAATCATTTTGGACTTATATTTACAAGTTATAATTATCTAAAAGAAATACAAATTTTATCCTCTCACTTATATGCTACATAAGCAGTCTTAGTCAGCATGCTGACTTGATTACCACATAGATGACCATTCTCCCGTCTCAGTGGTTAGGCCCGCTCGATCGATTGCCTAATATGTTAAATTTGTGTGTCAATTGTCCGATCTATGGTGGCAATGAGTCGGGTTCGGGTTGGAAGTATTATTGCAACACCCCTACTATGTAATCCCGTCTCAATCCGAATATTAACATAATCATTTGTCCAATGCAGTGGAAAAATTAACCAAATTAACCCTCGGGTGCTACGCCGTTACTCACCCATGTGAGTAACAAGACATCCAAATACAAATACTTCAACTACTGTGATGACGAGGAGATAGTGAATCCATAATTTACAATTCTTAATTATATACATGTGAGCAATCTAAATTACCCTATAATTGTATAACCAAAGGTATAATCCAAAATAACAAATCAAAAGGGTAGTGTACATCTAATTACCCAAATCCCGCACTCCATTATGTCTTCCGTTGTGTACTTGAAAATGGTTAGGCCACAATGGGCTCAGCACAACTTGTTGAGTATGATAATGTGCAACCCGCTAGCTACTGGGTTTGTAACACCCCAACTCGTAATCCAAATCTTAACATCTAATTAACCGTACCAACGTCCGACAATTCGCACTGGAAATAACAATACAATAACCGGTGTTACCGCCATCAGTCACTCACGTGACTGACAAGGCCTTTCAACAAGTCATGGTCTGAATAACTGGAAATCCAACATAAACGCCATTTACAATAACATACCGAGTCATACTATATTCTGATCCCAAAATACAAGTCCATCTTCTTAACTAACAAGCACATATGGGTATAAAGACGCCCAAAATATATTCACAACCAAAAGTACATCGAAAAGCTTTCTACCCCATCTACACTTTGAATGGGTCAACGATCAAGTACCTGAAATGGTTAGGCTACAACGAGTCAACACAACTTGCTGAGTATTGAAACTAAAGTGTAACCTGGTACCGGGGCTACACCCAACTAATTCTCTAGTGAACATGCAGTTCATTTATTAAGCAATATAATGTAATGAGCTCGTTTGGGAAAACTTCCAGCAGCAGACAGTTTCTCAATTTCTAAATCAGCAGGGTTCTACCAAAACACCCAAAACCAGTAACTGACAGCTTCTGCAAAATCATCAGCTGACAGCTTCTCAATTTTCAGCAGCAGGACATAACAATTGTCTCTGCTTTTAAAACCATCAGCAGACGTTCCACCAACACACAACTAGCAGCTGACAGCTTCTACAAAACCATCAGCAGACAACTTCTCATTTCCAGCAGCAGGACCCAACAGCAGCTGGAAGCAGCTGTCCCCAAACGAACCAATGCAAACACGCATCATGATAGCATGTAATAACAACCACACAAATCAATCAATACGACAAAACAAGAATACAACTTCAATAAGTCAGTCTCTATCCATACCAAGGTCATGAGGTTATATTTAGAATCTCGTTGTGTGACCTCAAACTTCCCAATCCTCACAATGGGATTATCTCAATCCAAGTCAATCACACTCATGTAGGTATTTATGAACCCTGTTAAATAAGGATTAATTATCAGTTGAACAACCGTCACGTGACGTCATGTTCAAACCACGCCCCAGTGGTAGCAGTGATCCGATGGATGATCGGAGCCAATCACTAACGCAAGGAAACGAATAACCATGCTAGTAGTACTATGCTGGTGGGCGATCAAAGTCAATCACTGACACAAGGATGACCATCTTCGAAGACACGGTCCATCGGGAACAGATCTAATGTGGATACCGCTCTCCGAACATATACGCACGCAGCCAGAACCATCCTAAATCCTCTCTTTTCAACCACTAAGTTCGTAAGAAGTATATGGGAACGTTAGTCCCCACTTCTATTATGATAGTTCGACCATCTATTTTTGGATGTCGACTAGTATTGAAGGGAAGTTAGTGAAAAAATTCTCATATAATTCCACCGTTAGATAGTTCATATACTTGAACCTCTAAAGTTCTCTAACCGTTATCGTATGTACCGGATGTGCATTTACATCTACTCTAATGTGTAGTTAGTAGCACACCACATAAAGGTCAATGTTAGAGAAATATAATAATGCAAAACAATACAATGTTCTATTTTTATGCATTCATCCTTATTAATCGTCTCAGACAACACAACACATAAGAAGAGATAACTCGTTAGCACGCAGGGTACAGAAAACCATACCGTACACCGGACAGAAGGTCATCTAATTCTCGATTGTCTCCTGAATCTTGTCCGGACTATGCCGATCCTATAACTGGATTGACCGAGGGCGTTAGTTATTTGTACGCTCGTTACAACGGTTTTCTCGTAATACGTTTCTCTCGTACTACATTTTCCTCTTAATTAATATTACTAATTATATCCATGTGTGCCTCTCAAATTCCAAATGTCACACTTTATAATATACAAGCTCTTTAGTGTACATTGTATCTCAAATATATATATATTATATATATATATATATGCATATTTACATACACTTATAATTATTTATTTTATTCTTCCAAATGTCACATAACCATCTTGCTAGTCCTTATGATATTTCTTTGGTATGTCACACATAACATATGTCTTTATACCCCAATATTTTGTTTATTACACTATAGCCCCAAATATCATCCAACTTTTTCAATTAAATACTTCACACTTATATAAACTATAGTTCTCATCTCCCACTTAATTATTTCTAAGTTTCACTTTCTATTTCTTCCAAATACCAAGCAGCACCTACTCTTTCCAAATGTTCAAACTCAATCCCATAACTTTTATTATTTACAGTTCAACCCACATATTTCCTATTCTTTACAATTTACCACCAATTACATTGATCTTAATTCTAATTCCTTAAATAATTATTCCCAAACATTCCCTTACATTCTTGGAAATTCCAAACAGACCCCAAGTCTTATTTTTGGTTTCTACACCAACTTTCTCATATTTATGGCTTTGCCCCACTAGTTTTTTATAATCTTACAAATACATCATAATTCTTACTAAATTCCAATTCTAAGATTTTATTACTCAGTTTGGGTCAACACACTAACTCCAAATGGTTTGACCATGTTTATTTCATTATCCTCTATATTTTCCGAAAATTGCGAATTGACCCCTAAACTTTCCTAAGGTTTTCAATTTACTCCTTAAATTTACAAAACTTCTAAATTTCATTCCTAATCAATTTCAAGACCCAACTCTCGGCCTAATTACTATCTAACACTCCAAAATTTCCAAAATCACCAAATAGTTCACAAAGTTTTCCAAACTTTACAAATGACTCCTAAACTTCATTTAAACTTGTAATTCCCATTATTTACAAAGTCACCCTCAAACTTCGGCCCTAACAATACCTAGCACACCTAATTTAATTTCCTTAAAATTTTATAGCCTATGGTTGGTCCTTATAATTACTATGTCATCAAATAACTATATAATACATTTTAAGGTCCCTTTTTACCTTAAATTAATCCAGTCATCTCCTAAACATCCACCAAATTTTCCTTAGTGCTATTTCACCCAAAAGCTCCCATAACCCAGATTTTTGCATATAACATTAATATGTTATAACCTATGCTTTTAAAGCATATAATATATCAAAAGCTTATATAAACAAGCCTAAACATTTGGCTATTATACAAATCATAGTATAAACTTAAAATACATAAAAATGTCCATAAGTCATATTCCATTCTCGGACATATACACACCAAAAGTCCCCATTTTGCTAATTACCGAATAAGCCATTTAATCTTTATAAAAGTGACACTAAGCTCTTAGTTCATTCCCTAACTTAACCATATGTTATATTATCTGTTTATATTCATCCTTAAGTCAAAATCAACCATTTTTAACAGCTAGAACTTGGTCATACTCAGTTCTTAGCATTAACCAACCTTAAAACATAAAAATAAGCATTAAGGTAAAGGCATTCACCTTAAGCTCCCAAGGCTGATTTTTCTCTCAATATTTTGACCCTATATTAAAATAAGGGTAGACATTAAATATTTGCACAAATTCAAGGTTATTCAAGTGGTTTAAGCACCATGATCTTGGATTAGAGTCTTACCCATTCTTAAGACAAGTTTTTCTCCTCCAAATTCCTTGAACTTTTGGCCAGCTCCTAGATTTTCTTGGAGTCCCTTTTGGCTATGTTTACAAGGAATGAAATGAAGAAAAAGTTAGGGTCTTATGACACCTTAACACAATGATAGAAAGATTTAGACTTTAAAGCACAACATGTGAATTAAGGAAGAAGATTCACTTTAAGGCTTACAAAATGGAATCTAGCTCCTCTAAACTTTCGGTAAACTAGATATAAACATGTTGGAAGTGAGATTTGAGTATATATAAGAGTATAACATGAGTTAAGCACTTACAACCCTAATTTTGAATTATTTACCTTAGGTAGAAACCATGGTTGATTTTGGCCCTCTTTGGTGTTGAAGATGAACACAATTTGTGTATAAAACCAGTGGATAAAATAGGTAAGAATAAGTCATGGGATTTGGCCATAATTAAATCAAAGGAGGTCTTAGAGCTTAACACACATTTTTACCTTATCTTGGTGGAGTTAGGCTAGTACTCCATTTCCTTGATTGATTGCCAAATTTTCTCCTCAAAATGGTGATGGAATTTCAACTTTTGATCAAAAGGAAGGTAGATCTATGCTCCCCTTGGCTTGTAGATGAAGAAGGAGAAACTTTTGAGTGGAAAGAGTAAGGAAATCTCAATCCACCATGGTTGCCATGGATGAGTTCTTAAAGAACACTAAAGGAGGAAGATGAAGATCAACGGAGAAAGGGAGTATAATCTCAGTTGGCTTGAGAGAGGAGGGAGGAATGAGGATTTTACTTGTCTTAATGAGTGAAGTGGTGAGTCATGACATGTTCTAGATTTTTCCCTCCTTAAAGAGAATTTTGGTGACTCGCCTAGGACTATTCATCCCATTGCCGCCCACTTTGTGATATTTTTTGGGGGGGGGGGTTGATGATAAGCCGCAGACTTATCAGATTTTATATGCTAGAATTATAAGTATATTAGTCTAAATAAGGTTATAATAGCAAATATTTATGTTACATTGTATATAAAGTCTATTGTTTATGTTCAGACTTACGCTTTATATATTTACATGGAAGGAGTAACTTCTGACCAAATAGTGCCGGGCACTATACCGGATTGGCAACTCACGACATCAACATAGAGCAAAGTAGGAGGCATGCCGGATCCAGTGCAGGGTACATCCTATCCGCACAAGCAAGAGTCACCACGGTTGACCAAACATCGGTAGTTAATGACCGTTACCACTCCAACCTCTGCCGGGTATGGTGCCGGACATCCCCTGTCCAGCACAAGCATCCGTTCACGATTTTGGCGGTTTTGACCGTTACAGTTATGCATGTTTTTATTAGGTGCCGGATGACATTGACCCGGCATTACACCTGACATAAGGGAGAAATGATGCTTATAAATAGGGCAACACTCTCCACTTTTCCATACACTTCAACACACCATTTTTACTCCATCCACAACTCCATTTCCGTATCATTCCAAGTGTTGGTGTCCAAGGAGGTTCTGTGCCACCATCCACGCAAAGAGAGAAAGAAGATCTTGTCGGGTTAAGGCTATGACCAATTTCCTTTCCCTCTTTGTAATTTCTCTTTTGTTTAAGTGGATGGTGTAGTAAAATTCCTTGCTATCTTTGGTTAGGGATGATTTTACTTGTAAGACTCTTATGGTTATTAATAAAATTGCAAGTTTCAAAACTACGATTCTGATCTTCGTTTAAGTAGAATAAGGTCGCTACTTGTTCTTCTTTGTTCTAGTTCTATTTGAGGTTCAAAAGACAAAAATAGGATAGGTTTGGTCTTTAACTTTGTTGTTCTAAAAAGTGGGCATCAAGACTTAAGATTTGAATTGGTCTATCTTTCTTCCATTATCTTGTTCATTTCGAGCATGAAATATGTGTGATTCGATAATAGATAATGAGTTCCCGTTGCCAGACCCCGAAGCGTGGAAATACCCTTTACAAATTGACTGCGCCGGGTGTACTGCCGGATGGAAGATATCTAGCACATTTGAAGATCTTGAATGTGCCGGGAGTCCCAAGCCCGGCATAACATCCGGCACATTCATCTTGCATGATTATTTCGAGACTTTGCAGTTTGACTTATGACCATACTTGTTCTTATGTCGATTATCATCCCGAGTCAAGGATTTTCATTGTATATACCATTTAGTTAGGATTTTTAGTTAGTTTATTTTAGTGTAGAATTGATATTTACATTCCCCCTTGTTTTAGAATAGGCTATTACTAGGATTAGGACTGATTTTCTATTAAATCCCTTGGGTTCGATACTTTTAGTCGTAATTTGCTTATGCTATATTCCGACCGGGATTTTTGCTACACGTATAGAGTTGTAGGATTATTTTATATATCTTTTATTATTTTATTCTTTTTGTACATTCTTTCCTCCTACAATTTTCTAGTTAGCAAAATGGCGCCGTTGCGGGGACTTGGAATTAGTCCAAGTTCTAAAATGGTAATCGTCTATATTCTAATTCTTTTTATATTATCTTCTTATTTTTTTTTTTTTTATCTTTTGTTTTATAATATGAATGTGTCGGGCGTGGTGCTGGGTGTTTGTACCCAGCACATTGCGGAGGAAGTCCGATGCCGGGCAGGAGATAACCAGCACTCCATCCGGCGCATTCAATTTCATTTTCAATATATATAACTTATCTTCTACGTTTATGGCATTCGCTTTAATTTTCCTTCTCTTCTCGTTGTTTAAAATTCTCCACTTTAATTGTTTTAATTGAACATGCCGTGTGGGGGTTGCCAGGTAACATAACCTGCACATTCGAAGGAAGTCCGACACCGGATAGGATATATCCGGCACCCCACCCGGCACATATCAAATTTAATTTTCATGTAATTACTGTCTTGTGTATATATTTGGTTTTATTCCTAGACCATTATTTATTTAGTTTATTTTATTTTCTTTCTTTCTTTCTTTCTTTTGTTATAAATATTATAATGTTTTTTGTGCTCCTCCTGAAGTTATTACGGTGAATGCATCTTCGATCAAACAGTCTCCCCGAAGATTTATCCAGCCTCGATCTCGAGATAGAAAGGACCTTTCTTCGTTCCTTGAGACAGCGAAGAAACCAACAAAACACACCCCTACACAAATGGTAACTCTAACCGTCCGTAATATCAACCGGCCTTCCAATCAAGGCCAGAAACCAGCGATCAATCTCCCTCTCCTCTCACAGGCTGAGTATGATGAATGGCAAAAGTTGAAGCTATACCATCTGATCCGATGTGTAAAGGAGTTGGGCATGTTCGATGGTTCAAACCTGGACGAGGCCTTGCTCCACATAACAAAGCTCCGGCAACACACAAATAGCCTAACTGCCTCAAACACTATCCTTCAATATGCCAGACTTTCCCTCTTCCCCCATAGCCTTACGGGCATAGCCAGCAAATGGTACCATAGTTTGACCCCAAGTACCATTTCCACTTGGGAGGACATGGCAACGAAATTCTATGATAAATTCCTACCCCCAAGTCACACCCTGGAGATGATCGCCGAAATATATAATTTTAGACAGCCAGGATCAGAAAGCATCTATGAAACTTGGGACAGATTCAAAGGGTTGCTCCGGACATGTCCTCACCATGGCCTCACCAAGAACAACTCTGAAATACCCCAAACCTAAGTATGATAAGTAAATATCAATTTATGATGTAATAAGGCTAAAAATTTCCTTAGAAACAATGGTAGACAATTTAAACCAAATAAAACACAAGAAAACACCAAAAAGTCAATTTAAGCAAATACTTGCTCTAGACTTGGTGTAACCTTGATTAGGACCCAAAAGTCATTATTAGACCTTATTAATGATAATGAACATGTTAAATCAATTACCAAAGAAAACCAAGCTCAAAAACAAGTTTAAACACAAATTGTGCTTTAAGGAGTCTTAAAGCACGTTTTTGAAAAATTGTCTTAGAAATGAGTTTTGAGTGGCTAGTTGATCAAGATTATACCTTAATCAACATGTTTACTACTTAGTATCACATTAGGAAGCCTAAATCAAAGAGAAACCAAAAATTTCACAAATTTGTGCACTAATTATGAATAGTACCCAATAAGTCAAATGACTTTCTTAAGTGGTCAATGGTCAAATAATACCTAACTATCTAAGGGAATGAGAGGGGGCCGGTTTTGATAGGGTGAGTCATCACCAAGGCCATCACATTAGGAAAGGGAAGAAAAAAAATAACTATTTACCTTTTTAAAAGCAAATATCTTCTTATACCTCTTCTCTCTCCTTTCTTCTTCATTTCACTCCTTCCCCACCATTTTATTCTTCTCCTCTTTGCTCAAAAACCGTCCAAGCTACAGTCATGGCTTCTACACCTTCATTTGCTTGCCAAATCCAACACATATTTCTCTTAGTTAAATCAAGGGCTTCAAAGTGCTCTTTTCAAAATCCCAAAACCGGAAGTTGGACTCCATTGAAGGAGCTCCATTTGAAGAGGAAAGTTCATATTCAAGAGCTAGTTTACACTCTTTTTGAGTTAAGGTAAGAAAAAGCTTGAAAAATCATCTTTTCCATCCATTTTTGTTAATGCCGAAAATTGCCTCTTAAGATGGCTTGTTTTACTCCTTGTTCTAGCCTTGATTCATTCTTCAAAAGACTAGAGGAGGTCTTGCCTTGATTCTTTATCCAAGTCCATTCCAAATTCCTAAGGTAAACATCCATTTTTGTGCACTAAGTACTCCTTTGTACTCAAGAGTAAATTCCATGAGTTTAGGCATGTTGCTTAGTACTCATTAGACTAAGTTAATGTTGATTAGAAGATTGGAAAGAGAACTAAGGTCCTTGGACAAGAATCAATCAAGAAACCCAAGGAGGAAAGTGAGAGAAGCTTGAGAAAAACAAGGTAAATTACTTACCTTAAGGTGGTTTAATGCTTTAAGGGATGGGATTTAGATAAATACTAAATGTAGCTTAGAGCTTACATTATGGAATGTGTTATATAACCTAGGAAAAAGAATTTAAACAAGCTTGTGAACTTGTGACTAAGGAGCCAATGGAGATGAGTTAGTAAGATAAGCATAAGATGGAATATAAGAACACTTATATTGCTATGGGAGTATTGCTGTGTGTAATTACAGGTTGAAAGCTTTTATATGTGGGAAATTTAGTGTTTAAGTTTAAGTCATTTAAGGGCCTTAGAGCCATGCCTTTTAAGAGCCTTAGTGCTATGCAATTTAAGATTATTGCACTATATTGAGTTTGTTATGAATGGTTTGATTTGAGTGAAAAATATCATGAGAAAGGGGTTTGTTGAGTGTGAGATTATTGAAAGAGAAAAACTATGCTTGGGTATGATAACATAATAGGGAAGCTATGTCAAAATTCGGTTGAGAAACTAGGTGTTAAATTTTTTTTAAGGAGATATTAGGACCTAGAAAGTACTAGGAGTCATTTAAGGAGATTTTGGTAGAAATGACTAAGCTAAGGTGTTTTGGGAGAATTAGAATGACCTAGAGTTATCTAGGAGGAATTAGAGGTTAGGTGGGTGTATTAAACACACCAAGATCATGGTATGAGGAATGTTAAGCCTTGAGCAAAAATCTGTAGAAAAGGATGTGTAGTGCCTTGTGGTGATTAGGTATGAACTAGTGTGCATAATCTTGATGGTAATGAGTGGACTTGGGTGTTGGAGGTGAAAACTATAAGAGAATGTAGTAGCTTGTCAAGGGAATGACTAGGAATGGATAAGAGTGTATACCATGTTAATGTTGAGTAAATTGAGTAAGGGAGATGGAAATGTTTAAGAGGAATTTAGAATGGTCAAGTTGAAGGAGTAAAGGTGTGTATAAGGCTAAGTGATTGTGTAGTTGGGTGAGTGAAATACCCCTGACATTTAAATAATTAAATATAGGTAAATAAATATTATTTGAGGAATTATAAATATTATTTGGGGGTTTATTAAACCCTAAGAAAATATATAAACACTTAGGCGTTAAAAACGCACCTAAACTCCTTAAGGTCAAAACGTGCGTTAAAGCCCGGCCTTAAGTTAAACAAGTTATATAAGCTATAAACTTCACACGAAGTTAACCAAACATCATTATTTAATATTATAAAGTGAATGCACGAGCTACTTCCGCAAAAATAAACAAAGTGCTCGGACAAATTTCTTAACGCTCTATTTTTACCCATTTAGCTCGGGAGTTGTGTTCTGTGTGGTTATAACCCCATATAATCCAAGGTAACACCTTAAAATAATATTATTGACTATAAACAATGTCAATAAACACTTGGAAGTCATAGCGACTGATTAATTCCCAGAAAAATCCTTAAAGCACAAAAACGCACCTTCGGGTGTCACAAAAATGCATTTTACATAAATACCTTGAAGCTTTTGAGGAGCCACGAGTTGATAAACTTAAAAGTGGATAAAATGACCATCTAAATCAATTGATGGCAGTACTAAACTCATAGCATAAAAGGGGTCGAATTTTAGGACAAAAAGGTACCTAAAATCACCATTTTTACCTTAAAACTTTCATCTTTTACCATAATAAAAATGTACCAATTAAATGCTGGAACCTATTACACATATTAGTATGATCTTAGTACAATATAGTATAGCAAAAATCAAATGAAAAATTAATTCCATTTGAGCCCTACACTATGCGTGAGTTTATGTCAATTATGACTAGTTTTAGTTCAAAAAATTGTTTGTAGATGATGAGTCATCTTAACATATGTTATATGATCTTATAGCAATCAAACATTGGCAAGGAAGCCTCCTCCACCGTGTGCCTACACAAGAAACAAGAATAAGAATTAATTAGTCTAAGAAAGGTAATGAAATAAAATACCAAAAAGAATATCTAACTTTTACAATAATATTAGCTAAAGGAGCAGCCCATGTGCTGTCTATAACTACCAATTGTGATATGTAAAGGGAGGAGACTTGTGGTTACGTGAATTGGCAGTGCATTAGTGAAGAATAATTGCTGCTTGACTAATCAAAAAGGAACTCACCTAACAATGCCAAATCATTGCCTAATATTGACAAAACCATTTGCCTCCAAACAGCACATATGTCCGATTTATATACAAGAAAAAGGGCTGGTTGGCTTATAAAAATTCAAGCTGAATTGACTACCTATCTAGCCATATTATACTGTCTCCAATCATCCAATATTCTGTGCTCCAATCAGTCCATTTACGTGAGAAAACAAGGAGGAAACAAGACCAAATTGACATGTTAATTGCCTTAGAAAAATCAAAAGAAATACACCTACCTAACTTGTATTGTCTTCTAGTTTCAAGTGGCAAACAAGCTCCATTCTCTCCTATATCCCAGCCGAATTCATGTATGATTGATGGGCAATATTATTGAGCTAAATACCAAATTAATAAATAAAAGAAAGACTAATCAATTAGACAATAATTGTGTCAAAATAATTCAACTTGATTCCTTGCCTATCTTACCTTAAGATCTCACGTAGCCCTTCATTCTTCTTTGCCCAACCTCTGGCCGATTGTGTAAGTTATCTTTTGCTCTCTTTTCTTCTTCTTCTTTCCTAGCTTCAAGCTCCAACAATGGAGGTTTAAGTCCTAACTTCATTTTATGTCAAAATTCCTAGCTAATTCTACAAAACAAGAATCAAGTAGCAGATCTGTTCAAGAGGTCTGACTTCGGGAGCAATTCCGTAATTTTCAGTAAGTTATCTCGAAATCTTCCCAACATCAAACTTGTTCCTCTTCGAATTATCTTTCCATACATATAAAGATCATTAATTTTCATGGTGTATTCCGTTCTGGGTGAACAAAAGAAGGTGAAGTGGTTCACAGCAGAAAATCTGTACAATAGGTCTCATCTCGGGAGTTATTCTGAATTTTCCGTAAGTTTTCTCAAAATCTTCTCAACACCAAAGTTGTTCCTCTTTGAATTATCTTTCCAGACATATAAGGATCATTAATTTTCGTGGTCATTTCAGTTCTGGGTGACTAAAACAGCAGAGAGTGCGCAATCTGGAAATTTCGGTAAGATATGGTGATCCCTATCTTCCACCATTTGGTGTCTATAATTAGTTCCGAATTTTAGAGTTTCTAAACCTATGTTCTCTTCATTATTTCATGAAGGAAACTTGGATCTTCAATCATCACAAGGTGTATCAAAAATACCTTGATAAATTCCTAAGGTAAACTCTTGTTAAACTACTCCAAATCATATCTATAAATTCTTGTTAGGAGTCTAACAAATGAATCTCCTAAATATTCATAAGGAGGCCGAAAGTTCTTCAAGAAAATATCATTGGAGAAGCTTGGAGTTCAAGGAAAAATCAAGTACAAGAATTATCTTGATTTAAGGGGTAAGTTTGTATAAGTAAGGTTTATTAAGTTTAAGCTTGATTTAAGCTTCAAACTTTGGTATAAAATTTTGTAGAACCTTTAAATTAATTAGGACCGAAAATCATTGGTTATAATGACAAGAAAATAATTTATAACATATAAGGTAAGATTATTACCTTAAGGTATAAATATGTGTCACAAAATTAATTAAGATGCATATATATTCAAACCGAAATATTTGAGGATTAAATGTCATATTTTGAGGTTATAAACATTCTAAGTCATTAGCATAATTTTTAGAAGTGTTATATGGCTCATATACATTTGTATGTATTTATTATAAAGTTTAAATCGAGTTTTGGAAACTATATGGTAAAATAAATCAAGGCCGAGAATAAAAGGTATTATTTAGTGATTTTCGAAATATATAAGTATATTAATTTATATTATAAATTTTGGGAATATTAAAATTAGCTACAAGTATTTAATGGCTAGTTTATAAAGTTATGTGGCTAAAATGTAAATTTTGAAAAGTTTGAAGTACAAATAATAAAAACCAAGAACATAAGGAGCTGTTTGGTATAATTATATTATAATATAAGGTTGGAATTAATATTATGAATTTTGGTGAATTTAAATAAGTGTTTAATTGTTTAAATAGCAATTTATAAAGTTTTGGAACTAATTTATAATTATTGAGAAGTTGGGAGTGAAACCGAATTACATATGATTTATGGGCATATTAGAGTATTAATTATGAAACTAAGTCTTGGTCAAAGTGTTGACCAAAAACTTTGGGATAAAATGATTTATGACATAAGATATTAAGTTTATAAAAGTTTTGGGGTGAATATGTAATTTATGGAAGTATATATGAAGAATAGAATTTAATATGGGCGGATATGTAATTTAAGAAAAGATATGAGTTACTTTGGTTATTTTAAGAAATAAAATATTTAAACTATAGTTTATAAGTTAATATGTAACCTATATAAAGTTTTGGGGTTAAAAGTATGAATATAGAAATTATATGATTAAACAAAGAGCTTATGGGCTCAATTGGTAATTTATAAAATTGGTGGTATTAATTTGTAATTACCAAAATAATAAGAGTATTCGGTGATTTGTTTAAGTAAGTGGTTAATTAAAATTTACAAAGGATAATGTGGGTAAATAGTGAATTATAAAAGTTATAAGGTTATTTGGCAATTTATAAAAGATAATATAATTGTTTTACAATTTCCGAAATTGATATGGGTATTTAGTAAATTGTAAAAGTATGTGGTTATTTAGTAATTTATTAAGTTGTTGTATAATATATAAATACCGAAATATTAAGATTGGTTTTGTAATTTAATAAGGAAAGGAGGTAAACTATGTAATATAATGTATTATGGTATATTAAGGAATATGATATAAAGTTTATACAATAATTTGGTTATAATAAAAATGACCAAGGGATATAATATAAATGATAGGTGGAAATAATTATAAGTATATAATTAATGAGGCAAAGATATGTCGTATAAATGATAATTCATTATCACATGTGAGTTTCACATAAAATAATGAACTGCTAGGTTATCTAGAACCACCGTTAAAATAACAGGGGAAAATAAATAACATACGGAGTTATTGTACGACGAGTATAAACACTACAGAGACAGTACTGTAATATTTAGTGAATAGTTATATTGATACTACCCGTTATTGTATGTATAAATAACAGCGTACGGGAAAGGTTACTAGAGCGTGAACTGTCAAGCTAGCTGTTGTCACGGTGAACGGTATGTTAATTGTGTGGTCTGAATGTCCTAAGGATTATCCTGAAGTCCAGACGTTGTGTGTTTAAATGTTTAAGAACGATATCTATGATTTTATGTGAATGATATTGTATGTGGTATTAAACTGTTACGTTGTATTTAATACGCGAATGCTTTGTGACAAAGGTTTATACACCTAAACTGAAGGAAAAAAAAAGACTAACTGACCTCTAGGTATTATTGAACCTAACAAGGGTCAAATGTGATAGTCTTATTTCAAGTATTGATTATTATGTCACTGACAAAAAGGGCTAACTTATAAAGAGAGGAATCCAGATCGTTTCGACCTTCTGGTTGCGCATTGTGATCACTATGAGGGACTCAAAAAGGGAGTCACTCCAAATCCATCAGCCACATTCGGGGATGGCGGAATGCACTGCCGTTGGTGCACAGTTTCGACCGGATCGGTCATTACATATATTTATCCAGGGCCATAAGGTCTACTGGTAACGGTTCCTTTGGAACCCAGTGGGACACACTGTCCATTTTCACAGGTTATTAAGGTTTGTCTTATCATAACACTCGTGATGGAAATTAATTGGGGAAGGTTATATGATTGGTTAAAGGATAAGAGCCAAGTGACTAACTAACCAGCACAGTTTAATACGTGTATCCTGTCTTATTATTGTTATGGTTTACCAATGTGTGATTAATGGTTATTGTTTATGTGGTTATTGTTGTTGTGTACTATTGTACTTTGATGATTACAGGTGGATTGTTATGTGTTTGTTGAGTGTTTACAGTTATTTCTGTTATCAGTATAAACCGGTATTTTATGTAATGAATCTAATATCAAGATGGCTAAAACGACTAAGGAATCTAGATGACTTAAGATCACATTTAGCATACCAGCATTTCGATTGCTGAGCCCTTCAGTGGGCCACAAATTCCAGGTTATTGAAGAAGACTCAAGCCGGAGCGTGGGACACGGGGGTAGCTGAAGTGTTTTCAACAAACACCGTCGGTTTTATTTTGTATTGTATTAAGAAGGATTTGTATTCAGTTAGTTGCTCATTTAGCTGGAAATGGTTGTAATATTTAGTGCTCAGTATCTGTTCATCACAGCGTGAGAAGTTGTTTTGTTGGAAAGAATAAGGATGCCTTGTTACTCACAAGGGTGAGTGACGGCGTGTAACACCAAGGTAGTTAGTTTTATTTTCCGCTACGATTTTCTATTTATTATGCTGCGAATTATGACGTCATTACAGGTTTAGGATTAGGGGTGTTACAGTGAGGAACAATGTTAAGGAGTTAAGAGGATGGCTAGAAATTCATAGGTGTGAGTAAGTTTAGGAATGAAGAGTAGTAAGTGTAAAGGAGAGGAAATTCCGCTGCAATGTTGGAGAATTTTGTATGCCTAGTTAGTCACATGGATGACTAACGGCGGTAACACCAACTGTTGTAGGAAATTCCACTGCAATGTAAATGAAAGTAATTGTTGGTTTATGAGTTGTTGTCAGTTTATGAGTTGGGGTGTTACAAAAAGTGGTATCAGAGCGTAGTTACGCTCTGATGACTAGAATTACCGAACTTAGGAGGATACTGAGTTAAAGTTTGAGATATGGGCTAAGGGTTGAGAGATAGAGCGAGAGGTGCGTTAGTTAGGACTTCCTGGTGTTTACCGGATATCTAAAATACCTAAACCCGCCCTCCACTTCCCTAACCTTGAATATGGGGAACAAACGCCAGAGGGAAGAAAGCCTTCTCTTACTCGGGGAAACCCGATCTGGCAGTTAGTTAACCTTAAGCAATACGAGAAACACCTTGTTGTACAACAGTTTACGAGAACTTGAAGGTCCTAATTGGAGCGCAACAGGCGCTGCCAATGGAATCCTACCAATAAGAGAACGGTAATTACCAGCAACATGGGTCGACATGCTACACAGTCGATATAACCCAGCCACAAGGATAATGGACAGTGGTCCGAAGGAGCATGACAGCGGGACAACACTGCGAATGAGAATAAAGACTACCGGAAGTCCATTATGAAACGGGAGCTCCAGACCCCATACAACTTGAAAACTTACGAGGACTTGACGGGCGTAGCTCAGTCGACTAAGGGAACGTATACAAATTGAATATTGAAGTAGGACCATGACGTAGTGCCTAAAGGAGAATCGTTACTTAGTAACCACGACAAAATGTGTGGAAATGGGAGCGAGGATTAAGACATAAGTAAATAACAAGGGGTTCCCTCAGAAAGAGGAACACCCTGATAAGTGACTGTACTGTCAAAACAACCAGGAAACTGCCGGATGCCAGTTATCCAAAACAAAAGAACATCGAAGGAGTCCCAGGACTACCAATTACATGGAGCTTAAGAGAAGTACCACTACCGATGTGCACAGTACCGATAGCCCATCTTGCATGGCGCACTTGCCATAATAGCAATGCTACCACGATTAAACTATACAGAAGCCTCAAGTCAAGATAGTAGAACAACTACATTACGACGCATATTTTATACCCGGCTTACAAATCCTTAAGGACGAAAGAATGAGACCTTGGAAAAGCCTGAGGGCCTGACCATGACGAGCTGAGTCGACGCACTAGTCAGTAGGGAGCTGAACTTGACAGAATACTAAACAATATAAATGTTAGCAACGGATCAACCTACTGCAACAGCAACCGACAGTACGGGTAAGAACACCAATCCCGAACCTTGAAGAGAAGACCTAAGAATACCGGTAATAACATTCTTCATTGAAGGTGTTGGTAAAACCCGAAAACAGGGACAGAGGAAGTGAACTTAAGCTATATCTACCAGGATCAAAGATTTACAACCCTAAAAGAGAAAAGCTCAGAGGACTACCCCACAGAGCGGGCATAGTCGAGCCGAACAAACGATGAACAATAGTTAGCATTGTTGTCTAACTCATTAACACCCGAGTATGATTGATCATTGACGGGTGGCGTAGTCAACAAATGTTGAACGAAGCATTGAGCTGGAAGCGCATGATAACAAGATAATTACTCAGCTTAGACACCGTAAGGCGGATGCCTAATACGAACTAAACTTCAATCGCTAAAGACACAAGTCTTTAAAAACTGAAGTATTGAAAGCACTAAGTAACCTCAGATCACCTGAATAAACTTCCATAGTGGGAAGCAGGATGCAACAACTTACCATGAAACTCGGCACTACATTTAACATGTAACCTAACGATTGAGAGAATTCAAAGAACCAGAAACTTATGAGGATAACCTATAGATAAGTAACGGTACAGCAGTGAACCGAACACCGACTCTCACT
Organism: Limonium bicolor; assembly: GCA_023374045.1. Lineage (NCBI taxonomy): Eukaryota > Viridiplantae > Streptophyta > Magnoliopsida > Caryophyllales > Plumbaginaceae > Limonium > Limonium bicolor. The sequence continues at coordinate 131,808,210 of CM041777.1, read as the reverse complement.
TAAGAAAAATAAACGCTAAGAGCCTACGAGCCAAGGATGTTAACCACATCAGAGCTCAAGGCGCAGGAAAGTATAAGAGAGCTTATTTAAGCCATGAAGAACTACAATTCGTAGATGCAAATAGTTACACTACCTATAATTTAATTATGGAGGAATTGCCGGAGTGGGCACCAGTGAGAATATAGAGATGATACAATAGATAGGGGCGAGAACAAACCACTCCTTTTAGGGTGGGGATACTTCTCCTTAATGTGAGGCCTTGAGTGGGAATAAACCCCTCGAGTAGGGCTTTCACTTATTAGAGATATAATACTCGTTTATTAGAGAACGAAAACCGTAAACCTTGAAATTACCTTGGAACATCCTAGTTACATATAAATAATAAGGAAGGCTGCATAGACAAACCTCATATCCAACACCCAGGGTTTAGGAATTAGTAATCGTCAGAGATAAACATTGTGAGTGCATAATATGGCATGTCAAGTGACCAACACTCAGAAGAGCTTGTGACTCAAAGGATGAATTCTTCTATAACTAGTTAAATTACTTAGTAAATAACATCATGAAGGATGGAAGGATGTGAGAGAGACTGGCCTACTTGCGAAACCGAAATTGAAGCGAAACACCTTCATGTTAAGAGATAACAATTTTATGACATGGTACGACAACCGCCATATACCCGAAATTAGAGAACTCCAGTGTGTATACACCAAGAAAGGATTCAATAAGAGGTAAGATGTTAGAGTAAACGATTGAGTAGTTGCACCATCTATGGCAACAGAGTAAAGGCAACTACCATGGTGGCAGAGGTCAGGAAGACAATAACTATAGGAATGGATAAGTCATGGTGCGCAGTAGAGCGACCATCATATATAAACCGTCAAATATTGACACGAAGGCAATTAGATTTATGAGCTAAAACTGATGTAAGTGAGGAAATGAAATAGAAGACGAACTGTGCATTAGCACCAGTAGTCTAGACCATGCGAGGAAAGATTTCAAAGGAAGCACACACCCATTCCTTAGGGACTAGAAGTGCCCTCCTAGTAGATCGACATGAGAAACAAGATGATAGGCTCGATGGAAAGAGACCTCAGTTACTAAAGATAGAGTCTGTACTGAATATAGAAAGAAACTAGAGCATGCCATATCTAAGAACACGGTATGGGATTTCCCTTGATTAAGTTCAAGAAGAACAATAAGTGTTATTATGGAACGATGAAAGAGGAGATCGACAACAGAATACTTCATAATTAGCAATAGCTAAGCGTGTGACAGACACTACGAGTATACTAAAACGAGATATGGGATGACCGCGCTCCACAGGAGCTTGTGGGCCTAGCAGACTCATTCATGAGTTGGTCGGGTAAGTAGTAATGTACCAGTAAGGTACCCCATGCATGTAAACGAGTAGTGTAAGGAACACGGGAAGTAGTTGACTCCGTACCACAGTCATAACGCAAGATCAGACCAGTGTAGCTACTACCACAAACAGTTGAAGAGAAGGAACTCAATTAAGCCAACAACACAAAGTAGTCAGGGAACTCATTTCAGATAGAAAATAATTAAGAATTATGAAGTGCGAAGAGCACGGATTATTAAGTGCAGACATAGGACATGTCTTAAAACGTTAGAGGAAACTATAAAAGGCAATAAGCACTAAATAGTAGTTTCAGATTAAGCATCATCCTCAGACCAAATGTCAGTTGGAAAGAACATTAGACACTTGAGAGAACACTAAGAGCATGGACGTTAGATCCCTAGAGAGACTGGATAGATGAGTTACAACTCATTAAGGTCGTGTATAATTAAAGACAACATGCGTCCATTGAGAGACCAATATTCCTAAACTGTAGGAGGCACAAGGAAATACAATACATTAAAGGATAAAACAGGCAAGCTAAGCCTAAGATAATCAGAGTCGCGCAGTAGAATTATTAGACCGATACCTTAAAGGTTTAATATACCCAATGAATGGGAAAGGAACGATGTACCGCACATCTTCCAGTTGGATAAATATACGACTTTTCGACCAAATGCTTTAGAACCTTTGAGGCTAAACCCGAACGCATTAGAGATACTGGTATAAGTACCGTTAAGGATCCTAGATACAAAGACTAAGCCATTAACACGGTTAAGACCCTCTTATCGGATCATAATGTGAGATAGACGACATGGAAGCTGGAATGCTTAGTGAGGATTAAACATCTTGAACCTAAGTTCAAGGGTGATAACATGTTGATTACGTGGGCGTAATCCATTTTAAGGGGGTAGAGCGAAAGACCGCTTAGCGTATGAACTAAGATGTGCATATCGTAAAAGAATCTTTTTAATACATACGTGTACATCTGAGATTAATAATGGTTATTACGCACATAAGATGCGAATACTATACGAATTAAGTACCTATCTTGTTAACTCCGGTGTGAGTACAAGTTAAGAGAATTAGTGAAGAGGATTAGAGAGACTCAAGGAATATATGAGATAAGAGTCGGTATGAAACTTTACATGAGATAAGAATAAGGTAATATTATGAGATACGAATCGATATGAGTATGAGGTATAAGATGGTAAGGTTATGAGGTAAGAATCGATATGGAACAAATCTAGAACTTAGTAGAAATTAAACTCCCCGGATAATTGCTTGGATTTGAACTGAGAACGATTGATGGACTGAGTCCACACCTTGGAGATGTATTGATTATGACTAGAATGACTAAAAAGATAGAAAATTGGAAATAAGTGAATTATTTGATGTTTGAAAATGACGTGGGAGGTGGAACTTGATTTTCTAGGGATCAAGGGAAACTAAACACAAATTGGGGTGGAAGGATAGTTTAAACTGATGCTGATCACATCAGGGTCGGACGATTCCTGAAACTCCCTACAAGTGGTCACGACACATCACGTTAAGAATAGAGATATTAGAATAAAAGGGAATTGGAGTTGATTGTATTTTCAAATAAAGGGAATTATTCCTCACTTGACCTCGTAAAAAGGATTTTCTTTTTTACCGAGTCTCACTCATGAAGCCGATGATGCATGTGCCTCTGTCTTCGAACTGTTGACATGAGGAGAACAGAGTGGTTTTGTATTTTCAGCCCATGAAGTCGAGGACGAATGTGCCTTAGTCTTCGGACCGGTAACATGGGAGAGTACAATAAAAGTATATGACTGTTTTAATCTTCCAAAGGACCGCGGACCAGAAAGCGTAAGTGTCCAATAGTCGGTACATGTGGGCGATATCTTGCATTACTCGCTCATGAAGCCGAGGACCTGTGAGCCTTCGTCTTCTGACCGGTGACATGGGGAGGATGCAACAAAGGGAATTTTGAGTGCTATACATGCTTAAACATGTTGTGTGATATTTGAGAATAAGTATATGACAGACCTAATGAGTCAATAAGTTTAAATATATATAAACATGATCTATATTGAAATACCCCTAAGGTTCATAAACTAAATTAAAAGATAATTAATGAGTTAAGAAGGCTAATAAGCCTTAATGAACCAAGAATCATGAAAACTCCTAAGCACACTTATATAAATAAATATACTCCATGAAGGTTACTAAACCTTATATAAACACATGGACATAAGTGGAGCATATTAAAGGAGGAAAATCAACCTACAATTGATTTATCATGATATACACATCTTCATGAACAAAGAACACAAACACTTAAGGAAAAATGTACCTTAAGTAGTCAAAATGACTAGTGAGTAAAATATCACTTGTAACACAAGTGTATACACCTTTGGACACTAAAAACACATGTTACACATGTTAACACATTAAACAAGTCCAAGATACACATGATGTGCAAAAAGATCATCAATATAAAAGGTGACTCAAAGTATACATTTTTACTAGTTTTAATGAATAGTAAAGTATACCAATTTCTCAAGAATACATTTTTACACACTTTAGGATAAGGAAATCATGTTGGTAACAAACTAACACATGATATAAGTCCAAATGTACAAGTTATAAGTCATAACATTAAAAAGGAAGCAAAAAGACCATTTTGCCCTTGGTACAACATGTGGCCGGCAATGCCCATTCCCTTGGCTGCCACCTTGAAAAATTTGAACCAAAATATCTTCATTAGGTGTGCTTAGTCACCAAATACTATACAAGACCCATGCTTTACCATTAATGCCTTAAAAAGTCATCTTCTTCTCTTTCCTCCTCACTTCCCCCTTGGCTGCTGAAATCATCCACCCAAAACCTCTCTTATTCTGCTACTAGACAGCAAAGAGCAAGCTTGGAAAGAAATCCATTTCTAAGGCATAATGTAAGCTCTTGATTCATATGATAGTTCATTCTCTTCCCCTTTTCACTAGCTATCAAATGTTCTAAGATTCAGCTTCTTTCCCCCATTAATCTAGGCTGAATCCAAGTTGCAAGAGAGGGTGATTTTTGGCTGGAACCAAACTTGGGGAAGGAAGTGAAGCAAAGTTATTCCTTAAGGTAAAAATGTGCTCTAAGCACCTACCTTCCTTTCTTTTGTTGTTCTAACTGATTACTATCAACTAAACCTTCATTAATCTTCATATTCACATGATATAACCGTCGGTTAACCTTCATCCCCTTGAAGTTGGCCAAAACCGCCGAATAACACCTTAAAAAGGGGGTTTAAAGAGTAAGTCTTCTAGCTGCTGTATGAGTGAGTTAATCTTCCACTTTGGCATGCTTTTATTAAGGGATTAAACCCTTCACTCCTTTGGAAATAGGGCTGTGGAACACTTGGCAACAACTTCCAATTTTAAGGTAAAAATCCATGTTTTAAGACCTTTAATAACTCTTATGGTTAGTTTTCGTTTTAAGCTGAGCCATAACATTTAATCTCTGTTTAATGCATGTAAATAGATGTATAAACACACCTCCAAACTTCTGTGACAGTACATAGAGTGATAGGTTGGTTAAAGTCATTTTTAAGGTGAGAAATCTAGGTTTTCATGGCTTAAAATTACTCTTATAGTTGGTTCAGTTTTTGGAACCTAACTATATCTTATTATTGCTGTTATAATTAATTAGAAGCTGTCTAAACCAAGCCCTCAAGCTGCCGTGACCATACGAGCTTTAAAAAGCTTATAAACCAAGGTATAACATCCTTAACTATATATTATATGCTTTAAAGCTTATATTATATATTGTGCCGAGAGTGGACTGGTTAAAATGGTTAATTTAAACCTAAGTGTGACCAGAAATGACTTAGTTAATATAAGCTAGTCATTTAAATGATTTAATTAACATAATGGTCAAAATAAGACATTATGTGGGAAATTGGTAAATATGGAAAAATTGGAGGTAAGGCCGAGATTTTAAAGTATTTTTGAGACATTTAAAGTGTAATTTATTTTACAACTTCAAGGTTGTAATAAGGCCATGTCATTAGGCCATTTTAATTAAGTTTAAAAGCTTATTTATTTAAGTTATGCATTTAGCATTAAGTTTGGGGTCAAAGGGTAATTACAAAAAAAATATAAAGCCGTGGCTGTATTAGAATGAAATTTGGAGTTTAAAATGAATTTAAAAAAAAAATTAACACTTTATAAAGTTTTGTTTGAAAATGGTAAAAATAGGAAGTTTGGGGTATATGTAGTAATTACTGAAAGTTTGGGCTTCAAAATGAATTTAGAAGTCAAAGTTGACTATATAGGAGACTTTGACCAAGTTTGAGAATTTATGGAATTAACTATTAACTTATAATAAGTTAAGTATGAAATTGTAAAAGATTTATAATATTAGGGTGAAATGGTAATTTCTAAAAGTTATGGGTACCAAATGGAGTTTAGAACAGACCTTGGGCTATTAGGAATATTTAGAATTTATTTGGTTAAATTTGGAGTTAGTATGAATTATATAAGTATAATATAAGATATTTTATATCATTGTTACATTTGAGTAACATATGGGGTAAAAACCGTAAATACTGAAAGTATAAGTTAGGAATGATGTTTATAACCTTTTGGTATAGTTTGGTAATTTTGGAATTATATATGAGGTTATAATAAGATATATGTATATATATAGTTTTAATGACATTAGGAAACTATATATTATAAAATGGGGGTGATTCGGTGAATATAGAAAATTAAGTGGTGGAAATTAAATTAGAACAGACCATAGGGTCTGTTCGACTATTTTAAGAAGTTATAACCATAGGTTATAATTATATTAGAATTTAAAGATTATAATATAAGGTATATATTATAAGTGTAACAAAGAATATAATTTGGGTTTGTTATGTAATTTCTGAAACTTTGGTGGAAATAAATAAAAACGGCAGCAATAAGGTCTGTTTGGTGCTTTGTAAATTTTGTAACTATAAATAATAAATGATTTAATGATTTGAATATCATAAGTGTTGTTCGGTATAATAAGTATTTTAGAATAAGAACTTATAATATGGTTTATAATGTTATAAAGGTTGTAACATTTATAATATAAGGAATATTCATTAAGGAAGAATGAATATATTATAAAGAATTACCATATAATAGATGGTCTCATAATACATATATATAAGTAAATATATGTTATGGAGTGAGAAATATAATATGGTTCAATAACCATATAATATAATAATTAGAATGATATAAGATAAGGAGAAAAGAATTATAAACATTAGTTAAGGAAATTCTAATGTTATGTTGTACAAGGAATAATAAGGAGTTATATAACTCAAAGTATTTAAATATGGATTATACAACATTACACTTGGAAAAACTAACCTTAGGAAATAAATAATAAGGTGAGATGTATATATATGATCAAGATCATACATGCAACATAGTGACAAACTATATAATATACAAATGTATATTAAATTACATGCGATAACAAACGTTTAAAGTTAAGTATATTAATATACCACGATGTGACCGTGCATATAATATTGCGTTTACTAATCCCGAGTTAAACCGAAAACCCGACAAACGTTGTTAGTAAATGACGGGGAATGAACCGGAAGGGATTAGTGACGGTACGGGGTACCGTAGAGTAATGTTGTTATACGGGATACTAATCTGTAGTGTTATACATATTATTAAACTGTTAGAGACGAGACGAGGAGCATCGAATCTAGCTGATTCATACTCCCCGTTCTAAAATCTGGGTGAACGGTATGTTGTTACGTGTCCTTGATTGTCTCTGAGGGCTTCCTCAGTTCAGAGTTCTGTGAATTATGTGATAAGATTGAATGTCTGAATGTGTGAATAAATATGCATGAACTGTATATTTAAGCTGCTTATCATTTATTGTTTTTGTGATAATAGTATCGGTTTGTATATATGAACCTATATATAAAACGAACTAGCGGTTATGATGCCATCTTATATGTGTAATATACGAAACGTAAGAAAATGGTTGTAACATTAGGATAATAAGATATATATTATCCGAGACTTAAATACGGAGCATTGGCCTTACCAACGCCGCTCTCAAATCTAACACTGGATCCCGAATTTACATACTCCGGATTGGACTAACGACCTTAGTCTGCTTTGTTGGAAAAGTTGGTAATGCGATGCGATGGTATAGATGAACAAAGCTAGGAAGATGTGGCTCTTGGTGCGCACTGTGATCACAAAAACGATACTAGGATGTTCGTGTACGGGTCCGCAAGTATCAAGAAATTTCCCGCGAACTAGAACGGTTCGTTGGTTGGAAACTCTACCGCTGGAGTGGCTACTGCCGTGGGTGACCCGCCATAATATATGGGTAATTTAGAGACACGTCGTTTTAACGAGACATTGTCACTAGGTATAACTGAACAATTACAACAGCTTGTTAGCATTGTACATTGGCAAACAATATTGGACTTTTATGCCAAGGACGGGAATTGATACTCGTTTATTATTTCTCGTTGTTTTGCCTTATTGTTCCTTGTTATGCGGTGTGGAATATATTATGTGTGTTAATGGTTGTGTTTACTGTATGGTTATTATGTTAATTGTTTTACAATTTAAATATTAAAATGGTATTGCATGTAACGAATCTCATGTTCTCGACCAATTAATTGAGGGGTTTGAGGAGGCATGACGGGGCATGTGATAACATACTTAGCAGGGGTTGATTCCATACCACAACCATGTTTATTTTTAGGAGACTAGCTGTTTGTCGACGTGGGGCGCGACACTTTTTGGTATAGACTTTGTACGAACTGATACGGTGATTATTTTGGACTCGGGTTTGTGAGCTGAGGTGTATATTCATTTAGATGCTCACGTGTACGAACTTATGTATTAGACGGTATTATGTTGTATTTATTTTGGTTATATCTACACTACTATCTATCTCTTGTGATCACTGCGGGAATACGTTTCGTATGTTGATTATCATGTAACTCGTTATCACTCGTATGTGTGAGTGGTAATGGTAACACCATAGTACGACAATCTATTATTTACCGCTACGATTTAATTATTAAGTATGACGTTTATACGACAATTAGGAGCCGAATTAGTAGGGGTGTTACAAAAGTGGTATCAGAGCAGAGTACCGCTCTGATTACAAGAGATAGTAGTTAAGTACCGTGAGCCTTGGATATTTAATTACGAAAACCTTTGAGAAAGTGGAGACCAAGAAAGATCGTGAGATTGAAGAGCAAGTTGTTTTAATGCCTTTTATGGCCATGTGAACTTATGAATGGTGGAAGTACGGTATGTTACCGAGTGTTGACTAAATTATGAACCTTTCAGATGTCTACTAGAGGTCGCCCGACAGGCAGAGGCAGAGATAGAGGCGGTGGTCTGGAGGAGGACCTCCTGAGACCCACCCGGTGGGCGTTGCTGAGACGGTAGCTGTCGTCTTTGCATAGCTGGCCCAGATGGGAGGCATCCAGATTGGAGCGCCACCTATAGTCCCACCCACCCGCACCGAGAGAGCCAAACTGGCTGAAGAGCGTTGCTGATACGCGAGTGCCGCATATGACGGAGTGGCTGACCTTACCATCCTGGAGAGATACATTATTGAGCACGAGATGGCTTTCGACGCCATTCAATGCCTACTGAGCACCAGGTCGGGATAGCGGCCTTTCACCTGAGGGACGCCGCCAGTACTTGGTGAAGATCCGTGAAGGCTCACTACACTGCTATTCAGGGCTACGGTTGGACGGGCTATGTGGAGTTGCTGAGGGAGAAATATTATCCTGCTCACTTGAAGCAGAGGAAGAGGAGGAGTTCAAGGCGCTGAGGCAGGGTAGTCTGACAGTGGATCAGTACTACTCCTCTTTCATCGGCTGTTGGACTTCGTCCCAGGCGTTGTATTCTGACACAGTAAAAGTGGAGAAGTTTAGAGGTGGTCTGCACTACGCGATCAAGGCAGCCATGGGTGCTGCTCTATACCCTACGGTTCAGGTAAATTAATTAACAGTTTGTGCATTGTAACTCAGTATGATTTAATTCAAGTGTTGGGACACTCATTAATGCATTATAGGAGTGCTATGATGCCGCTTCTCAGACCGAGCTGTTGGTGAACAGCAGGGATGATTCCCAGGGGCAAAAGCGTAAGGCCCCCGACTAGGAGGCTGAGGTGGTGACTGGGAGCAGTGGCGGCAAGGGCGGGAAGTAAGAACCGCTTTTTAGTTATTAAATTACTTACTTTACTTGCTTGCCTGCTATTATATATACAATTCCTAATTCTTTGACGATAACAGGAAGAAGAAGTTCTCCTGGAAGGAGAAGAAGAAGGAGCAGACCAGTCAGAAGGGCAAGGAGAAGGTTCCGATGCTGACCGGACCTACCTACGATGTCCAGCCACTGAGATCTGCAGCCCCCAAGGGTAAGTGATCTAACCTCATGAGTGAGTTGTGAATTAGACTATCCAATACCTTTTCATTATTAATCCAAGTATTTTGTGATAATAGGTTCTACACCCCAGCGCCACTTCCATTGCAAGCGTTGTGGTAAAGACCACCCGGGTGTTGACTGCTCCGCGCAAGCGGTGGACTGCCACCACTGTGGGAGGAAGGGTCATCGGTCATTTGAGTGCTTTACGAATCCGGAAAGCCGAGTGTACCACCCATCTAAGGGACTCAGAGCACAGCAGCTGGAGGAGCTGGATCGAGGTGGCCAGAAGGGGCAGGCGCCCATAGCCCAGAAGGGGCAGCAGTAGACCCAGAGACGACCGTGCCAGGCAACCGTACACTGAATGCAGCGGGAGCTTTGGGCGCTGGTACGAGTACGCAGCGTGGTGAAGGTTAGCTTTTGAAACCTTAAACCATTGTGTGAGAGCATGACTAAGTGTTAAACGCTTTACCTTAGCATGAATGCATGTTTTAATTACCGCTTTAGATAACGACTTACCTAGGAAACCTTTTACCTCTTAGGAAACTTCGATATCTGCTATCCACACTCACAAGACTGAGATCACCTAGACCCGTGGAAGAAAGACGGGAGTACCCTGGCGAGTTGTGTCATGTGGTCAGACCGGGCATGATACTTCTCAGAGAGTTCCTAGCCTTAGATGAACAAATCGCCATAGTAGAGGAGTGTAGAACTTTGGGTAAGGGCTTGGGAGGATTTTATACCCGTGTATTTAGTAGTGGTTCTAAGATGAAACTACACATGATGTACTTAGGGAAGGATTGGGATCCGCAAGCTAGGGTTTACAGAGAGGTGAGGATGGTAGATGGCGTATCAATACCAAGGATACCTGAGAGTTTACTAACCTTGGTGAGAAAAGCCATGGATATTGCTCAAGACTGTGAGACTTACCCTTTACCCGACATGACACCCGATGTATGCATCATCAACTACTACGAGAAGGGAGGAAGGCTTGGGATGCACCAAGACCATGATGAGATGACCGAGTCCATCACTAGAGGAATACCGGTTGTGTCGTTCTCCATTGGTGATGATCCTGAGTTCATCTATGGAGACCAGAAGAGGGTGGATCTAGCAAGCAAGACCGTCCTCAAGTCTGGGGATGTGTTGGTGTTTGGTGGAGAATCAAGGCTAGTATATCATGGAATCAAGAGCATTAAGCTCAATACCGCACCACTAGCTCTAGTGAATGACACCCACATCCGACCCGACCGTTTAAATTTAACTTTCAGACAGTATTGATGTATTTCGATAGCTAAGTGTGTAGCCATGTTGTTATACCAATTGGATAAATGAAATGAGAGTTTATGTTCCTTCAAGCGTATATTTTCCATCTGTTAATACCATTAACTTATAACTCCAGGCCACAAAATGTAAAGGAGGGTACCTTAAGCATCCTAGATATGGCGCAAGCCAAGGAGTCCTGTAATGTCATCACAGGTATGACAATTAACAACCAGTAATTAATAAGTGATTTAAACGACTCGATGCTAATACGAGAGATAATCTAAGGTACCTTTCCTGTCGATGGTGTTAGTGCTTCCATATTGTTCGACTCCGGGGCTTTGCATTCGTTTATCTCCTCTACATTCGTGAAGAAGCTGAGGGCAGCCCCCGAACAGCTCTCTGACTTTTCTGTCACTCTTCCTTCTAAAGAGAGAGTTGGATGCACTAGACAGTACACGGGATTAGAGATCAACATCATCATTGAGACCTTTCCCATCGACTTGGTCGAGTTCAAGAATTTGGGCTTCAACATTATAGTGGGTATGGACTGGCTGCAGAAGCATAAGGGCCGCCTACACTGTGCAGAGCACCGACTACTACTGAAGGGGCCGAGCGGCAAGACAGTGTCATACCGTAGTGTGAGGAAAGAGCCAACTATCAAGATCGTGTCAGCGCTATCCCTGATGAAGGATGTGAGGAAGGGCAGACAGGCCTTCCTTTGTTATGTTCAGAACACGAGACAGAGCGATGAGATGGACTCAGACATTCCAGTCGTGGTAGACTTCCCTGACTTGTTTCCTGATGAGCTGCCAGGCATGCCGCCTGTGCGCGAGGTTGAGTTCACCTTCGACTTGTTGCCAGGTATGGGCCCTATTGCTAAGGCGCCCTACCGTATGGAACCGACTGAGATGAGGGAGTTGAAGCTACAGATGGAGGACCTCTTGGACAAGGGATTCATACGACCTAGTGTTTCTCCTTGGGATGCTTGAGTGCTATTCATTAAGAAGAATGATGGCAGCATGTGACTCTGCATCGACTGCCGTGAGCTGAATACGGTCACGGTCAAGAACAAGTACCCGTTGCCACGGATCGACGACTTGTTTGACCAGCTGAGAGGAGCCAGTGTGTTCTCGAAGATAGATTTCAGATCTGGCTACCATCAGACCAGGATTGCAGAGGATGATGTGGAGAAGACAGCTTTCAGAACTCGGTAAGGGCACTACAAGTTCACTGTTATGCCATTCGGGTTGTCAAATGCGCCAGCGATCTTCAAGGACTTGATGATCAGTCTCTTTAGAGAGCATTTTGACAGTTCAGTTGTGGTCTTCATTGATGATATCCTGGTCTATTCTAAGACCCAGGAGGAGTAGACCTGGCAATTTGGGTCGATGGGTCGGTTGATATCAACCCTAACCCAACCCATTTTAAATATCATCAACCCTAACCCAACCCAAAAATGGAAGGGTCAGAAAATCATGACCCTAACCCAACCCGTTTAAAATCCTTCAACCCTAACCCAACCCACCCAACCCATTTTTAAGCATACAATAATTTAGATGGATTAGGAGTAGAAATTAATAAAAAATCCAAAAACATCCAGTTCTAGAAAGCACACTAATAGGATGAAACAAAAGGAAGAGAAGTAATCTTGCTTTATCGACCCAAGTTTAAATGAATTTCATGTTATGCAAAGAATCTAAAGTACTGCACCAATTCCCCATAAATAGAATAACTCGTATTTTTTCCATAAGTTTATTTTAATCAATCTGAGCCTAAACCTCTACTGCTGTTGGGGAGGAATCCTATCTCGATATGCACATGATCCTAAATAAAAAGTGGAACAGAAATGAAGATCTTCATTATGCATTAGAGAAATATACTAAAGACAAATCTTCTAAAGTTATAAATAATTTATAAACTAAGAGCTCAAAGCCTCAAACTATGACTGATAGTTTTAAAAATAATTACACCTGTTTAAAATGAGTGTTCATGCCCTAAAAAAGTACAATCACAATCACTTAACCGTTACCAACAGTTGGGGACTTTTATGCAGCACACTATTCTTTGCTGGCTTCAGAATTCAGTAAGAGGTCTATAATCAAGATCCCACTTGAAAAAAATATATCACCTACTTTGTTCACCCTTCTAGATAATTTAAACATACCTATGTTCTTCAGAACGTAATGACAATGAGAATAGGAAAAACAAACCTTGGGCAGAGATGAAGAGCGACATAGACATGAATAACAACGTATAGAAGAAAGATGGATGTGAGTCTGCAAGACGAGAGCATTAGGGTTTTCAACATTATGTAAAGGTCTCGTTGGGCCCTTTATTTGATATACAGCTGCTTGGACCGTCTGTTTAGTTAATATTGTGTGATATTATTAAAGGTTGGATAGTCCAACTGCACTTGGGCTTAAGGCTAAGGTATAGTTTGATTTGAAAATAATATATATATGTGAATTAATATTTTTATTTTTATTAATAATAATATATTTTCGGGTTTCGGGTTGGGTCATGGGTTTAGATCTCTACCCTAACCCAACCCACAAAATTAGCTAATTACCCTAACCCAACCCAAAAAATAGATGGGTCAATAATCAAGACCCTAACCCGTAAAAATACGGGTTGGGTTTCGGGTTGGGTCAAAATTGCCAGGTCTAAAGAGGAGCATGAGTTACATCTGAGGTAAGTTTTGAGCATCATGAGAGAGAACCAGCTGTATGCCAAACTCTCAAAGTGTGAGTTCTGGTTAGACAGCGTGTCATTCCTAGGACACATTATTTCAACGAGTGGGATATCTGTAGACCCTGCCAAGATTGAGGCAGTGAAGAGTTGGCCGAGGCCGAAGACGGTAACAGACATCCGCAGCTTTCTAGGTTTGGCCGGTTACTACCGACGGTTCGTGAAGGACTTTTCCAAAGTGGCCAAACCGAAGACTAGCCTTATGAAGAAGGAGTCCCAGTTCTTATGGTCTGCCGAGTGCGAGCAGTCCTTTCAGACACTGAAGGATCTCCTAACATTGGCACCCGTTCTTACTATCCCTGAGGGCACCGATGGGTTCGAGGTATATTGTGATGCCTCTGGAACCGGTCTAGGCTGCGTGCTTATGCAGCACGAGAAGGTTGTTGCCTACGCATCCCAACAGCTGAAGAAACACGAGGTGAACTACCCCACACACGACCTTAAGTTGGGCGCAGTAGTCTTCGCTTTGAAGATTTGGCGCCACTATCTTTATGGTGTGACAGTCACCGTCTACTCTGATCACAAGAGTTTACAGCATCTCTTCACTCAGAAGGAGATGAACATGCGACAAAGAAGATGGGTCGAGTTCTTGAAGGACTACGACATAGACTTGAGATACAAGGAGGGCAAGGCAAACGTTGTAGCCGACGCCCTGAGCCGCCGAGCACACTCATTGTTTACTCTATTGGCGGGCAGCAGTCTGATTGATGAGATACGAGCTGCACAGGAGAGCGATCAGTATATGCAGAGTATCAGGCAGAAGATGGCAGAGGGTTGTTTTGAGAATCAGAAGTACGACTTCGAACAGAGCGACGACGACATGATTCGATTGAATGGCCGGTTATGTATTCCAGAGTCTTCTCCTGATCTAAAGGAGAAGATACTCCAGGAGGCTCATTACTCGTCCTTATCCGTCCACCCCGGTTCTTTGAAGATGTACAAGGACTTGAAGGTCCATTTCTGGTGGAGCGAGATGAAGAAGGACGTAGCCGACTACATGACTAGATGCTTGATGTAACAACCCTACCGCTAATCCTCTACTTACTGTCTAATCATCCCAGTTATCCTACTACTCGCAGCGGAATAATGAATACTACGGTGGGTGATACAACGCCGCTTACGAATATTACGGCTAGCAAGGCTTACTCTACATACAGTAACGGTCCGATGATCAGAATATACCGAGCTACTACTGAAATACCCCGAACTTAATTAGGGTGATTAAATTACTCTAATACGATATTGATGGCCTATTAGTGCCTAATGAAATTTGGTAAAAAGAATAAATCCAAAAGAAAAGAGAAAACGCTTAAAAAGCGAAAAACACTAAAATGAGCGTTAAGTGACCCTAGGAGGAATACAACCTTAAAAGGTATTGAATGAATTTTAAAGACTTAATAATGCCTAAATAATATGGGAACAATTCTCGAAGAAGACGTATCCAAATAATGTATTAAACGCTAATAAAGCTTTAGCGCACGTTTTTCGAGAAACCCAAAAACGTGACTTTAAGTGGTCAAATGAACCTGTAAAAATTATAGTTCATTAAATAACTATAAATAAACATTAATGGGAGTATAATAACCATTAAAATTAAAGAAACGAGAAAATTCCGAAAAAACGGGCCCGGTTAGTGAATAGTGCTAAACCGGGTAAATTAACGAGCGTTTTCTGTAAAAAAAAAAAACGAAAAAACACTCCACTTGTATAATATGTGGGGCTTGTTTTATTAGTCAAAACAATCCTCCCTCTCACACATGAGTAGCTAGTTATTAAAAGAGTTGAAAAGTCAAAAAGTAAGAGAAAAAGTACAAAAGGTAAAAATTACCCTCTCTCCTCTCATTTCCCTCCTCTCTCTCTCCTTCCTGTTCCCTTCTCCCACCGTGAGCACTCCCCACCTTCCCCATTCCTGACGATTTTGAACTCCCTCAAGAGCTCCCATGGCAGCCTCTCTTCATCCTCTTGCTCAAGCCACAAAAATGCTCCAAATCAAAAACAAAACACATATTTGTGTTCCCCTCATCATTCTCTATCTATCTCTCTTTTCAAAATCTGAAAATAATGAAGTTCATCTCCATGGGTTTTCCCCATTTGAAGAGAAAAGGCATCAATGGGTAGCTTGGAGTCTCCTCTTCTTCCTAAGGTAAAATATTCAAGAAAACTCATTTTTCTTCACCCTCCTTTCTTGACCGATTTGCCCCTCTTTGACACCCCATTTTCTTCTTGTTTTGGAGCTTCATTTCAACCCTCCAATGGTGGGATAACCCCCTTCTTGATTCAAGAGAGAGAACCCCTCTTAAAAGCTCCACAAGGTAAGACCCTAACTATGTGTTTTAAGCCCTTTCATTGAATTAAAAATTTCCTAAGGGTTTAGATGATTAATTGAATGCATTTTTGTGTTCCTTGGGTGTTGGGATGGAGTTTGGCAACTCCATTCCCACTTGACCGAATTGAGGAGAGGAGAGCAAGAGGAGAGTTCAAAAGAGAAACTTGTGAAATTAAGGTAAGAAATCTACCTTGAAGCTTGTTTTAATTGCTTTAGGATTTGGGATGGGTAATAAACTAATGAAACCAAATTATGAATTGAAATATATGTAGGAGAATGTGTATAGTTGATTTTAGAGAGATTTGTGAACTTGTGATGATTTAAGGGCCTAAGTGCCATTGCTTTTGAAGTTGAAGCTATATTGTTGCATGGATGATTTTGATGGAATTATTGAGTGCTGGTAGGACCCTTGTAAGGTTGTGGCTAGATTAGGATTGAATTTGATGAGAATAGAAGAATGTGGACATGCTAGGTTTATGGGGAGGTTATGATGAAATTTCGGTAGAAAATAAGTGTTTTAGGTGACTTTGGCAATGGGAGAAACTTAAGTGTTTAGTTGGGTTGGTAGAGATGTTTAGTGACCTTGGAATGGTGAATGGAGGATGGAATTGAAAGGGGTAAAAATCTGTAGCAAATGGGTGTTGAAAGGCATTGGAAAAACTAGAAAAGAGCTAGTGTGCAAGACTTAGAAGATAAGAGATGGACTTGGGTTTTGGAAGTGAAAATGTATAGGAATGATTGGGAATGGTCATTAAGTGATTTGGTAAGGTTGGTAGAAGAGTGTAAACTACCAAAAGAAATTTAGAAATGCACAAGTGTGCAAACACAAATGTGAGAATGAAAGTTGTTGAATTTAGACAAGAATTGGAGTGAGGATCTAACCAGGATTTGAGGTGGTTTAAGGAGTGTTTTGAGGTGTTTAAATATGTAGGAAACTTGTGGAAAGTTTATGGAAGGATTAGAGGTGGATTAAGGGTTGATTTGGGGTTGAAAAATGACATTAATAGTAGTTTTTAGCAGGGTCCGGGACTTAGGATATGTACCAAGTCCCGGACTGCATAAAAAAGGCCCGAGAGTGAATGCGGGAATTGGTCCGGGACTTAAGTCCAGGACCAAGTCCAGGACCAGGTATAAAATGAGCTGAAAGTACACAGAAGCATTGGTCCGGGACTTTGGGTCCGGACCAAGTCCCGGACCACCCCCAGAATTCACCAGAGATGTTTTTTTAAGGGTTTTAAAGATGGGGGTTTGAATGGTATTGGTTTTAGATGATGTTTAGGAGTTGTTTGGTGACTTATAAAGGTCCTAAGAAGTATAAACAAGTGTTGGAAGTGAGTGAGTAAGTTAAGGAATTAAGTACACTAAGTTAAACCGAAATAACGGATAACGGGGTAAGTACGGGATTAGCAATATGTACCTACCGAAACACCTTAATATTAATTGAACCATTTGACATGTAATTAGTGGTTCAAGAGTAAGACATGAGGAACAAGTGTGAGCCGAGGGACGTGAGAACACCCGGTAAAGTGAACCCCGGTAAAAGGTATGATTTCCTCATGCTCTGTATCCTAACTTGGTTACCCCGATTTGTGTGCTTGTTTGATTTGTGTGATCACCAAACAAGAGAAATGCACGATCAGATTGTTTGTACTTGTTGGTGCTTGTATTGTGTTGTTAATTGTTGGTTTGTAATTTGCACCGAAGTTTGTATAATTCATGAAATGTGAATTGAATGAATTGTTTGAATGTCGAATGTGTATGGTAGTGCGACTCATAGCTAAGTCTTGTGTGAGTAGAGACTCGTAGGAAGTCAAGTGCGAACTAATAAAAGGTGGAAACACACTACAACTATCGAACAATACACGGTAACATAACCTACGAATTCACTAGAACGTGAGAAAGTATACGGGAGTAGTAACCTCCCGATAACGGTTAGAGAACCAAATTGATTTAATCCACACAATAATTAATAGTGGAAGTATATGAGTAACCTCTACTAGAGGACTTGATAATTGTTCAAACAATGAACCGTGAGTAAAGTAAGAATGGTAAGGGATCACCAAACCCCTTGGAAAGATAGTCGAACCCCAATGAGAGGAACCGACTAAAATAAACATGTCACGAACTTGAGAGTATTCGATAAGTTGGGTAAAACCTAATTCTTGGAATACTAGACATGAGGAAATTCCCTAAGCCAATAGATGTTTATCGAGAGAGATGCTTCTAGGCTAATCCTTGAGATTGTGAATTGACTCCGAGAGTGAGTTTTGGGAATTTGAGTAGTCCGGTAGAGAACTGGACGTTGGTGGACTTGAGGAGCTATATGCTTAGCCCCTTTTGTATTTGTAAGCCCGTGGTGGGTCTTGTGTATGACCCTGCCCGGAGGTCATGAGAATGACTTAACATTTTCCTTGAGTATTGAGTACTGCTTTGAGAACCCGAGTATTGGAGTATTGAGTCGAGTATGTGAACATTGAGAATTGAGTTGTGACTTGAGAGGCTTGAGAACTTAAGTATGAGTGCAGAATTGAGTTGAGTATTTATAGAACTTGTTGAGTTTGTGAGTAAGGGTACCCAAGAGAGTGGATAAGGCAATGAGTAATTGAGTAAGGCTTAGTGAGGTGGTAACCCTCAAGCCTAAGTAAAGAACATATTAAACTACCTTTTGATGTGTGTGTTAGTGTTTGTGTTCCTCGTTGAACCTTGAATGTGTTAAAATACATATATAATGTATTGTTGTACTGCATGCTGTTTGAACTAAAATGAACCGCATGCTCTCGACCAAATAGTCGGCGTACCCTCGCTAGTACGCGGGGTATGCGGAAGTCATATGCAGCAATTTTGCTAAGCCCCTTGGGGCGATGTTTTTATTTTCCAGGTACAATGAAGCCAGTCATCGTTCGAGAGTAGGATGGGGTTGGGATTAAGCAAGGGTAGTTGTTAATTAATTGTATTGTTTGTATTATGGAAATGTAGACGGAAATGTCATTAATAATGTTGGGAATTGTAGATACTCTATAGTATTAAATGGAGATTGTATTGTTTACCATGGGATTGAAGGTTGTATTTGGTTTGTGATTTGGTAAGGGAACGGAATGTATCATTTGGATAGTGTACTCGGTAAAGACCCATCAGACCGATATTGTGAATGTTGATGTATTAGATTTGTTGGTTG